>CM031240.1:860430145-860780145 GCA_018340775.1 Taxus wallichiana var. yunnanensis | reverse complement strand
AGACTTATTTTTGGTGGTAAAACACTCCAACAATACTCTCTCTCATGGTGTAGTTCGGCGTCGGGACAGATCTGACTACAAGAGACAATTGTGTCGAAATGACAATTGACATATTTGTATATGGATATATCTATTGTATTGTATATTATGAAAGGAAATTGGTAAAATTGAAATTGAATGTTGAAAACTATTATGTATCAAAAAAATATGTAAAAGGAAACCAATATTTCACATGTAACAAAATATGGATTTTATACTTTATACATAAATTTATGTAATGATGTCCAATTGTGGATAAATGGAGAACATACACTTTCATATACTTAACACGGATTGTAATTATGATGTAACCGATATAAACTAAACTAGATGGATGCTTATGCTTAGGTAATTGGATGAACTTAACTAAATGAAATTATCACTTAAAATATTGTTGTTCACATATAGGGAATAAAATTGAATGGAATGGATAAGATGTATACACATGTTAAATGAATTAACTGCAATGCCTTAGTTTAATTGGATGAACTATTATATGAAAATTCATGTAGGTATTAATATTTAATATTGTATGCACAGTTAGTTCACTTAAATTATATGAAAGTAAACTATACAAGTTAAAATTAATTAACACAATTGAATCTACTATGATAGAGAACTCTAAATTACTTGTATTATATTATTATACTTCTTGCATGTGTTTGATTGTATGCGTATGAATAGAAAACCGAGAGGCATCAATTTCTATCTCTGGTTGTGTAAGGGTGATTAAAAATTCCAGTTATAAAAATTTTTTGGTGTGTTTTTATATTCACTTTCTAGGGTCGCTATAATCTTCATCATTGCTCAAAGATTGAAAAGGCAAATCATGTGTCCACATATTCACCGCCCCAAGAATTTACATAGAAATTCTTTTAAACAAGCATTAAAGGGATATACACGTTCTTTCCTTGATGTCCACATTCTCCCAACACTTAGAGGTAAAAGACCTGCTTTACTCCAAACTAGTCGGGTGAATCCCAAATATGTGGTTCATGCAGATCAACCACATGTTGACCATGGTGATGCAGCCAAATAGAATACAAAATAATCCATCTACCATATTCTTGATCGGGTGGATGCATTTGCAAAGTCTCCTTTTCCACCGCATAGATACACTTTTTTATTGACACATATAAGATCCATACATACCTTTGTATTTCCCTCCTACCATCATTCTAAAAGGCAAATGAACATTGTGGCACTCGTAAACATACAAAGAAAATTCTCGGAGTCTCTATAAAGCCAAATAATTTCCTCAGTTTTTACACAAATCATGAAATTCACTCGAATCATGGTGTCACCCTTCCACTATCTACATAAAAGTAGGGGCACCGTGTGTTTGGAATTAGAGAACAAATATGTGGAAACAATTCATCAAACCACAAAGGAAGAGGAAATTATATAGACGAATTATAATTATAGAAATATAATAGCATAAATGAATAATGCACAAAAGAAGACAAGACAAGATTTAACGTGGTTCACCCAATGTGGGCTATGTCCACCAAGAACTTACTCAGATTTTACTATCAACAAGAGTAAAACAACTCTCACAGTCTTCTCTTGGTTATGAACTCACAACAAAATTCCAAAGATGTTAAACCACAATTGACACCTAATTGCATAACCTTGATCACTCTTGATCACCTCTTGATCATTAAGACTCAAGACCTCTTGAACACTCAAGATATCTACAAGATACCCTAACACCTCTATTTATAGGATTAAAATCCTCTTAAGAAGTCCTAAATCCAACCCTAGAAATTTGAAAGTTGTTATCTTTCAACTTCCCACGACTGGAAAAATAGTCCCAACGTTAACAATAACTAATTAATGACATTGTTAACAGAACGTTCACATGATGATTGCACAACAACGTCACACCAAATGACCTGTAGAATGCTCCTAAAGTCTCCAAACTTCACTGTTCGAGCTCCAAAGACTTCAACACCGATTCAAAAAGACCAAAAACAGGCTACACACCCCAACAATCTCCCACTTGAGATCTGTTTCCACTAAGCAAAGTTCTTAACCCTTTATTATCAACCATGAAGGCCAATCAAAGTTGAACACAAATTCAACTTCTCCCTTGTGATCACCTTGACCATCATATCTATAGGATTCTGACTAGTATGAATCTTTTCCAACTTCAACTTATCTTCTTCCAAATCTTTCCTAATGAAATGATATCTTAGCTAAGTGTGCTTCGTCCTAGAGTGGAAAGAAGAGTTCTTCGCTAAATGAATAGTGCTCTAACTATCACTGTGTAGTCTCCCAACTTCCTACTTATGACCCAACTCATCAAGCAACTGTTGTAGCCAAATCATCTCCTTACTTGCCTCTATGGCAACAACATACTCAACCTCTGTGGTTGACAAAGCCATAACCTTTTGTAATCGTGAAATCCAACTCACCGTTGTATCACCAACCATAAATACATAACCTGTCGTGCTCCTCCTACTGTCCAAATCTCTTGCCATGTCTAAATCTACATATCCACGTAATGTAGTGTCTGATCCACCAAAACACAATGTTGCTCCCATGGTCCCTCTCAAATACCGAAGGATCCACTTTCTTGCTGCCAGTGCTCTCTACCTGGATCACTCATAAACCTACTCACTACTCCCACTACATGGGAAATGTCAGGCCTAGTGCATACCATAGCATACATCAAGCTACCAATCACTGATGAGTACGGTACCCTGGACATCTGGATTCTATCCTCCTCAATCTTGGGACTCTGCTCCTTTGATAATTTAAAGTGACCTGCCAAAGGAGTACCAACCGGTTTAGCATCCTGCATACTAAACCTCTCCAAGACCTTCTTTATGTACTCTTCTTGAGATAATACCAGCTTCCTCTCCTTCCTATTCCGAGTTATTCTCATACCAAGGATTTGTTTTGCTGCCCCCAAATCCTTCATAGCAAAGGAGTCACCTAGCTACTTCTTGAGTACCTTTATTTCTTGCATGTTCTTCCCTGTAACAAGCATATCATCTACATATAGGCACATAATAATATAACTACCATCAAGAAACTTCTTGATGTACACGCAATGGTCTGAGTGACACTTGGAGTAACCCTGCTCCTGCATAAAACTATCAAACTTCATGTACCACTGTCGTGGAGCTTGTTTTAGGCCATACAAGCTCTTCTTCAATTTGCACACTAACCTCTCCTTCCCTTTGACCTCATAACCCATGTGGCTGTTGCATGTACAATTCCTCCTCCAACTCACCATGAAGGAATGCATTCTTCACATCCAACTGTTCTAAGTGTAGGCCTCTACTACAAATAAATAAAGAACAGTCCTAATAGAAGTCATTTTAACAACCGGAGAAAAAATTTCATCAAAGTCTATACCTTTCTTCTGTGTAAATCCTTTGACCACCAACCGGGCCTTGTATCATTTCCTGCCTCCATCTTCCTCTTTGATTCTATACACCCACTTGTTCTGCAATGCTCTCTTGCCCTCGGGTAGCTCCACCAGATCCCAAGTCTGGTTTTCCATAAGAGATCTATGCTCTTCATCCATGGCCTACTCCCACTTCTTCTTGGCATCCACCTGCACTGCTTCCTCAAAGCACTCTGGCTCTCCATTGTTAGTGAGCAATAAATAATTCAAAGATGGAGTAAATCATTCAAGTTCCCTTCTTACCCTAGAAGACCTTCTCACCTTAGGAGTTTGGGGTTCTTGATGAGTAGTACCTGAACTAGCTATGCCGGAACATGTTGTACTTGAACTCGGCCCCTTGGACACCTCATTGTCCCCAATGTCCTCTAACACTGTGTATTCTTTCTTTGATTCCTCTTTTTGTTCTTGCAACTGATCTTTATACATGATTTTTTCATTAAAGAAAATATCTCTAGACCGAAATATTTTCTTGTCTTTAAGACTCCAAACATGGAAACCAAAATCATCTTCACCATATCCAACAAAGGTGCATTTCTCAAACTTAGCCTCTAATTTTGTCCTATCATCTTTATCAATGTGAACAAATACCTCACATCTAAATACTCTAAGAAATGAGTAATTAATTTTCTTACTGAGACAAGCCTCCTCAGGTATACCTCCATCCAAAGCCATAGAGGGTCCTCTGTTAATCAGATAAATAGCTGTGCTTACCGCTTCCACCCAAAACATGAGTGGCAGCCCGCATGTAACCTCATGCACCTAGCACGCTCCATGATTGTCCTGTTCATTCTCTCTGACACTCCATTTTCCTGTGGAGTATTTGGAACCGTTCTTTGCCTGTGGATCCCATTTACCGAACAGTAATCAATAAATTCATTGCTGTAATATTCCCCTCCATTATCCGACCTGAAACATTTCATCTTGAGACCTGTTTCATTCTCAACCAAATATTTCCATCTTTTAAAAGTTTCAAACACATCAAATTTCTTTCTAATGCAATATACCCAAACTTTTCTAGTTGCATCATCAATGAAAGTGATGTAATAACATGAACCACCAATAGATTTTACCTTAGCTAGCCCCCATACATCTGTATGCACTAACTCACACTTACCCTCCTTCCTGGTAGGTCCAACCTTGAGGAATCTCATCCACTTTTGTTTCCCATAAACACAGTCCTCACAAAAGTCCAAATCTAACTCCTTTAATCCGGCAAACCTGTCCTTTATAATCTGCATGCCCTTATGACTCATATGACCGAGTCTCGGTGCCAAAAGTTACATCTCCATCTACAAAGAACTAAATTGTAATAATTAGCACCACCGGTTAAATACAAAGTACCGAGTTTTCTTACCTCTTGCAACCACAAGAGCTCCCTTAGTAACCTTCCAAGAATCTGCTATAAAACTAACCAAGAATCCATTTGTAAAACTAACGTACAACCATCACTTTGCCCATCTGTCCCGCTGATATCAAGTTCCGCCTCAACTTAGGCACATGCACGACATCCTTAAGTAGCCATGTGTTCTCATTCTCGCATTTTCACCCAAACACAACCTTTCCCTACTATGTTGCATGGTTCATCATCACCAAGATATACATGTCCAAAATCACCTTGAACAAAATCAAGTAAAGTAATGTCTATGTGGGGTGGCATGGAAAGAAACCCCCTGAATCTAATACCCAAGATTCAGAATATTATCTAAAGAAATAATTAAGGCGTCTTGACAAACATCACCGCCGCCAAATTTACCTCTTTAGTTTCCTCCTTGTTCTTCTTATCCCGAAGAGCCCAAACAATCTTTCTTAGCATGACCAACCTTCCCACAAAGTGCCAACATTCTAAATTACTCTTGGACTTTGACCTTCCACGATCATTTGACTTCCCATGGTTACCTTTCCCCTATTCTTTTGTCTCCCTCTACTCTCCACCATCAAAGCGTTTCGAAGTAGAAGAATCTCGGTGCTTTTCCTTCACATTTCCTCACTTAGGATCACACCTATTACATCCTCAAACTTCAGCTTTGAGTTATTAGAGATTGAATTACTTACAACCATAACCAAGCTGTCCCCTATCTGGAAAGGAGTACAAAATCAACAAAGCCTTGACCTCATCATCAAAGTCAATTTTAACCGAGTTTAACATACTCACAACCATATTAAATTCATTCAAATGATCAACAATGAACCATTCTCAGACATCTTCATATTAAATAACTTTTTCATCAAAAATATTTTATTATAGGTAGAGGGTTTTTCATATAACTTCCCCAATGCACTCATGAGACCTTCTCGTGGTCTTCTCCTGCGATATGTTGAAAGCAATCTAAAGATGTAAGGCATAAACGAATTGCCCCGAGCGCCTTTCTATCTAGCAACTCCCAATCCTCATCCGACATGGTTGTAGGTTTCTTTGCTTTTCCAGCCAAAGGAACATGGAGGTCCTTCTAATATAAGTAATCCTCCATTTGCATATTCCACAAACCAAAGTTCTACCCATTAAACTTCTCAACCCTCGATCTGCCCTCATCTGCCATAGCTCCCACTCAAGCTAAACTTTCCCTGTGATTTACAACTTCAACAAAAACCACCAAAGCTCTGATACTAATTGTTAGGAATTAGAGAACAAATATGTGGAAACAATTCCTCAAACCACAACAGTAGGAAACTATATAGCATAATTATACTTGTAGAAATATAACAACATAAATGAATAATGCACAAAAGAAGACAAGACAAGATTTAACGTGGTTCACCCAATGTGGCTACGCCCACCAAGAACTTGCTCAGATTTTATTATCAACAAGAGTAAAACAACTCTCATAGTCTTCTCTCAGTTATGAACTCACAACAAAATTCCAAAGATGCTAAACCACAATTGACACCCAATTGCATAACCTTGATCACTCTTGATCACCTCTTGATCATTAAGACTCAAGACCTCTTGAACACTCAAGATATCTTCAAGATACCCTAACACCTCTATTTATAGGATTAAAATCCTCTTAAGAAGTCCTAAAGCCAACCCTAGAAGTTTGAAAGTCGCGATCTTTCAACTTCCCACGGCTGGAAAAACAATCCCGACGTTAATAGCCAATTAACAACATGTTAACAGCAATGTCGCATGAAGAACGGCAGATGATCGCACAACAACGTCATAAAGAAAATGACCAGAATGCTCCTGAAGTCTCCAAACTTAACCGTTCAAGCTCCAACACTTCAACACTGATTCAAGAAGACCAAAAAAAGTCTCACACCCAACACACCTTTGGAGAGGTGGTATCCCCACCACAAATCATCCTTTCCTCATAGATAAGCTATTATTTATGCTTTGCAACTTGATTTCAACTTGCCCCCTAGCCCAACTCCTACTACTTGTGCTACACACAATAGTCCTACATGTAAATCACCGCTTTCTATGGCCTTGCCTCGCATAACACCAACCAACGACTTTGTCTCAAGTGACCTTTCCATAGACTATCTTCCTTCACTATTTTACAATATCACTCTCGGTCTTTACAATGGAAGAGCTTTGTCATTAGGTTGTTGACCATTCAACTTTACAAACATATGTGATCTTTAGGTTGAGCACTTTGCAATGGTCATATGATTTGTAATGAGAAAACAAAACATTATCACCATTAGATATTCGTTTGAGCCTACTTTCTACTCCATCGTCCACACAAACACAACAATACTTAATGTAAGGACCTTCAATCTAGTAATATGCATGCCTACATAAATTCATCACCGATGACGAAGGCTTTTGAGTTGGAATTTAAAAAATAAAATATTGAATACTTAAAATATTTAGTTGGTAGTTACAACACCATTAGAAATAGGAAGAAATATGAAGGAATACAAAATTAGGCAGCGGTCTTATGGATGTCGTTTCTATTTTTTTGTTGTAGGCAGTTCCATGCAAAATCCTTAAAAATTGCAAATAATAGAATCTCCTCCTAAATTTGTGGAGTAGCAATTACTTAGGAAGAGTAGTATAAGTTCCAATTAACTGTGAGAAGTTGAGAATTAACAGCAACTGCAAAAATATTCTAAAATTTCGTTTTACCAAATATTAATTGTACATTAGTGAAGTTCAAAAAAAAAATTGTATTTTACAAAAAAATTATCATCACTAAGTTTAGAAAAAATAAAATAAAATATAGTGGAGAACTATGTAAAACAAATAACATGGCAAAGATGTCACTCTGCTATATGGTCAGCTCATAATTTGGCTGCAATGTTAGAACTCGATGAGAACAATGCTAAGTTAATGATTGTTTTTCTGTGGTATGATTCCATTTCATCCCATTTTTATATGATTAAAAACAGTACTCTATACGTTATTCTATTATTATTAAAAGACATTTTTCAATTTAAACAAAGACAGATTTGGGATTGACAATGCATTTAATGCCAATAATGTCTCATAAACAATTTTTTTCTCACAATTGTTATAGATGTGGATCATTCACAGCACACCCAACACACAATTTGATATAAAAACTTACAGTTAAGATCTTGTAATGGGATTATATATATCAATAATTATAGATGCCAGAGGCTTTCGCAACGAATTTGACATTCTTATTCGTTTCCTTGCAGTACTGGATTCCTGGACATTTGCTACTGAACAAGTGTCTGTGGAATCTGTCTGTACATCCATATAAAATCTCTGCATGTTATGTTTTCCAGTAGTGTTTAGATCATCCTTTTTGACATCATTTTTAGCAGACTGAAGAATATGGTGTGGATCATGACTGAGGTGATGAGGTTCATATTTATGCTGGTTTTGGTCTTCATGTTCCTCGCCCCATTTAGACCTCTTCCTTTGATGGACATGAGCAGAAGTTGTTTTAGCTTGACTTACTACTGATACTGCCTTCTTATCAGATGAAGAGGGAGTGTCAGCTAATACACCCAATTTGCCATTTTCTCTGTATTCATTCACTTTCTTTGCTTCATTGGCTGGAACTCCATTGTGATCTACTTTGTCATTAACATTGTATTGATTTCCTCTGTTTTCTCCATTTTCTTCACCTGCAGAGTGGTCTACTTTCTCATTATCATTGACATCATTGCCTCTGTTTTCTTCATTTTCTTCAACTACAGTGTACTGGTGTGCTCTGTCATTGTCATTGACATCGTTGGCTTTGTTTTCTTCATTGGCTTTGTTATCTTCATTGTCTTCAACTATAAGGTGGTCTATTTTGTCATTATGATTGTCTTCATTATGTTCAAATAGGTTTTGATCTGCTTCATGATTCGGAATTTGGCATTTATCTTGATTTTGATCACCATGTTTGGGTACTTCTATTTCGACCGGAGCCGGTTGGATCAGATTAATTGCTTTTGATTTTTCGTTATTATTTTCTACTGTGGATGCTATAGAAGAATTACTATTATCATCACTCTGTGCATTGTCATTTTCTTCATTATTATCAGAAGACAGCTGATCAGAATACAACACCCCATTTTCTTTCTCAGAAGATTGATTGGAGTTCCAAGGCTCTTGGTCCGATAAGAATTCCTCTTTCAGTAATTGCAATTCATCCCTCAAAAGGCCATTATGATCTACATTATCATCAAATAGCTTGTCATCATGATCCATATCATCATCTGTTTCTTCATAATCAGAACCTTGGTCAGTGTCATCTTCAACTTCATCATCTCCTTCAGAACCATTGTCATCACCAGCACCATCATCATCTCTACCACTTTCCTGTTTAGGACTGTTTAGAGTTTCATCAACAGCATCACCGGGAACAATTTGAGGGGTGCTCATGGTCTCACAAACATTAACATAATCTTCAGAAACAGTTTGAATGGCCCTGTTCACGGTCTCATCAACATTGTCACCATCATCAGAAACAATTTGAATGGGACTGCTCATTGTCTCATACACAGCAACGTCAACGTCATCATCAGAAACAGTTTGACAAGAACTGTCCATGCCCCCATCATCAAAAACAATTTCAGAACTGTTTATGTCCTTATCGACATCAGCATTCTCAAAAACATTTTCTTGACCAGGATTGTTGGGATCTTCATGGTTCTCTTTGTACTTGATGTCAATATCAATAATATTATTGGGTTCTTTGGTCTTCTCTTCTTTAGCATTCTCCATCTCTTGATCTGCATTTGCAGTCATGACCTACTACATAAATTCTTGAATCAAGCAAAAATATTGCAACACTTAGTAAGTAAATATTAATGGAGCATCGCCCTTTGAATATGGATATTTTTTCAAGTTATATTTTAAGAATAAAGAGTGGGAAGCTGTGCTTTGGGCAGCCAGTTAACCTGCAGTCGAAGCGGATTACTATATAAATAACAATTCATTGTCTTGTTACTTATAAAATAATCTGTTTGGACGACAGATAATGGGCTGTCCAAAGTATAAATGCTCCTAATTTTTAGATGAAGAGCTGGTGGTAAATTCCAAAAATAAGGAATATTAATGGCGCCCTTCGGATATAGATATTTTTCAAGTTATATTTTAAGAATAAAAAGAGGGAAACTGTGCTTTGGGCAGCCACTTGACCTGCAGTCAAAGCAGATTACTATATAGATAACAACGCATTGTCCTGGTACTTATATAATAATCTGTTTTGACTACAGATAATTGACTGCCCAAAGTATAAAAACTCCTAATATTTAGATGAAGAGGTAGTGGTAAATTCCAAAAATAAGGGAATGTATAATGTATAAAACATGAAAAGTCCAAAACTTCATCTTATAATATCTTTACCATTACTTTCCTCTATGTTAAATGAAGACGTGGTAGTAAATTCCAAAAATATGGAATATATAATCTGTAAAACATGAAAAGTCCAAAACATCGTCTTATAATATCTTACCATTACTTTCCTCCTCTGTGTTAGATGAAATTCTAGGCTGAATTTCCTCTGAAAATTGAATGTCATCAATTTCTGATTCCGAAGTTATATGCTTCTTATCTTTCTCCATTCTAAACCTTTCTTCCCAGATTGCACTACCATGATCATCATTAGGAACTCCAACCCACCTTATAGGAGGCTCTCCTCTAGCACCCAAAATATCCTTCACTTTGCACATAAGAGAGCAATATGTAGCATTTTTTCTATCATTCTCTATCTTCTTCAGTCTCTTCCTCTTGTTACTCTCCATATTCCACCATGTCTTTATCTTTCTCCTACTCAAGACCCTCTCACACACAACACATCTCTGTACAGAGTCAGGGGAACTATCACTTGTTAAAAATAAGCAGCCTGTCCATTTAACAAATATGGGTATACTTTTGACGAATCAATGCAGTGAGCCTGTGATTCTTTCACAACAGTGGTATTGGCATACCTGCTAACCTTTAAAAAGTTATGGTCGTTGTGCTCTTCCTCTATGCAGGCACTGCAGAGGGGTCCTTCCTCAGGACACTGGATGCAAAAATAATTAAGCCTGCAATCCTTTGTGGGAATGTCATGTTTTGGGCAGTCATTACAATAAGTTGTTGGGCATAGAAATGATATCAACCATGGACATTGTTTTTGTTTTAGGTCATCAAGGCTTGAATTATCATTGGAATGTATAAGAGCCTTCTCATTTTTTTCTATTTTCACTTCACCAATGCTTGAATTATCGTTACAATCTGTAGGAACCTCTGATTTTTTTTTCCTGACTTGAAGGGATTCAGTTTGTACCAGAAATCTGAAACTGGAGAATTCTTTTTGGGCTGAACCATTTTATGAAATATTTTCTCCGGCATAAAAAGATGTTCAATACAAAGAACCAATGCTCTTTCATTCTTGAGGATTTAAATAATATAAGGTTCAAAAGGCACCCTTTCGTTTCATTTAAAAGGGGAGTGGTGGTTGCTGTTTCTTATCTCTAATCTGATTTTAGAACATAATGTTATAAACTAATTTTTTTGTTTGTTTGTTTGTTTTCCATTTTCTTCCATATTTTATGTAGAAACGTAATGAGAAAATTTTGAAGACCTTAATTTGTTTTTTTGTTTTTTGTTTTCGTTTTTAAAAAATCCAAAATTTAGAGAGTCATGTTGATGGGGAAGGTCTCTGTAAATGTGGAAACTTTGTTGTACATTATAAATGTATTAATTTAATCGATGACCCTTCTATAGTACCAAAAAATTACTAACTTAATTTACATTATAATTATGTTTAATTGAGATATACATTAGAAATAACACTTTTATGTGCATACGAATGCCTATATGATAGACACCAACATTTATAGGTTTATTAGTTTGGCCCTTTGCATTCGAGTTTAGGTGGTTTTCGTGTAGGTCTACTAGGCCTATAAATGTTGGTGGTTATCAATGTTCATGTGTACTAATAGATGTTCTTTCATAAAAACATGTTTGATTCATCAAACATTCATTACTTACACAAGCCAATGTTCAACAAACAATTGCCTTGATTTAGGCAAATATTGGATTTTAATAATAACTCATATCGAAGATCTATATGATTCATAGTGTCATTTCATGATTTAGAGTTAATGGGTTTCAATAACGGTAAAGGTTTCTATTCTTGTCACATGTAAAATAACAAATTGAATTTTTGTTCTCGTAAAAGATGTCCTCATTAAATGACCAAATAAACTTGTATATTATACCTAATTGTTTTAGATAGAAAATATGATGTATTCATTAGGAAATTACATCTATGTCTTGGCACTAACTTGTGTTGACACATGCATTTTATTGGAGCTCATAGATATATCATATTACCTTAAAAGAAAATAACAAGCAACAACAAGAGGTGGCCATTTGCATACATGGGCTAAAAGACAAAATTCATCAACAAACACGCAACTAAACATAAGCACTATAAATCAAAATGCAAAGTGTGACAAATCACAAACAAGCAACAACACTATGAAGGTGGTCATCATCCTTGGGAGACTCACCATAAGAAAGAGGTTTATTTGAAGGCGAATCAAGCACCACCCGCCCATATCTCTGTTAAAAGTGTCACCAATAAAGCCTAGGAAATAGTAATTCCTACCTAGGTGTTGGAGACAAGGCCACTAATTAAACACTTCCATGAACTATAAAGTACCATTAATATGGGCCAACCAAAGATTTATCACGTAATGATGAGCTCCAACCCCTATGCTAAGGAGAAAGAGTAGAGAAGCGATTGTGGGGTTAGCTATGCTGAAATTTGGCCATCAACAAAAGAGAATCCTACCCAAAGGCTAATTTGGAGGCACATGGCTCATAGTGCATGGATCACTCCCCCATTTATGGAGCAACTCTTGCAATTTCTAAGTCTAAATTGCCACCTTCTCATTCTGGACTTAGATTTGCATAAACACAAAAGATATCACAAGATTTTTTTGTTTATAGCAAAGTGAGGATCAATTTCAACATTACTACAAATAGTTGCATTTATAGATTTTCATAGTTGAATAAAATATTTGATTTGAAGAAATTGAAAAGAAATGTAATATGTGTGGGCTAGTTATCATGGCATTCAAAGAATATCATATGTCAATTGAAAGGCTTTAGGTGGAAGGTTGAAAAATGCCATAAATCGAGCTCTACGTTGAATGAGCTCTAGGGAAAAACAAAAACAAAAATTAAAGGTTTCGGGATGAGAACATGCTAGACATCTAGCATTAAGGATGCTAATATGCTCAAGCCTTTCTCTTGAAAGGTAAGCATTGGTAAATACAACACCAAAGGAAGTGACCTAATTTGACTTCTATCTTGACATTTCAAACTCTATTGAGTTTGGAAAGATAAGCACGAGGGGATATTTTAAATGTCATTTGTCGTTGATCTTATCCAGAGAGGAGGAAAATTAACTCATAATCTCATACATTAGCCAATGTGAGTAGTTTTTACAATCTAACTATCATAAATCCATTGCTTATTCTTATACCAAGCCAAATGAGGCTATATCCAAAGTTAATGTAGCATGAAATGTAGCATAAGTTATTTGATACGAGAGAAAAGAAAGAAAGTATGGAGCTAAGAGATTAAAATTCCTTTAAGCTATATCAAGAGATCCAATCTCTACAAGAGACAAAGTTATGTATAGAAATGATGCCTTTACTAAATAATTTAAGGGCTATTATACGATGCATTTCGGTGAGAGCAATCCTAGCGAGATGTAATAGAAGGAGACCATAAAAATTATGGGCATGGAAATGTAGCCCATTTATAGAATAATCTCCTACCCACTTAATACAGGGTTTAACTAATTCAAATACTTTCCAAATGATTTTGTCAAAAAAAAGTACTCAATTTTAATTGGTAATATGTGGTGATAAGAAGAGTGTGGAATTCAATATTTTCTAGCAAAGTTTTCCATAAGGAGAACCAACTAATATATAATGTCTCAACATAATTTTCCAAACCTCATTTTCTTCCACATCGTACACTACCCACTTAGCATAAAGAGTAATGATTTGGTTGTGAATGTTGAAGATTTCAATGCCCCCTTTTTCGTAAGGGAAAAAAAGTATCCCATACAACTTTATGAAAGTCTCGGGATTACTTAGCATTAGCCCATTAAAAGTCTCTAAAAATTTAGATATTTTATCACATGAAGCTTTAGAGGGAGCCAAACACTATTAGTAATAAACACGGGTGGTGATAGTAATTTTGGTGCATACCTGAAAATTTCCTACGAGGAAAAGATGCTTAGAATGCCATTTAACCCAACAGAATCAACCACTTATTGCAACAAATAAGAGTGAAAACATTTAAAAGTAAAAGGAAATTTTAAGAATTTGAATGGCTCCCCTCTTGTGATCCACTCTCATGGAAACATTTTTAAGCCATTATGACATGAGCATCATACTTTTCATATAATATTGTATCCTCATCCATTGTAGATTTGAGCATGATGCTCTTCAAAAGATATCAAGTAGTGTGAAGCTTCATTAAAATAAGCTTCCTATTCTAAAAGGGTGAGGAAATAATCATAAAAATGCATATTGATTAATTGTGAAATTTGGTTTAAGGGATGATTATTCCCTAATCATTCCCTACTTAGCATAATGTACAAGAAAGTATCTAAAATATATTTGTGGAATAAGAGATCAAATTGGTTTTCACCTTTGGGTAAATGGGATTCTATAAATAGTTGGCTTGTGCTCAAGCAAATGGCCCCTCAAATTTGCCTCTAAATTTCTCATTTCAATAGTTTAGCCTTTCAATTTTGCTTAGGATTCATAGTTTCATTTGTTGTATGCATGGTTAGTATTGTTTAGCTATTAGGAAGCCACATATTCTCCTTGTGCAAGTGTTGTTATTATTTCATCCAATCAATTGGAGTAGGATAGTTTGATTTTCAGTAGGAAGCCATTAAAGTTGTAGGTTTTGTTCGTCAAAAAGAATAGTTTTAGGTTCTGGATGTTTTGTGTTGCATGACTCGCAATAGATCCCACTAGGAATTGCATAAGCCAAGCTCTGTTCTCTTGTGCTATCCCTCTCCTACTCGCATTGTATTCGGTCTGTATCCTAAGCTGCCATTGTTCCAATATCTACTTCTGTTGATGTTGGCATTACACGCTTTTCTGGATCCACGTGAGCACAAAGGAATGAGGAGATCACACTGAGGGGACAAAGCCACACACAACTAGGATTCGCCACTATTCTGCAAAATCCAGGTTCAAGCTTTCAAAGTTCTAGTTAAAACATATCAAATAAAGTAGTCAATCATTTCATTTCAGTTAATCTCACTTTCGATATTGCCGGGAAGCTGTGGGGATTGATAGTTTCTGAGAAACTATGATTCACTCCTCACTTCTGAGGTAGGATCGAGAGTCTTTCAAATAGATTAGATCAGTTATCTAGTTATTTAGAATAGATTCACAACTGCACAGACAAGTAGCTATACTCGGCTGCTTTGTTTGTTTTAATTTCGTTATTAGTTTAGTTGTCAATTTCTAGATATATTAGATAATTGCTCTTTTAAATTTATGTTCAATAGTTTATCAAAAATATCAGATTTAGGAATATACATAGATATATCTTGCGTAGTCAATTTATTTTGTCATTAGTTAGCTTTATATCATTTCCTTTTGCATGACAATCACGGGACCTAGGGAGCCCAGAGAATACGTATTCGAACCAATCGTGCCTCAACCCAATCTTGTTACAACAATAGCTGATATAGATCAGAATCTTAGAATCCAAGTCTTCCAAACAACAATAGACTTACAACAGATCAACTCACAGTTAAGAGGGTTAAACATAGAAGATGACCAAGCACACATATTCTGGTCAAACCAGCCAAACTAAGTTACCCTAGATAAACATCCACATGACTGTAGAAGGGCTTGAAAGAGAGCAAACATTGGTTGTGATCCTTTGGTCCCACATGCCAGATGCAGGAGACATTCTCACTGATATAGACACTAGCTTAAGAATTCAGGTTGCAAGAACACTGTAAGGTACTCTGAGAAGATTACACAACTTGTAGTTCTAAACATAGAGGCCGAAAAGGCATACGACTATTGGATACTAGGGATTAGGGACTGATTCCACACATGACCATAGCAGGTCCACAACAACCACGAATCTATGGTTGTGATCCACAAATCCCACAACCCAACGAGTCCACAGGTCAATCCGACGTTGACGCTGGCTTACACACATTAGTATTTAGATCCACTCCACTTCCACCTATCATCATCACAGTTATCCTTGTTGGATATAATAGCTAATGAAGCTAAGGATTTCTGGACTAGACGGAGAATCACCCGTAGAATCCACTATATCCATCATCCATCCTATGACCCTATCTGGAGATATACACGAAACAATCCCAGGTCATTTTCCCCGTATCCCACAACCTATAGATCGAATCATGCCAGAGCTCGATATTGATTGGAGCCTTCGAGCAGTCATCCTCACCGACCGATCTATCATGCCAGTTCAAGTTAGGAGGGCCTTCTTTGCCTTAGATTCATGCAGATTCCATTAGTGTGTGTTGAAGATATAAGATTTCCTAACTAGTTTACCCATACCCCATGTATATTCCATCCCCACCGGCTGTCTCGGCACGACCTCGGGAGGTCGGGTGAGGAAGAGTTACTTGTAGATTCCCATGCTCGCTTGTCACTTTTCCATCGTACAAAATTGGTGAACCCGACGTGAACAACATAGTTCTTCTATTTTTCTTTATTTCTACATCCACCTTCACTCTTTCCCATTATTCTATGGGTATTCATATACCCCGAATATGTCGGGATTCGACGCATATGATAGACCTCTCCTAGGTCTTGAAGCATACTACGATCAACTGAATAGACAACCATCACCCTCGCTCTCAGCATGGGGTGACAATTATTCAGCTAACCAATTATCAACACAAACTCCACCCCCAAGGACTAGATATAGTTCTTCTTTCCAAATAGAGGAGTTGGATCAGCTCGCTCAAACGCAACACCCAGAGCCTTCAGGCTCGGACGCCATGACGTTTACAGGAGAATCTGGTTCGTCTCCTCAGGTATTGCTTAGACCAACAAATTAGTAGACAATCAGATCCATATCCATTTTTAGATAATGAACATTTAGTGCATTATGCCAGGAATGAACAACACTCTCGGAGTATGTACCCACCTATAGGAAGTTTACAAACACAACCCGGGGTCTCGTTTCAAGAAAACACCTCCATGCCACTACCTATAGGAAATACCCTCGGGAAACATGGCAAGGCAACGATCAATTCATAGCGGGTACCACATGCCTATACAACCTCAGGATATACAAAAATGCCACTAAGGAAAAATACTATAACTTCACCAGATGAAGTCATCTCAACTTTAGTAGAAAAGGTTAGAGGGTTAGAACTTGCTCAAGCAAGTCAAAATTCTCAATTCATGCAGGTAGGAAATTCCAATCCTCCACATCATCCTAGCCAAGTAGACCTCCTCACAGGAATAGGCACGTTGGGCATGCCTCCTCAGTATTCACAACAAATGCCAACTAGAACCGCCATTTCTAACACCATTCCGGTGGTGAATATGATACTTCCTGGTCTAGTACAAAATAATCCATTCCTAGGCAATACTCCTTCATACTTAAACATGTATTCCAAATCACCACAAGGAGATGTGTTCTCCTCTCTGGCATGTTTTCTCAACCACATGGATTTCCTTATACCCCTGCAAATGCATACGCTACGCCATATCAACAACCCATTCCACCTCCACCCCCTCAACAAGCACCATCGATGGTCGAAACCTATGCGATAGGGACTTATTCAAGAATATTTGAAAGAGCCCTTAGACTTCACCATACGAAGTGTCATGCTTCCAAGACCTCTTCCGATTTTCCCAAATACAAAGGGGAGGGAGACCCGAATGCACATATCAAGGCCTACACCACAGCTATTCGAGAACTACTCCCTTGGGATGGGGTTGTTACTAAAATATTTCCCAAAACGTTAGAGGGCATTTGCCCTCGATTGGTATTACAGAATACCTGAAGCTTCCATACATTCATTTAAACAACTCGTTTCAGAGTTCATCAAGGTGTTTGATATGAACAAACTATTGAGAACAGGAATCAAGGAATTCTTGCACATTAAGCAAGAACACAATGAATCTATCGCTCACTTCATCCAAAGATGGCGTACGGTCCTTTATTCTTTGGCCAAGTGCTCCAAACATGGACCAAATGGAACTATGTGATTTATTCCTTCATTCTCTCAGCAGAGAGGTAAAGGAAGAAGTCCAAAAGTTCCCACTAAGGACTTACGATGAAGTACTTGAGAGTGCTCTCCGAATAGATCAAGCGGTAATAGATAGTGGTCGCAAGACGTATGGAACAAATGGGAGGCTAATCATCCCCAGCTAGAATACTATGACTTATCCTACTACCACAAATGTCAATCAAGGACCTAAGATCCTTAACAAAAATCACGGCGTAACCACAGATGGAGTAACTGACCAAGCTAAAAAGGCCAATGTTGTAAATACTCCACCGCCGATTAATAATCAACGAAACAACAACTTTACCCCAACAATCAATTGGTGGATTTTAGTCATCCACAACAACAACAACAAAAAAGGTGGATCCAGACACAGGGTCCAAGCCAAAACTCAACTGGATATCAAAACCAAAACCAAAACCAAAAACAACAAATGCAAAACTTTAATCCTAATAGGCAACGGTTTGATCAAAACTTTGGACCACAATATGCACCAAGCCAGCAACCTAGGAATTACAATCCTAACTCGTATTGTGGTTTCCACAAGATTCGAGGCCACGACACTAGGACTTGCCGCGATTATAATAAATTCATGCAACGTCTGCCAGAGGAACAAAGACAACTTTTCATAGATATGTTCTTGGCAGATCCTACATCACCAACACCAAATACTTTTAGGGGTAGTTTCCCCTCAAAACGCACCCCTCAAGATCTTCAACGATCCGCTCCCAAATCACAATAACAACAAATTAAATCCAAATGGGATGAACAAGGGTGTAATGATAGGAAACAATGATCATGAAGCCTCGACTTCACTAAACCCACCAGTTGCACCATAGTTAGGAAGTCAGCCACGACCCAAGATAGTCGGTTTAGTGGAGTTAGACACCGAACTACACGTAGAAGCTATAACAAGGACACGAGAGTATTCCTCTCAGCCAAATCCAAGTTACCCGCTAGAGGCAGATAACATCCAACAAATATTAGTAAAACCCGTAGGTGCCTATGATTTAATTAATGACCTAACGAAGACCTTCTCTCACATCTCCTTTTTGGACTTATTGAAGAACTCTCCTGCCCAGGGCTGGCTACTCTTTAGAAGCATTAGGTTTGGGTCATTTAATTAACATCACTCCACCTCCCGAAACATAGGTAAACCATATAGACTTTGATATCCACCTCGGGGCAGCCGGATAGGGATACCGAGTTTATATTGAAATAAACAAAATGCCAACAGACGCTGAGATTGCACGCAGAGGTGATCCAACCTTACATTTGCAAGTATGGGTCTATAACAATTACGTTAAACGCAATGGTTGATGATGGGGCAACAGTTAACATAGTCCCCTTCTCTTTCCTTCAAAAGCTAGGGTATGGAGAAACAAATTGTTCCATGACTCGGAATACGCTAAGAGGCTATGATAGCCTCAAGGCCACTTCAATGGAACTATAATACTACTAGTCACCTTAGGACCCAAAACAATCCTTACTGAGTTTTACATTATAGATCGGGAAACCAACTATAATATGATCCTCACGACCATGGATACACCGTATGAAGGCAATCCCTTCTACATTATTCCAAGAAGTAAGATTCTTGCACTTAGGAAAGGTATTCATAGCCAAAGGTGATCCAAAACCATTCGATATACACCTAGCTGACTTAAAGAGAAGGCCGGGTTCACTCTGAGTTTGAACTCCCAACAAATCAACTTAATAAACCAACCGACACAAAGCCGGAAGAAAAGTTGGTGCCTACAACGGAGTTAGAAGTTATGAACCTAATCAAGAATATCCCAGCCCTCAAGGATGAGGCTAGCATTGTCAAAACAAGTATCATTAGGAACTACTGCATGAAGATTGTTGAATTGCTAGAACAAGATCTACCAATTTTCCTACCATTTGATTATGTAGGCATGGGATATACCCTAGGTGTTGGTTCTCTTCCAGCAGAGGATCTCTGCATGGTAGAGGTAACCGAAACCGAAGAAGTTGACGTAGAAAATGTCCCAACGTCCATCTTCCCAACTAAATATTGGACTCTCCATTTCGATGGAGCTAGATGTCATTATGGGGCTGGGGCAGGTGTGATCTTTACTTCACCCAAGGAAAGATCTTACCATTCACCTTTAAATTAAACTTTGAATGTACAAACAATGGCGTTGAATACGAAGCCCTCCTCCTTGGCCTCATCCTAGCTAAAAGACTCGGTGTTAATGACATCAGGGTGTTAGGAGACTCCCAATTAGTAGCAAACCAAGTCTCTGAGGTATATGAGACCAGAGTTGAACACTTACAGCTCTACAAAACAACAGTATTAGATTTGAGCAAAGAGTTTGACTTCATATCAATTGAAGCAATCCCACGAGAACAAAATCTTCTCACAGATTCGATAGCAACCTCAGCTTCACGTTTCACTCCAAGCAGTGAGTTGGAGGACACCCATTTCATAGTATCCCTTCACACTGAACCATTAGTGAAGAAAGTGTCAAACCCACTTTTAACGAGCATAGCTGAGAACAAATCTACTAGCATGGATCACATTGATAGTGATAGAGCTACTCTTGATTACTTAAACACCTATGCAATGTTACATCTCACCCATCACGTGGTAGATTCATCCTTAATCCCACATTCATCTTCCTACTTCGGGAATCCCATGATAGAGCTTCCCCCACAAAAGGAACTCGGCATATACATGGTAGAGAATGGAGAAGATCTGGAACTACCTCCAGCTCCGCCTGAGTTTGAAGAAGGTAACACTTCTTTAATGAAGAAACGATCGATATTAACATCGGAATGGAGGAAGAACCAAAGATCTTGAAACTAGGATCTTCGTTAACTCTAGAAGAAATAGAAATACACACTCGAATCCTCAAAGAACATCAAAAGGATTTTGCATTTAATTATAAAGAAATGACAGGGGTTGCACCACACATCGCGGTACACAACCTCATCACCAAATCAGATGCAAAGCTAGTTAAACAAAAATCGAGGCCAATGAAACCCAAGGTGGCTCTCATGGTGAAGGAAGAAGTAATGAAACTCCTCCAAGTAGGATTCATCAAGCCAGTTGATTATTCTCAGTGGATATCTAATATCATTCCCATTCTCAAAAAGAATGGGAAGATACATTTGCATAGATTTCGAGACATTAACAAAGCGTGCCAAGGATGACTTCCCATTACCATCCATTGACGTCATCATTGATGCAACAGATGGGTTGAGCTTTTTGTCTCTCATGGATGGATTCTCAGGATACAATCAAATCAGAATATCCGAACAAGACCAAGCCAAAACCACGTTTATAACTCCTTGGGGAACCTATTGCTACGTTGTTATGCCATTCGGTCTCAAGAACACTAGCGCCACATACCAATGGGCAATGACATACATATTTCATGATCTTATTCACAAAATCATGGAATCCTACGTAGATGACTTGTTGGCCAAAGCCAGAAGCAAGCGTTGTGATCACCCGGAAGTGCTCCGCATCATTCTTTCACGTTTGATAGAATATGGAGTCACACTAAACCCAGAAAAATGTGTATTTGGTGTGACAGGAGGGAAGCTCCTAGGTTACATTATATCATCATGAGGGATCGATGTAGACCCAGCTAAAATCCGTGTTGTTCTTGAAATGATCCCACCGTCGGATGAATCTGGAATCAGGTCATTTCTTGGGAAACTCGGTGCAATCCGAAGATTCATCCCAGATTTAAGCTTTTCCATTCATCCAATCAACAATCTACTCAAGAAAGAGTACAATATCGATTGGACCGAAGACTGCAATGAGGCTTTCAAAGTAGTTAAGCATTTCTTGTTGTCACCACCTACGCTAATGCCTCCTAAGCCAGACCACCCTTTAATCTTATATTCGCGAGCTACCAATGTCTCGCTAGCCTGCATGCTGGCTCAAGAAGATGATGACAAGAGAGAATGTGTGATCTATTTTATTAGCCAAACTTTACTCGATTATGAGACACGTTATACGCAAGTAGAGTGAGAATGCCTCGCCATAGTCTTCACAACCAAACGTTTAAGACATTACATGCTAAATCAAGAAACAAGGGTCATTGTAAAAATAGACCATTTACGAACCTTCCTCACGCAAGGGTCCTTGTCTAAAAAGGTTGGATGCTTTATAACCTTAATGGGTGAATTCAAATTAACATTTGTAAATCAGAAGTCTGTTAAGGGACAAATCATTGTGGATTGGTTAGCTGATAACCCGTTAGATGGAGGTGATCTAGTAGATCTGGACTTTCCCGATGAATGCATATACTACGTCAAAACTAGACCTCCCATCTCTGAATGTCCATGGTATACTGATATCATTAATTATATCATGGGCCATGCATATCCAGAAGGTGCTACACCACAACAAAGAAGGTGGTTACGCATTATCGTGGCTAAATACGTTATTATAGAACAAGTGCTCTATCGTAAGGCTTTCGATGGAATGCTTCTAAGGTGTGTTGACATAGAAGAATCCAAGAAGATTCTCCATGAATCTCACAGTGGAATATGTGGAGGCCACTTCGGTGGTCACGCCACCACTCACAAAATACATCGGATGGGCTATTTCTGGCCCACACTAGAGCACGATGCAATAGAGTTTGTACGCAAGTGTCATAAATGCCAAGAATTTTCCCATGAAATTCACATGCCGAGCACAAGCTCTACAACCAATCGCAACTCCATGGCCCTTTTCTACGTGGGGCCTAGACTTGATAGGGAAATTCTCTCCCTCATCTACAGATGGCCATAACTTCATAATCACGGCCACCGAGTATTTTACCAAATGGGTAGAGGCTATGCCTCTCACCACTATACCAGGTTCCGTGATCGCCAAGTTCATTTTGAACCAGATCATTTGTAGGTATGGTGTCCCACAAATCATTATCTCAGATAATGGGACTTCTTTTAAGAATGACGAGGTTTCGTGAATTATGCAATAAATTTAAAATAAGCCATCATACAACCTCCCTGTATTACCCTCAAGCCAACGGACAAGCTGAAGCAACAAACAAAACATTAAAAGCTATTCTCCTTAAAATGGTAAAAGAAAATAAATGAGATTGGCATTTAAAGTTATACCCGGCCTTGTGGGCCCACCGAACCTCAATAAGAACACCAACAGGAGCAACTCCTTTCTTGGTATTCGGAGCAGAAGCAGTTCTCCCACTTGAGGTTGAAATACCCAGTCTCCGCATCTCATTACAAGGGATTCTGGATGAAGACGCTTATAGAGAAGCACGTCTCTCCCAACTAGAAAGCCTAGATGAGGCCAGGTTAGATGTTAAACAGTGGCATAGAGTCTATGCTGACCGGATGTGCCGGTAGTATAACAAAAAGGTCTATGAACGAGATATATATGAAGGAGATCTAGTTCTAAGACTAGACAACCGGATCGATAAAAAGACCGGTGAAGGAAGGAAATTCTAGCCCAAATGGTTGGGCCCATACCGAGTCACAAAAGACTATGGAAATGGTGCATATCTCTTATGTACACTGGAAGGTGAGGAATTTGGTGAAACAGTCAATTCCCTACACCTTAAATGATTCTATGCATAAGCAACCAACACTATTTGTATAATTATATCTACATTGCATCTTCATGTAGTTAGGTTCATTTTGTCCACTTGTTTCATACAATTTTGTGATCAAGGAACTTATTCTCAAAGCAATTCATTACAAACTTCTGATGGTATTGGCATTAGCATTCCAATCATGCTTCTTCATTTTCATAACATCATCACCATTTCAAAATCATTTCATCCATATAAAGCTAGATATGACAAAGTCTTAATGGTAACCATACCAAGATCTGCAGGCTTGTTCTCACTTTTGGTTTCTTCCTAGGATAGGTGTCTTGCCTATGGTCTATTCTAGAAGCTTCATAGTGTCACATCTATCCCATATGCATATCTCTTTGGAAATAAGAACATACTGACATTTTGCTCAAATATATAAGTCAAACATAGATCAAATAAAAATTTTATTTTACACATTTCCTTGCCCTACCAACCTTCGGTGATGAGCTTGCATCTCTTACTAGTGACGTAGGGTTGGGAAAGGATGGGAATGCCCTTACTCACCTGTACCTTGTCCATGGTGATAAACCCACGCTTCTTACTAGTAGCATGGGGCAAGGTGTAGGGGGTCCTCTTGACAAATAAACGTTGAAGGTCATAAGCAAACAATTCAAATAAACCTTTGAAATCTTGAGTCAAAAACAAATGAATCAGATGTCCAAAATTCCAAGAGAACTCAAAACCCCAAAACCAGATTTTGTCTACCATGTGGCCATCTACGGATCTAAGTCTGGATAAACCACAAAGCAAGTAGCATTCTAAAACTATGGAGTCACTTGAGTAGAGTAGGTTTGTAGCATCCTAATTTGGTTCCACCAAATCTTTGTCTATCTCTCATCACTACCATTCAACAAATTTCATAACTTGTGCCCTTTCTAGCTCTCGGTGATGAGCCCTCGCATCTTACTAGTTGCGTGGAGATAGGAGTGGGGCAAGTTCATCTGCTCATCATACCGGTTTATCATCTCATTTTGTCAAAACAAAATGAAGTACCAAAAATTGCTTATAGAAACTAAAGTTCAAGATCACATTGTGTCTACATTATCATATATCAGCATCATGAAATACAAAAAGAAAGAAAGCATTTGTATCATTTGTTCTCCATTGCATACATTCTGAAAAGCATATAAAAACAAACATCATAGTTTACATGTGGAAATGAATCACAAGAACATTGATACCAAGAGTCTAATCCAAAAAGATAATATATATATATATATATATATAATCAAGTTTTTGTACAATGCCATCATGCGCTAAGCATGGTCAAAATGCTCAAAGAGCCAGGAAGTACAAAATACATCATACTAATGATCTACGAGAGCCAAGTGGCCTCTCAACCCCTATGAGATCCCTCTCGAAGGTGCACGCCCTCGTCTAGGACTCGCTACACGGTGCTCTGAGTGCACGGAGGGCTCACGATCCCGAGGAGCAGCTGCGGTCTCGCCATGAGAGTGACTCCTCATCAGGTGCTCTGCTGTCCTGTATCCTGCCAACTCGGTATGGAGGGTAGACACCATCCTGGCCACATGCCAGATAGGGGAAAAAATTGGTATGCCTACCGGTTGCTGAGGGCTCCCCTGCATCCATGGATAGCTCCGCACGGGTCTTCTCCATGGGGATCATCAGGGTATCGGTGCATACCCAGTGAATCAGGTCTCGCCACTCATCAGCAGTCTCTGCAAGCAAAGGAGAAAACAAATTAGAAATACTCAAAAGATAAAAAAAAAAGTAAACAAAAGGAGAGATAGCAACTAAGACAATCCTAAAAACAAACTTTAAGGAAGGATGATAACTCACTCGGATCTCTGGGCCTCCAAGATGGATCCTAGGGTCAGCACCTGCCACAGATGCCGCCACCGATTAATGATGCACTCCTCCTGTGCCTGGGGCCACATAACATCCTACTACGGACTCATCCTCTCCGCCCAAGCCCTGAGAAAGTGGCTCCTCTGAAGCTAAGGTCACCCTCTCCGCACTCTACTCCACCCTCTCTCACCTGTAAGATATCCTGAGTGTCATGCCACTCAAGATCACTCTCCTCTCCACCCGACTCACTGACCTCAGCCTCGGTCTCCTCCTCCATCTCTCCCCTGTGAACTCCTCGGACTCAGAGTCTATATCAATGGGGTCATCATTGTTGTGTGGGCGGGACCGGTGGCAATCTGAAGTAAGGGTGCCTGAGGAGCACCGGCTCTCCCTCGAGCGCGTACTACCCTCCTAGCTGCAATGGGGACACCAGGAGTAACAACTATCCAACCCCGGCCTCTAGGACCTCCTCTAGCCTCGGACCGATCTGTATACTGGCACCACTGGGGAAGCATACCCACGTAAGGAAGGCCAAACTGCTGGGGCACTCGACCAAACGGATGTATCTCCACCCTCCCCATCCTGTCCACAAGCTGCCCTGTGGTGGAGCAAGAGATCAAAGTAAGAGCCTCCTCACCCCATAAACCTGCCATGGCCTGATAAGGTGTGGCCTCCATGTCATCAGTGGTCAAGGAGGTGACTGGCTGGTGAGGTGCTCTGAGCACCGACATGTCTATCCATCTGGCTGCCCTCACAGCTCCGGGATCTGCCACCTCTACACCTCTCCCATAGGGGATGAAACACTCATAGACCCAACTCATAACTAGGGTCGGATGGCTCAATGACTACCCCTGTAAATGAACTACCCAAGTACAAATCATGATAGGTAGTCCCAAGAAGAATGTCAGCCCCCAGGTGTAAATCTGGCCATGTCCCTCAATCTGTGCAACAATGGGGGACCAGCAATATAGTAAAGTGTCTCCTCCCTTGTCCCCGATCAATCTCGAGGCAAGGATCCCCATGATGGCCTGGTGAATCAAGGGGATAGGCAGGCTAGGAATAGATCGGACCCTCACCCCCTTCTTCGAACTAGTGGAGATAACTGTGTCTCCCATATATGAGGCCCACTATGCTATCTGAGCCCGTGATCCTGCTGTCTCAAGTGTGAGCCATCTCCCGATGATCGGGACCCCCAGGATGCGGTAAACATCCTCCAAAGTAATGGTCCACTCACCCCTGACTCCTGGTAATCGAAAAGTGTTCGATCAGCATCCCAATATGAAAATAAGTCACAAAGTATGTGACTAGAAGGTGCAACATGCGGGACCCGTGATATGCGCAATATACCGGCCCTCTGAAGTGTGTCCTGCTCATCCTGAGAAAGTGCATCCAATACTGCTGGAAGCCAATCACACACTCTCTCTCTCGGCTCCATCTAATATACTCCTCCTTCACCTGCATACACCCAAAAACACACAAAAAGGAGTAAGTTAGTATTCAAATGACATTAGAAAAATCATGAAAACATATAAGAATGCTAAAAATGCAAAAATAACTTCAAATAAGTATTGTTTGTGCATTTTGTGAAGGACCGCCACCCTGAGCAGGGCGGCGGTTCCATAATCACGCCTTAAAGGTGGGGTCCTGTAACCACCGCCTTGATCAGGGTGGCGGTCATGTAACCGCCGCCCTGCTCAGGGTGGCGGTCGTGTCCCAAAATCCCACGTGGGTCATGTGCCCTAAAAATGGCTAAAAATGCAAAATAAAGACCATTTTGACTCAAACAAAGCCTACCCAGTAGGTGCCCCCTAAGTGACCCTATTAAAACTGACATTTTCAAAAATAATCCCCCATGACAAAGATTTCACCATTTTAACATTTTGGGGACAAAAATGGTAAATCGAGAAAAACTAACCTGTGATCTCGGGTCGGTGTTCCGCTCGTGGAGGCATGATCACGATCTCATCCCGAATGTTTTGACTATACTCTTTCACGAAACCGTCACCGTGGGTCCCAGAGCTCAAAATCAACCAAATCAACATGCGCAAATGAATAGGAAAATGGGCCCACTTTTACATATATAGAACTCCTGACTTGTTTTGAATGCCCCTTTTTCGGGTTTGGAGTGCCGACGGAGGTAAGTTCTTATCCCCGCACAAATGGTACGTCCTCATTTCATAATATTTTAGTGTTTATTTTTTGATCTATTTTGTCTATCTGCACTTGAGTCCTCTTTTCATTTTGCAGGTGGCAGGAATTTTGGATGGCATCATTTCGACACACGGACGTATCAGGTATAACTTCTAACTTCCCATTTCGGGACCGCCATACTCGGACCCACCATTTTACGCCTCTTCATGGCTAAAACACTTCTCCGAGGGGAAATATGTACGTACCCAAAATTGTAGGGTACTGCACCACCGAACAACGTTACGTGCCCCAATGATGATACAGGTCTCCTCGCAAGGTGTTCGGGATCCAGAAAAGCTCTCCAAGTATGTTAACATCCCGCATGCCCCGCTTAGCCCCTGCGTGCTTTGCTTTTTCCTTCCCCCTCTTTTCCTTTGCTTTTCGGTCTTCAGTGATGAAACCACCACCCTGGCGGTGGGTGACCTGCCCTGTGTAACCGGCGGCGGTGGTCCTTCACACGCATTTTCTAGAATGCTCTTTTTAACGTGACTCATGTAAAATTTCAACGTTTACCAGCTTTTTTTCACCACCTTTGCTTGTATTTATGATTCTGGTTCCCTAGAATAGTGTTTTGGCATTGTTTATGGTTTAAGAGATCAAATTGGTTTTCACCTTTGGGTAAATGGGATTCTATAAATAGTTGGCTTGTGCTCAAGCAAATGGCCCCTCAAATTTTCCTCTGAATTTCTCATTTCAATAGTTTAGCCTTTCAATTTTGCTTAGGATTCATAGTTTCATTTGTTGTATGCATGGTTAGTATTGTTTAGCTGTTAGGAAGCCACATATTCTCCTTGTGCAAGTGTTGTTATTATTTCATCCAATCAATTGGAGTAGGATAGTTTGATTTTCAGTAGGAAGCCATTAAAGTTGTAGGTTTTGTTCATCAAAAAGAATAGTTTTAGGTTCTGGATGTTTTGTGTTGCATGACTCGCAATAGATCCCACTAGGAATTGCATAAGCCAAGCTCTATTCTCTTGCGCTATCCCTCTCCTACTCACATTGTATTCGGTCTGTATCCTAAGCTGCCATTGTTCCAATATCTACTTCTTGTTGATGTTGGCATTACACACTTTTCTGGATCCACGTGAGCACGAAAGAATGAGGAGATCACACTGAGGGGACAAAGCCACACACAACCAAGATTTCCACTATTATGCAAAATCCTAGGTTCAAGCTTTCAAAGTTCTAGTTAAAACATATCAAATAAAGTAGTCAATCATTTCATTTCAGTTAATCTCACTTTCGATATTGCCGGGGAAGCTGTGGGGATTGATAGTTTCTGAGAAACTATGATTCACTCCTCACTTCTGAGGTAGGATCGAGAGTCTTTCAAATAGATTAGATCAGTTATCTGGTTATTTAGAATAGATTCACAACTACATAGACAAGTAGCTATACTCAGTTGCTTTGTTTGTTTTAATTTCATTATTAGTTTAGTTGTCAATTTCTAGATATATTAGATAATTTCTCTTTTAAATTTTGTTCAATAGTTTATCAAAAATATCAGATTTAGGAATATACATAGATATATCTTGTGTAGTCAATTTATTCTGTCATTAGTTAGCTTTATATCATTTCCTTTTGCATGACAATCACGGGACCTAGGGAGCCCAGAGAATACGTATTCGAGCCTATCGTGCCTCAACCCAATCTTGTTACAAGCAATAACTGATATAGACCAGAATCTTAGAATCCAAGTCTTTAAAACAACAACAGACTTACAATAGATCAGTTCACAATTAAGAGGGTTAAACATGAAGACGACCAAGCACATACATTTTGGTCAAACCAACCAAACTACAGGTTACCCTAGATAAACATCCACATGACTGTAGAAGGGCTTGAAAGAGAGAAAACATTCGGTTGTGATCCTTTGGTCCCACAGCCAGACGCAGGAGACATTCTCACTGACATAGACACTAGCTTAAGAATTCAGGTTGCCAGAACACCTGTAAGGTACTCTGAGAAGATTACACAACTTGTAGTTCTAAACATAGAGGCCAAAAAGGCATACGACTATTGGATACTAGGGATTAGGGACTGATTCCACACATGACCATAGCAGGTCCACAACAACCATGAATCTACGGTTGTGATCCACAAATCCCACAACCCAACGAGTCCCAGAGTCAATCCGACGTTGACACGTTGGCTTACGCACATTAGTATTTAGATCCACTCCACTTCCACCTATCATCATCACAGTTATCCTTGTTGGATATAGCAGCTAACAAAGCTAAGGATTTCTGGACTAGACCAGAGAATCCCATGTAGAATCCACTATATCCATCATCCATCCTATGACCCTATCTGGAGATATACACGAAACAATCCTAGGTCATTTTCCCGTATCCCACAACCTATAGATCGAATCACGCAGAGCTCGATATTGATTGGAGCCTTTGAGCAGTCATCCTCGCCGACCGATCTATCATGCCAGTTCAGGTTAGGAGGGCCTTCTTTGCCTTAGATTCATAGATTCCATTAGTGTGTGTCGAAGATATAAGATTGCCTAACTAGTTTACCCAAAGAGTTACTTTTAGATTCCCATGCTCACTTGTCACTTTTCCATCGTACAAAACCCTTATTGGACAGATCAAAATATCCCAAAGTTTCCATACTTATTATCATTGGTTTTATAATAGGTCAATGCCACCCAAATCAGGCTACGAACTATGAAAATGAAAAAGTCTTTGAACCCTATGGCTTTGAGCATATAAAATATATACGATCTTTCAATTTGGTCATAGGATTTTTCAAATTTTCAAAATGTATCTTGAAGAAAATGGTTCTCTATGGAAGGATGTGGGCCCATTCCATGACTTCCTAATATGTGATAATATTGTTAAGAATATAATTATTTTTATATTAAAAAATTTAGTTGCTCTAGTCTAATAGTTACAAATAGGATATGACAAAAATGAAAGGCCAAATCTTTGAAAATGACCTTATAGGAGACATTCATAAAATCAATTGTTCTATAATTAGTAATTAACTTTGAATATCTTTCTTTAGTGATGATATTAAGATCACCTTTATTAATAATATTTTGTAATGTTTTGTTTCCATGAGCTTCTCTATAAACCTAAAGCAAGTGTGACTTGAAGAAACCTTAAGTGGCCTTGTATAATTTCCAAGGAAAATTGTGGATGCTAGAATATTTATCATTATTTTTGCTTTGAAGAGTATCAAATAGCCCATCAAGAGTGAGAGGGAAGTTATAGTGTTTTTGAGCTAAGAGGCTCACTTTTTTAGGTTGCCATAAAAAGACACTCCTACAACATTTAGTTCTTTTCATCATATAATCCTAAGCTTAGAACATTAATTTATAATGTCCCATGAAGGTCGATGATATTTTAGGGAAAATGGTGAGACAAGAATAAAAGTTTTGATGACTTTAATTTTCTCCTTAGCCTACTTAAGTCTAAGGTGTTTAAAAAAAATATTAGATGCATGATTTGCAACTTTAAGCTAATGAATACGAGCTTTGATTTGAGGCCTTTTAGTAACATTAATTTACATAAGATTTAGCTTGTGTTTGAGTTAAGTCGGTATAAATTGTAATTAAATGCCAAAATAATATTTCTCTAGTTGTGATAAAACTCTTTAGAATTATTTGGCAAGAGTGTCAACTTCTCACTTCATGACCCATACCAAATGTTTTCCTTATTAATGAAGGAAAACGATAAGGTGATTGATCATACCATCCCACCTCTCAATCTAAGCTGGTAGTATAATAAAGATGTGGAGCTGAATTACAAACTTTAGTGAGTCAAGAAGTTCCCTTGTGTCAAAGGAGTGATGTATCTAGAAAGAATTAATTGTGAGGTAACGTTATGAAGAACACCTCCCCATTCTAAATGGAAATTGATTTGAATACGATCAAATATGAAAATATCATGTGGATGGAAACTATATTCCCACTAGAAAGGCAAAAAAATATCACATGTTTCGAGACATGTGTTGTCGATAAAAATTATAAAGAACAACTAATCAACCCTTTTTCCTAACGCAAAAGGTCAAGTTGGAATCGAGACCAATTTAATCGAGAAGAAACTTAAGGATACCTTAAGCATGGGTAGTTTAATTATATGTTAACCGTAGAAAAACTTAAGATTTTGGAGTAATTTATATCTTCCAAGCGGGAAAAAAATATACAAAACAACAAAGAAGCACAACAAATAAGCAAGAAAAGTAACATAATAAGGCCATTTATCAATTAATTATAATAGACGATGGGATCATTTAAGTAATGCGATAATATCATTTATCAAAAAGGTTTATTACATAATGAAATTACTTATCTATAGGACTAATTATTTTTCCAAGGAATATTATCAAACCCTTATCCAACAGAGTGAAGTCTATTAACGAGAAAACCTCTTGAAAAGGTTAAAAAAGTAAGTGATAATTTATTCATGATCTCATAATGTATTTCATTGATCATGTAATGCAACTTTCCTTTAAAAATGAAATAAAAATAACTCACTCAAAGTGTATATATGGAAAAATTATTCACAAAATATGACACATTTACGTAGTCTTAGAGACCAAAGCAAGGATAATTTTAGCAGCGAATATTCGTAATATGGCGAAAATTTCATTTTAGGAAATTTTGAAAAGGTGAATTATTCGGAGTGGGTCGGTGTCCTGTTCGCCTAAAATATATAGTATATTTTTTTTGGGGGGTTGGCTTCGCCTTTATTTGAAAACATCTCCTATAAAAACCTAGCTGATTCATCGGGTAATATACCTCAAGTACCTTAACAAATTACCAATACTGTGAAATTTGAACTCGCATACCCTTAAGGGCATTGTTGACACGTGACAACAGTTGTACTGACGCGCGTGCAGAGAAAGTGTTGACGCGTGACTTGGGCAAAGAAGTTGACGCGCGACAAGGGCAAAGCGGTGTGACGCCGCGACAGGTATATTGCAGTGGATGCGTGACGACAGAAATGGGTTGTTGACACGTGACAAGTGCAGAGTTGACACGTGACAAAGACCTCAGACAGGGGATGCGCGACAAGACCTCAGACACTGGATAGAGTCGCTACTTGGTTCTTTTGTTGACGCAAGACTCTTTTCAGAATAATGGAAGGTGCCAGCTCAAAGAATACGAATAACCTAAAAGTAAGTAAGAAATCTCAGAAATCACTCTTCAAGTATTTTGGAAACTCTGCGGATACGAGATATTGTTATGCCAAACAATGATTTTGGGGTCTGTGGAGGATGAAAGGGTTTTCGGTGCATTGTCATTTATAAAATCAAAACCGAGAAACAGTTGGATAAAAATCGGAAAGTTCGCATGAGGTGTTATGTTTCTCGATACTCCATCGAAACCTTTCCGTTCGATAGAGAAATTGCACACTAGAATTCCCTTTGCGAAAAGAAGAGGTATGAATAATACAGCTACAAGTACAAATATTCCCAACCTTGAGAGTGTAATTGGGTCTTCGTCACATTCTACGAAGACAACATCGAGTTTGATGAAGTTTATTGATAATGGATTGTTTCAACTTTAAATAGGTATCTTCTTTATCTATCTTTTATCTTTATCATTAAAGATGTTACAGGTCTATATACTAAAAATGTCAGGCAATTCACCCATCTATCTACTAATCCATTTCTCATGTTGGGTTTTTTAAAACACAGATCTAGCTCATTACTAGTGGCAGTGATGATTTCAACTTTAAGGAGGTATCTTTTTCCCCTTAATCTTATTGTTTGTTACTATTCATTTTTTTCAGCTCTGGTTATCATTAAAGATGTTACAGGTCTATGTATTTACATTTAGTTAAATACAATCTTTTTATTTTTTGAAAACGTGGGTTGACATCCATTCGAGGAAGCTGTTACTTCTCGGGACTGACAATGTCAGGCAACTCACCCATCTATCTACTAATCCATTTTTTGTGTTGAATTTTTTTAAGACAAAGATCTAGCACATTACCAGTGATGATTTCAATTTTAAATAGGTATCTTCTTCAACATAATCTTATTGTTTGTTACTTTACATTTTTTCAGCTCTTGTTATCATTAAAGATGTTACAGGTCTAATTCTATATATTTACATTTATTTAAAGATATTGTTGGTCTCAGTTAGTTGTAAACCAAGTCAATGGTATATACCAGTGTCTTAATGAAATAATTCAAAAGTATAAGTATCATGTGGACATAATTTTGACTACCTTTAACCGTTATGAGCTTCAAACCACCCCACGTTCTACTAACAAATTTGCAGATACCATGGCCTACCTGGATTCTTAGATACCCACTTTTCTTGCCGACTCCAAAATATTTGTCACATACAAAGGTTACAATCAATGTAGGAAACATTCCGAGGGAATGGGCCCTTAGAGGTTAGCTCGGCCACTCTTTACCCTAATCAATCTTCCCCAATTTCTCCATTTTACATTTTTACTATTAGTCAGTTTCCATTTTTTACACTACATGGAAAGTGACACAAACATACAATCAACCAACATACATACCTACCATTTTTTTTACAACATCTTACCATACACGTTCATCATCATTTATGTAGTAGCGTTTGATAGAAGATAACGGTGCCGTCGATGCAGTGCTGCCGATAATGTGGAGTACGGTATGATCAAAGTACAATAGGAATGTTGTAAAAGTAAATATTTGTAAGTAAGTGGTCGGTAATGTTAAAATGTCAAAGTTTGGGTAATTAGAGAAGTAGGGTCTACATGATTAGGAATTAGAAATATTATATTGGTAATAAGGACAAGGAGTGAGGTCATAAATATTTTGTGTATTTTATTTGTAAAAAGTCTAAAAATGTGGAACCCATGTAAAATGATAAGGTTTATCTTATCTTAAGAGATAAGCTTACATGTACAAGATAAGAGTTAAGGTATGGAAATGATTCGTCAGAGTGGATTTCTTATCCTATCTTAGAGATAGGATGGATAAACTGGAAGTTCTATAAATAGAGGCCACCCCCTCATTTAGCATAGAAAGAAGTAGTGAGAAATATTGTAGGAAGTGTGCGAAGGAAGCCATCAGTTAAAGGTGTGTTGAAGAAGCCATCGAGAGGTGTAATTGTAAAGTTTCTCCCATAGTCTTGTTGAAGTACCTCATGGGTGAGATTGTAACAATTTCATGTTAATATTATAATTTACTTTGATATTTCAGATTTGTCATCATTGTCTTATCATAGTCGATGGTATTCTTGTGTTCGGTTGTTGTTTTGTTTCAGATTACATCCACCAAACTAAAGGCTGTGCATTAGTAAATAATCATAGCACGAGGAGTTCGGTGAAGAATTATCATAGTGCCGGATTGGTGATGACATTTTGGTTCCGTTGCCGGGACCATTCCTCGTTGGTGGATTTTCTGGAGAGATATTCCCACTTAGTCAAAAATCAATTGGAGGGTAACCTTGTTTTTTTTTTTGTGCATAGTAGTTACCATGGTAAAGTCATTTTTTAAGTGAATAGTAGTTACCATGTTAAAGTCATTTTTGCCATGAATAGTAGTTACCTTGGTAAATTTGGGAATAGTAATTACCACATGAGTAAAGTCACTTTTTACCGTGAATAGTATTTACATGATAACTTCACTTTTTCTAGTGAATAGTGTTTACCACGGTAAAATCAGTTTTTACGTGGTAAGTCAAGTTTTACCATAGTTTACCGTGGTCATTTCTATAGTAATTCCAATTATTTGTGCACATAAGTCTTGTTGATTGTACTTGTGGGTTGGTATTTCACGGTGGTTACTTTTGAAAATGGGAAAGATTCCTATTTTTCAGCTCAATCTAATGAAGATGCTTCTTCTTTCATTCAAAGTTTAAGCGATCTTGTATTTGTAATGGCCTTATAAGAAGGGAACAATGGACTGAATTTTTTCCTACCTTTTTGGATGGTTCAGCACTTAGGTGGTTTGAAACACTAGGTGATAATGTGAAAAATTCATGGGATTTATTAACCGAAAGTTTTCTTGAAGAATTTGGTGAACAACGAAATATGCGAGATCTCATGATCGAGATCACAAAGCTATCCCAAGGAGAGAAGGAGAAGATAAGGGATTATCATGCTCGTGTTCTAGAGCTAAGGAGGAAGCTCGATGCCAGATCGGAAGGAAGGACTAGCGGATGGGTTGATGAATGGCGTGGATAATCTCCTCTGTAAGCACTTCATTCTTGGGATGAAGCGAGAGATCGAACAACGAGTGAAGTATGACCTTGACTACCATTGAACAAGCAAAGGAGATTGCAAGAAGGCAAGAAGAAGCATGGAAGAGGAGCCCAAAGAAATTGTTGCTAAAGTAGAGCCTACACCAGCACCTTTGGTCAGAATCCTGACCACTCCGGTGAGCACAAATATTTCTCCTAGTACATCTGAGTATGAAGATCTGCTCAAAAAGATGGGTCGAGTTAACTATTAATCTTCTTGAGGAAAGGAATTTAGTTCTCGGGGAGGAGATAGAGGTCAAAAAAGAAATATTTGAAGTTGTTTGTTATGGTTGTTATAAAAAGGGTCATTATAAGTATAATTGTCGGATAGAGCTTCTACATCAGTAAAGGAGATAATGATAAAGGAAAAGCACTGTGATGAATTCTTTTGATGTAGTAGATAAGAGTAGAAATAATGAAGTAGATGTGTTTGTAACAAAAAAGAAAGAAAGAAAAAGATAATCAAGATGGAAATGATCTAAGAAGATGAAAGAAGAAACTAGTAAGAAACATAGGAGAAGAAAGTTGGGTGTGCGGGATTTTACGATTTCACGGGGGCAAGGACCATACTCCATCTTGGAAGATCTGTCCAAAAGGCTGCAAATATTACATATGGTCAACTCTTGGCTATGTCTTCGAGAAGAGGCGGGAGTTGCGAGGTGGACTCAATGCTCGAAGAAGGAAGGAGGTTGAGGTCCCTGTTTTGGAGCGAGGCGAGATCCCTATGCTCCAAGTGAGGTATTATGTAATGGTATTTCAATTCATGATGTCTTAGTTGATGGAGGTGCTGCGATTAATGTAATGCCAAGTAGCTGTAATGAATATGTTGGGTTTAAAAATTGATCGCCCTTGACACTTATGTTAAGGTCATTAAATAAAGGAAAAACTAAACCGAGAAGGTGTAGTTTCAAATGTGGCAATATCATTATGGGTGTTGTATGTGTGGTAGACTTTCGGGTGATGAAAAATGGTGCTTATTGCGTACCCAATCTTTCTTTGGGAAGACCATGGCTAAGGAGAGTTCATGCAGAAACTCTTTGGAATGAAGGTTTCATGACACTTGGACGTGGTAGAGAGAGGGTGAAGATAAACGTGATCCCTCGACATCATAAAAGTAGAACTTTGTGGATTCAAGTGATGAAAGCGATGATTGGACATCCTCGATTACTCTAGTACCGGTGAAGTGGACACGAAGATGAAGAAAGTGAGGTTGATGTTTGAGTCATGGATATCTTCCGAGTCACACCAACTCATGACCCCATAAAATTATACGAAGAAGAAGTTGATGATCGTCTCCAACAAATAAAGATTGGTGATCTTTGTGATGGAGAGTGAGAAGGAATCCTACCTCCGGCTCTTTCGAAGGTACATACACCTATTCACTTTTGATTACAAGGAACTCCGTCAAGTAAGTTGGGTAGAACATTGTATTTGGTGGTAGATGGTCTAAGCCCATAAAGCAAATGCCATATAGAATGAATCCTAATTTTTCCAAGGCGTAAAAGAAGAAATAGATAAGTTGCTTGATGCGGGATTCATATTTCTTTGTGGAGAATTGAGAATGGGTTTCTCCCATTGTGATCTCAATAAAAAAGAATGGGAAGCTACGCATTTGTGTTGATTACGGGAAGCTCGATAAGGCAACAAAGAAGGATCATTACCCTCTTCCATTTTGAGATCAGATCTTGGGCCGAAGTAGGCTGGCGGGAGTGTTATAGTTTCTTTGATGGATATAGCGGCTCTGACCAAGTTCGTATAGCGAGAGAAAGATCAGCTGAAGACCACGTTCACCACTCCTTGGGAGCGTTTGCTTATAGAGTTATGCCTTTTGGGTTGTGTAATGCTCAGCAACATTCCAGCGTTTGATGAATAGGGTGTTGAACCCTACATTGGGACCTTCATCGAGTATTTACGGATGATTTTTGCATCTATGGGAGCAAGTTGGACCACTGCACCGAGATGGAGACAACATTTCAAAGGTTAGATGAAGCACAAGCCTCACTAAACCCCTACAAAGTGTGTCTTTGGATGTTCTAAAGGCGTTTTGTTAGGGCATGTTGTATCAGAGATGGTATTGGTCTTGATCGATAAAGTTTCAAAAATCAAAGATTTACCATTTCTATGAATAGAAGTAAGTTGAGATCATTTTTAGGCCATGTGGGTTACTTATAGAAGGTTCATCAAGAATTTCTCAAAGATTGCACTGACCACTAACTTGAGTTCTTGAAGAAGGATGTTGCTTATGAACCGGGAAACAAGGCGCATGAAGCTTTTGGACAAGCTGAAGGAAGCCTGGTGTCTTCACTGTTTTGAAGAATCAGTTGGAGCAAGCCATTCATTGTGTACACTTTGATGCCTCGGATGCGGCACTAGGAAGTACTTTGAGCCAAAAGGATGAAAATGGGAATGAACATCCAATTTACTTTGGGAGCGAGACAAATGAGCGATCTTTGAGGTAAACTATCTTTATGGCTGAAAAAGAGGCTCTGGCTATCATTTTTGTTGTAAAGAAGTTTAGAAATTACTTGCTAGGGCAGAAATTTATAGTTGTAACAGATCATCAGGCTCTGAAATATATTGTCAATAAGCCTAACCCATCAGGGAGGATAGCAAGATGGATAATTTTGCTACAAGAATTTGAATTTGATATTATAGATAGGCCAGGAAAGAAGCATGTCAATGCAGATGCACTCTCTCGAGCCTATGATGGTTTAGGATCATCTTGTGATGATGATGATTTTCCCGATGCAGCATTGTTCTCCCTTGACACAATCCCTAGTGAATACATAGATATTTGGAATTATCTGAATGAATTCAAGTTTCCTGATGGTGCCAATGCAAAGACTAAGAGAAAGATTACTCAAGCCAGTCGTCCATATTCTATTACTGCATGGAGCATTATTTTGAATAGGACACGATGGGCAGTCTGAGAGGGCAGTTGGACGTGATCAAGGAAAGGAGCTGCTAGAAGAATTCCACAATGGTACATGTGGAGGGCACTTCTCTGGACAACTTACAGCAAGAAGGATCTTGGATGCAGGTTATCATTGGCCCACTCTTTTTAAAGATTGTTATAATTATTGTAAGACATGTGATATTTGTCAAACACATGGTAACCGTAAGACTTCATCAGCTCCATTATGTCCTATTCTTCCCCTTGGTCCCTTTGAAAAGTGGGAATAGACATTGTAGGTCCACTTCGACTACATCACGTCAAAATAAGTATATTGTAGTTGCCACGGATTATTTAACCAAGTGGGTTGAAGCTAGGCCATTGAAAACAACTTCCATGGATGAAGTGGCGAGGTTCATATATGAGCGCATTGTCACAGATTTGGTTGTCCATTAGAAATTGTAATGAGATCAAGGAAGCCACTTCATTAATGAGGTGGTAGAAGCCCTAGTCAATAAGTTTTCTATTAAGCACGGGAAGGCAACAACATACAAGCCAAGCACAAATGGACGAGGTGGAGCGAACAAATTTTGTGTTGTGTCAAATTCTAGCAAAGATGCGGCCTTGCGGTACATAAATGGGATAAAAGGATTCATGCGGCATTGTGGGCATATAGGGCAACATCAAAGTCAGCAACGAGGATACTCCCCATTTCGGTTGGCCTATGGCATTGATCCGATTCTTCTATTGAGTTTGATATTCCCCCTTTGTGAGAGTTATGAAAAATGAAAGGATGGATGAAAGTGATTGATAAAAGAAAGGTTGGTACATCTTCATTTGCTAGAGGAAATGAGGAAATAGCAAAGGATACAAGCCATAAGAAGAAAATGAAGCGAAGGAATACTTTGATCAAAAGATCCGATGGTCTCCATTTCATGTGAATGACTTGGTCTAGTATATGATTCGAGATACAAAAAAAAAGGCAGAGAAAATTTCTTCCAAAATGGATGGGGCCCTACAAAATAGCATTTGTGCATGAAAATGGTACGTCCATTTGGAGGAATTGGATGGCACTCCCATTACGAAATGGGTCAACCACGACAAGTTGAAGATTTTCCAAGCACGAGAATAGTCTACAGAGGACGGAGTAGAAGCTAGGAAGGAAGATGTCGACACTAAAATTTTCCTCCATAATTTCTATTTCATTAATGTATGTATTAGGAATAGGATGTTGTTAAGTATAATTAGTAGTAGCGTTGATAGAAGATAATGGCGCCGTCGATGCGGTATGCCAATAATGTGGAGTACGGTATGATCAAAGTACAATAGGAATGTTGTAAAAGTAAATATTTGTCGTAAGTGGTCGGTAATGTTAAAATGTCAAAGTTTGGGTAATTAGAGAAGTAGGGTCTACATGATTAGGAATTAGAAATATTATATTGGTAATAAGGACAAGGAGTGAGGTCATAAATATTTTGTGTATTTTATTTGTAAAAAGTCTAAAAATGTGGAACCCATGTAAAATGATAAGGTTTATCTTATCTTAAGAGATAAGCTTACATGTACAGATAAGAGTTAAGGTATGGAATATGATTCGTCGAGTGGATTTCTTATCCTATCTTAGAGATAGGATGGATAAACCTGGAAGTTCTATAAATAGAGAGGCCACCCCCCTCATTTAGCATAGAAAGAAGTAGTGAGAAATATTGTAGGAAGTGTGCGAAGGAAGCCATCAGTTAAAGGTGTGTTGAAGAAGCCATCAAGAGGTGTAATTGTAAAGTTTCTCCCATAGTCTTGTTGAAGTATCTCATGGGTGAGATTGTAACAGTTTCATGTTAATATTATAATTTATTTTGATATTTCAGATTTGTCATCATTCTGTCTTATCATAGTCAATGGTATTCTTGTGTTCGGTTGTTGTTTTGTTTCAGTTATATCAATACAAATATAGAGAATAATTATCTTAAAACAAGTTCACATACATCACCTATCGTTAATTATCAATTATCATCATTCATCATCTAAGTCCACATACAATTCATGACAATGCAAGTAAACAAGAAACATACATATAATTCATGATAATCACCATATAATGCAATTAAAATTAAATATTGTATATAAATCCATATAATTAAATTCAAATACCATAGTACATACTCAATAGTAGAATTTTTCAAATTCAACATTTAAAGTTTCCTCAATAATAAAAGTTTCTAGTTTTCAAAACCCTATTTTTCTTTATCCAATTCTACTCCTCTGCTCTCTTCCCCAACGGCTTCTTCCACTTTGTGGTTGTACCTCTTTCCCCAACACGAGAAATAACCCCGAACTTATAAGATCTTCCGCAAAGACTTTGTCCATTTTTTAAAATTCTTTCTTCTTGATTTGTCGCATCTCCATGCGACGGAAAATTTGGATCAGCTCTTGCTTTACTTTGAATAATATGTCGAGGTCGAAACCATGCTCTTTAATTATCCACTTTAGTGTATTGTTTTGTTTGTAACCAAAACAATATTTTGCTTCAAATTTTTTTCATTGCGGATAAAGCTGTTCTTTCATTGTTTCCAAGTGAACTTGCAAACCTTCGCCTAACTCTTCAAATTGTCATATTTCAACTACACAAAAAGAGTAATGTCAATTCAAAAAAATACTAAAAAATAAAAATTTCAAATTAACAAGAATGATTGTTTGAATGTAATAGTACTTACAACCGCTCTATCTCTTTTGGCATTTGCGATTGCTACCAAATCCTTGTCCTTAGACCATTTGTTAAAATATGCCTGGGCCTCGGCACTAATATTTTCCAATTTGTTTAATGACTTATCTAAAATGTCGTCTTTATAGTTGTTGTTATACGTGACAGTCCCACTTCTTACTTGGGTAAGTAAGGAATCCATCTTCGCAGGTTGATTCTGGACTGCAGCGTATAAACTATCTCGTTGCCAATAATTTTCATAACGACTAATAATTTCATTGATAAGAACTTTAGCCCTTCTCTCCCATTCTATAAGCTGATTGATATGAGGAAGAATAAACTCACTCACATGGGATTGACAATCATAACCAATTAAGTTCTCCAAAGGAAAAGGTGGCAACTGTTCACTATTTGAATCTGATGAAGACGATCTTGCTGGAGAAGTATGGGGGCTTTCAGCAAGATCAATTGCTACTTGTTTCTTGCCTTTGGGTGGGCTGATCCTATTTGTGAAAAAATTAATCAAGATTTAGATAAATAAATTTAAATTGAAATGTAATTCAAAATTGTAAAGCATATTTAAATTGAAATTTGAAGTATACCTGCTGGCCTTGAATCATCTCGCAGGTATTGAAAAAACCAGTTGGGTCATTGCTATCAATGCCCAAATAATCTTCATCTAATTTATATTGTTCAAAATAGATATGCCCGTTGCCTTTGGGTAAGCCACCAAGTCGAGAGTTGGAATTCAAATGGAGGAGGCAATGTTTAGTGTCCCACTAGGGGTCGGAGCAAAAGGCATGCGTTTACCAATGTTCTTTTTCACTATTCCTCTGGTTGGCATTTTAAAAATTATTGGTTGAGTGGGTGTCGATGCCGCAGTTTGATCGGGTGACATGTGCTGAAAAGTACAAGAAAAAAATGAAAAATAGGAAAACAATTCATAAAGTCAAAATTTTTGAAATTAAAGCGTACTATCGAAAAGTTGTACCTTGTTGTCGAGGGTTGTTTTTCTCGGTGATACAGTGGCCTTGTAGGAGTTGTACTCAAGTGTCTTTTCGGAAGATATGAATGCATGCGATTGTATGGAGTGAGTTGGGGAAGAAGGTTGAGTTTGTGAAATAGGTGTATGTTCCAAAGTCCCTGCAATTCATCAATATTAAATGTTGTCAATTCATTTGGTTAAAATTTAAATTGAAAAATAAATATGCAAATTTGGAATTTGTAAATAATATATGAGAAGGTATTACTTCTCTGGCATTTAACGAGTTCAAACTGTTGAGGGTTTGGAGAGGAGTGAGCTTCCATTTCAGATTGTGAGTCCCCCGAAGCCTCAGCGTGTTGTTGGCCTCTTCCTCTCGATAACGCCTTTTTTCGGGGGAGGGCTTCAATAAATCTTCTCTGCAAAACATTAAAATTTAAGTTTTAATAACTGTGCACTGTAATTTCGAAAATTGAAATACAATTACAAACTAAATAGTTTATACCTGTTGTTCTTCAAATGGAATTGACAACTTCATCAACTCCTCATCAGTGCAAGTAGGAATTTTTTTATCTTTTAAATTTAAAAGTGCCTCATAATAAAGGCCGAGGAGATAGTTTGTTGAATAAATGAAAGGTTTTTCTGAAAGTTTTGAATTTGTTAGGTTAGTTCTTATTTTTGGTTAGATATGTGCACCAATAGAATTTTTGTTTTGAGATAGTGGCAACAATGTATGATGGCCCAATTTGGTATATCTGTTTGGCGACCCTGCAAAACAATTCTAGATTGAAAAAATGAAATAAGTGCAGCAAGAAAGTGGTGTGCAATTGATTGTGTATCCACACCACGCCTAGATTTATTGACATGGGCTGCAAATGCGAAACAGTGAAAATTACTATAAATTTATAACAACAATTTTATCGAGAATAAAAACAGAATAAAAATATGAATTAAAACGAATTATACTTACAATCAACATGGAAAGCGAGCGTTGATTCGAGAAATTTCTTGTCTTCTTCGGAGTGTTGCCTTGGTTATAACAATTGGTAAATTTTCGAAGCGGAAGGCCCGTAAACCGATGGATGTCATTTGCTTCGAGCATCGAATTAGAACATTCGGCCATCGTTCAGAGTCACATAAAAAAGGTCGTCCTCTGAATTGTAGGATGACAGAAGGTAATTCAAAATATCCGGATCTGTTTCAAAATGGGGCATATTAATGAGCCCTGTAAATTCACACGCATCCATCAAATCTTTATATTCTGAAGACATCTTTAAAACAGTATGTATGTGAGGGCATAAGGGATTCCTGTAGTTGATCTTGGAAATCGATTGAATTGGATTCTCTTGATTTTTTTGCTGAACTTGTAGTTGGGAAGCATGTGAAGTCGACATTATAGTTGTACTTGCATCTTTGACAACGATTGAGACCTACAAAAATTCAAGAGCGGGAAGGTGAAAATGAGAAAATGACCGGTTGAAGGGTATTTATAGGCTAAATCGGGCGTCAATGGCTTCAATTGATGCGCGTCAATGGTCTTAGCTGACGCGCGACAATAGTCTTAGCTGACGTGCGTCAATAAGAGCTAGTGACGCGCGTCAATAGGATCCAGTGACGCGACATCAATAGGATCGGACGCGCGTCAATAGGATCCTATGACGCATCATCGTCATGGAGCGCGATCATGACATGCGTGATAAGGCATGACACGATCACTAGGGATCATACGCGCATCAATAGCATTCAGTGATGCACGTCCCTGGATCCTATTGACGCATGTCACTAGATCCTATTGACGCGCGTCACTAGATCCTATTGACGCGCGTCACTGGATCCTATTGACGTGCGTCACTAAATCCTATTGACGCGTGTCACATCCGGATGGATCGATGTTGACGTGCGACAATCAAGACAATTGACATTCCATTGACGCGTCAGGAGTGATTATTGACATCTTGTTGTCGCACGCTAATGATGGAGCCATGAAAAACCAGGTGAAATTTTTGTTTTGGAATACTGTCAAATTCACCTTTCACTGAAACTAGTTCCGGGGATATTCGCCAGGTATTTTCCACCTACAATTTTATAGAGGTGTCTTAAAATGAACCCTAGACCAAAGGAAATATAAATAGATTCATGAGAAACAAATTTGCAACATAGGAAGTACAGTGATCACAAACAAAAGTATTTGATAAGTACTATGATCAAATCAAAATGCCAACATGGCTATTAATCCATAAATATTTCAAGATTAGAGTTGAATGACATTCATGGCTTGCTCAAGATATGACAAATCAAAATCTGCAATCAATTTCAGATAAGATACATAATAAATCAATAAGATAATTAGTAAAATAATATTATAACTGGATATACCTACAATATCAGATTTCATACTCAAACCTCAAAACAATGTCATCATAAAACATGTAAAATCACTTTATCTCGGGATATCAATTATAAAGAAGAAATCTCTTATGAAATAAGCTTCAATATGCTTACAATACCTTATCTCATGCAAGAATTGTCTCAAGTCCTTTTATAATCATCCTTTTTGATAAATTAGTTATAACCAATTTGTCTTTAAGTTTTAAATCAAATCTTATATTCTAAACATTATTCTCGCATAAAAATGAAACTTCACTTTATAATATAAAATAGGAAGGATTGGTATCTTTATGATTAAACAAATGATGGATTTATTAAACATGAGGAATGAGAAAGGGGGACCCCCTTAACATTAAAGCACACTAAATAAAATATACCACATAATCATAATCATCCGATATCATTAAAACTATATAATACTTATCTTTGAATAATAACCATGTGATCATCAAAATCAAAATATCATTCATAATGAAATATAATCCAACTGCTAAAATATCAACTATTATCAAAGTGTATGATCAAATCCCATAAAGTCAAATTATCAACCATTGAAATGCATATACTAATAAGAAAAATTAGAATTACATGACATAGCAGTACTAATCATCCCCAGTGAGATCCAACGGTGACACTCTCATCTCAATCAATAGCTCAACATATTCATATGGGCCCACCAAAAGAGTGGTTTGTGTGATGGCTCCATACTCCTCCTCTACTTCTAATTTTAACCTCTTTAGTACCCTAGTAATCCTAAGGATTGTTGAAGAGGACCTAACATACTTAGGGAAGGGATGAGAATCATGAGAACACGATGGATGATTTTGTCCAAGTAATAAAGGTGGACCTACAATTGGTTTTGTAACATGCAAAGGAAAATGTGAGAGGGTAGAATACCTTTGAACGGTTAGAAGACAATGGGTTATGCTCAACATGTGTAGGATCAATATTGTCATGAGATGGAAGACTATGTTTACTACAAGATGGATTAATGTGATGGCATGAATCAATTACTTGCAAAACATCACGAAGGCGGGGTTCATTAGCATCAAAATGAACTCACACTCGAGTTGGGACACTTCTAACAAAATGTCTTCTCGAATCGAAGATACTATGTCCCCTTTGGCCACCCTTAGGTGAACCTCTTTGTATTTGAGAAGGAACTCAAAAATTATTGTCCCCGATAATGTTGTGAACTAGATCTCCTTGAGGTACCCCATTTGTCCCAACCAGACATTACTATGCAATGAGATGAACAATCATACAAAATTACTATGTTACCTCATGAAAATAACTTTTGAATTCCATATAACCAATCAAATTAAAGGTATACTTAAACTAAAATTTATTTAAAAAAATAGAAATAATGATTCCTATATTATAATCATTTTCATCAAAGCCCATCAAAAATTAAACGCTTTGCACATTATTATTCACTAACTCAAGCTCATAAGGCATATACTCAAAAGCATGGCCTTTGTGAACACCCAAGAAGCACAAACATTTACCATTGTAAAGACGACTTAAGATACAATTTCCAAGAAACAAATTTATATCATCATGCAACCAATATTAGACTTGAAACCATTAGACATAAAAATTCCATGAATAGGACTACATAATATCACATTTTGACAATAACTTCACAAAAAAATGATCAACTATTACCCTTTTAGTAAACCTTACATATGTCTTATAAAACCCAACTCAAATGATCAAAAACTATGCTACCTTGTGTTTGAAACAACTACCACACAACCCATGAAAATCATTTAAACAAAAATACACATAGCCCATTTTGACACCAAAATAACTAAAACATTTCTCAAGTGGGTCGACAAGAAAACATGGATGCAAACATAAAATCCTTTACCTTCATTTCCAAAGAAACAATCAATGTCAATCAAAACACATTTCCAATTGAAACCCACAAATCTACTGAAGCTCAAAATATTATATGAAATTAATATGACCAATATCACAATTCAAAACTATCGGTGCATGCATTGAAAACTAAAAATTTCAGGCACCCTCTTCATCATTCAACTCAAATAACACATACGGAATTATCTTGCCAAAAATTGTTGAATTTTTTTCACAATCACCACAAACAAAGCAACTCGACCAAACCTCCAAAGCGAGAAAACAAATAATGAAATACAACAATGACCCTAGGACCCAAAATTGCATATTTTGAAGCAGCTTATGATGGGATTTAATGCGACATGACTCCATTTATTTCCATTACCACCAAGACATTCAAGATAGTTGTTAGGGTTAACTAACAATATTACCAAATGGGTTGCATGCAATATGTCAATAAACTATATTCCCAAAACTTGACTCCTTATTCCATCACACAAAAATTGGCCTAACCTAACATGGCATCTCCTAATGCAACCCGATGATCAACCAACCTAAAAAAATTCCAACCTTAATCAATCACCTATATACACATGAGTATAAAATTTATAATTAAATGCAAAGTGATATAGTTATAATCAACACAAAGGATAAAAATAATCCTTATGCGAAATTCAAAACTCAACAATGTCTTCCTTGTACCACTTTAGTAATCTTATTTCCAAAATGGAAAGAAAAAATATACCATCACCCGAGCCCGAAAACCAAAAATAATGAGAGGGAAGTAAAACTTAATCATCATATGAAAGCAATGTATTTATCTTGATGGTCAAAACACTTCATATATCCTTCACAAAAACAAACAATCTTTGCCGAAAAAGTATACAAATACAATGAAACCACTTTAAATGTCATATAAATTAAATCATTCATTAAAATGCTAAGTGGCCCCTTCCAAACTTATTATGAAGAAATGGAGGAAAAATTATTACGAAATGGAGACAAAAAGGGATTCAGATGACTTTCTAAAAAAAAAGAAAGGGATATGTAAAATTTTATCAATAACACTTGTGACCATGCTAACCGAATTCTTATAAAAAGAGTTAGACTGCATTAAAAGATGAAAAAATTAAATCTCAAGAGTGCAACACATGCATGTTATTTCTTGAGTCAATTTACGCGAACCCCATAAATTATTTAAATCAAAATGGGATGTGTGTCCAACCGAATATCTACGAAGAATGGATGTGAGAAGATTGGGAAGTGAGGGCTAGAGAAGATCAATTACAAAGTATAGCCTTCATTGTTTTGAAAATAAAATAAAATTCCTTATATTAGCTTAACATATATTTACGAAATCACATAAAATATTTTAAAAATCATCCTTGACTAAAATCTCAAGAGAATCTCAACATCCAAGCATCTTGAAAGCATCTTCCACCAATCCAAAACATTTGCAAAGAATAATGGATGTTGATAAGTTTCATGATCATAACAACATATCAGAAAAACCAAACCACAAGCCGAAGCAAAAAACTAACCAAAGAAAAATAGAAAACAATATGTACATAATATACAAGCTCATGAAATTCAATTGTGATAATGCTTTAAATGTGATCATTGATCGTTGAGCATAACCGATCACTATTAAATTCTCTCAATTGAAATGCATTATTTCCCAATATTGAAGCAATTTAATAAGGGCCAAGCCAAAGGGAGTCAAATTTATGATGTATTTGAGACTTTCCCTAGAGCCTTATCCCAACATATAATGAGGTCTCCAACCTAAAAGTTCTTAACTGTAACCTATTTGTCAAATAAAATTTTAAGTTTTTCCTTTCCTTTTTAAATTTTTGCAGTGCATTAATTCTCATTTAATCTAAAGCAATTAGTTCATCCAAATGCAATTATACTCATCCAAACCATAATTCAAAGCGAAGACGTGTAGAAGAAATCTGCAACTCAATAGGCATAATAGCTTCAAAACCATAAAGCAAACATAAAAGGTGAGAAACAATACTTGTTTTAGCTGTAGTTCTATTAGCCCATAATGCTTCAAAAACAAATTATTTTACTATTATTAACAATATTTTTATGATGTTAATCAAAATTTTATTTGTGGATTCAACTTATCCATTACCCTGTGGATAATATTTGGATGAGTGACTAAAATTAATTGAATATCTGTTAAGAAAATCAAAGTATTCTTCAGCAATAAACGCATGCCATTATCGACATGATTTCTTGAGGGACCCCAAAATGAGAAAAGATCTTATTTTCAAATAATTTAACAACTTCACTAGTAACAAAACTTTTCAAGGAAACTTCCTCAACCCATTTAGTAAAATAATCAGTGGTTGTCAAGATATTTTTATGACTAGCCAAAGAAGGGGATGTATATCAGAAATAAAATCAATTCCCCATTTGGTAAAGGGCTTATCTGGAATGATGGGGTTTAATGACATGGCTAGTAAATGTTCACGACTAGCAAACACTTTGACAAAGAGTACATGATCCGACAAACGGTAATGATCTTTAAATATAGTAGGCCAATAATAACCTACACACAAAATATTATGATAAGTTATTTTAGAAACATAGTGACCACCACAAACATCTTCATGAAAATTACTCAACAAACATTCTATTTGATCATGTGTTAAACATCTTAAAAGGACACTATCATGATTTCTAAAAAACAACACATTTTCCAAAAGAATAAATTTAAGACCTTGAAATCAAAGTGCTCTTCAATTCCTTTTGTCTAATTTTCATGACATGACTAGTTTTTAAAGTAATAAACAAGATCATAATACCGGTCATCTTGGGACAACAAATAGTCTCATTCTTGCATTGAAAAACCTATATTAAATTTGGAAAACAAATAAGCACCTATCGTAGTCTCAAAATAAGGGAAAACATGTAAAACCTCATCCATTGCTAAAATAAAACATTAAAGAAGAATCAACATTTTCATCCAAGTGCTTAGGAATCTCATTTCCTTTAATAGTCTTACAGGTTTCAAATTCTAGATCAAACTACTGAATTTTGAAAATCCATTTGGCTAACCTTCCATCAATCATGGGTTGTTTAAGCAATATGCTAACACAAGACAATAGAGAGAACAACAATTTTATTTCCCATTAATAAATATTTGTACTTTCTCAAAACTAAGACTAACATAAATAAGAATTTCTCAATTAAAGGATACCTAATTTCTACATCTTTAAAAGTTGGGCTGAAATAAGTAATGGGTTTTTCATCATTTCCTTAAAAATATTGAGTTATAACAACACCCAAAGCTTTATTGGTTGCATTAAGATATAAAATGAAATGTTTAGACCAATTAGGCTTGACCATGAGGGGTGCAAAAGTGATATCATTCTTCACATCAACAAAGGCAAAATCGTATGAGTATCCCCCACAAAAATTGTGATTATTTTTAAGTAAAATATGTAAGGGAGTATTTTTATCAGAAAAGACATATATGAACTTACACAAATTTAAATTTTCCAAAAAAAAACGTAAACTAGATTCATTCTTAGGGGATTTAATTATTTGATAGCTTTCACCCTTTCTGGGTCAATGGAGATACCATTCTTTGAGATAATGTGACCCAATAACTTACCTTGATAACTCCAAAAACTGATTTTTTTGGATTCAAGGAAATGTCAAACTTGCGGCAATGAATAAAAATTTCTCTTAGATGATATAAATGCTTCTTCCTTTTAAGATAATACATAGTCAAATCATCAAGATAAATTTGAATAATAACTCCAATCAAATCATCAAAAGAAACATGCATTACTCTTTGGACAATGACACTGCATTAATTAAACCAAAAGGCATACGATTGTAAGCAAAGGTACCTTCATGTGTGGTAAAAGTAGTTTTGTGTTGATCATCAGGATTTACAAATATATGATTGTAACTAGAAAATCCATCAAAAAGAGACATCATTTTTGAGAACAGTGGTCCGCTGCAAAATTTGGTCAATATTTGGCAAAGGAAAGTTATCTTTAAGTACTTGCATGATTTAAATCTCTAAAATAAACACATAAACAAATATCTTCATTTGTCTTACACGGGCACTAAATTAGCAACCCACTCAGAATATATTATAGGTGAATGACACCTCCCTCAAACATTTTCTCGAGCTTCTTATTGATGGTGTCCTCTAATAAGGGGCTTGTTTTCCTATGATTCTGATGTATGGATTTTATTTTAGGTTTGATAGGGATGTCATAGTTAATGATTCATATATCATATTCTTCAAATATTTATATGACCAAGTGCTAGGTCATCAAGGCATTCTTTTAATAGTTTTACAAAATTATCTTTCTCCCTTTGAGTTAAACAAACACCGGGATAAACATATTTTGGTTCCTCTTCCATACTTAGGTTAACATAAATGGTTTCACCTATAATTCTTCTATGAGTTTCAGTAGAAGAATAAATATTTGGTTGGTCATGCAGAAGAAAACATAGACTCTAAGCTCACCAAACCGAGAAGGCCATTTTTTACCGAACACCTGCAAATAATCACCACAATTAAGTATATAGTCATCAAAATCAAAATAATTTCCTTTCAAAAATGCATAAATGTGTTCATCACAAGAGAAAACTAGCTAAATAGTTTGAAGGTCAGTAATCATAGGCCTATACATACTTCTCTAAAAATACAATCAATAATGCTTCAAAAAAATTTAAATGCCAATTTCTTTTATTGTTATTACCAAGCATTTTCACGATGTTAATAAAAAATTTATTCATGGATTCAACTTGTCCATTACCCCGTGGATACTATTTAGATGAATGACTCAAAAAATTGAATATTTATTAATAAAATCGAAGTATTATTCAACAATAAACTATAGACCATTATCATATAGCATTTCTTGAGGACCCCAAAACAAAAAAAGTAATTTTCAAATAATTTAACAAATTCACTAGTAAGAAAAAAATTTCAAGGAAAATGTCTCGCCCATATGGTAAACTAATTAGTGGCTATCAAGATATATCTATGACCAGCTCAAGAAGGGGGTATATCAGAAATAAAATTAATTCCCTATTTGTTAAAGGGCTTATCTAGAATGTCGGGTTTAATGGCATGGTGGTAAATGTCCACAACTAGAAAACACTTGACAAGGAGTACATGATCTAACCAAATGGTAATGATCTTTAAATAAAGTAGGCCAATAATAACCTACACACAAAATCTTCGATCAATTTTTTAGCAACATAGTGACCACCAAAAACATCTTCATGAAAACTACTCAACATGCATTATGTTTTATCATGTGTTAAACATCTTAAAAGGATACCATCACGATTTCTAAAAAATAACAATTTTTCCAAAATAAAAAATTTAAGAGTTTGAAATCAAAGTACTCTTCTTTGCCTTTTGTCCAAGTTTTCATGACATGATTGTTTTTAAAGTAATAAACAAGATCATAATACCAATCATCTTGGGATGATAAAAGTCTCATTCTTGCTTGGAAAACCATACATTAAATTTGGAAAACAAATAAGAACCTGTCATAATCTCAAAATGAGGGACAACATGTTAAGCCTAATCTCTGGTAAAATAAAAAATTAAAAACATAATGAACATTCTCATCCAAGTGCTTAGCAAGCTCATTTCCTTTAATACTATTACAGATTTCAAAGTCTAGATCAAATTGCTGAATTTTGAATATCCATTTGGCTAACCTTCTATCAATCATGGGTTGTGTTAGCATATGGATTTTCACGCATGCAAATGACATGCAACAGTGTGGGAATGAAGTCCATCCTCAATGAAGCCGAGGCTGCCTTTATGGAAAACCAAAACTATATTTACATCTATACATTCAAAATTGTATGTGGGGGGTGTTTTGGAACATCAATGGAAAGAAAAGTGAATGAGGGAGATGAAGTGGAATGAAGGAAAGGAGTGGAATGGAATGAATCGAAAGAACATGCAAGATTTAGGTAAACACAGAGCCTAATATTGCATGAAGAAGAAAGATGAATAACTAACACAAATAAAACGGAGTTTGAGTTAGCCAAACAAGAACGTGTAAAAGGGAACACACATGAGCAAGTAGATAATCAGAGCTTGATCACTGTGAACTAGAAAAACTAATTAATAATGTTGAAAATAAGATCAAAGATAATATTTGCATGCAAGATTCAAACACCTAACATCTAATGGACATAAGAACATCAAATGTTACAAGAGACAATGAATGAGACACAAAGTTCGTATTTCATTAACTCCAAAATGTTTTCACAAAAGAACACAAAGTTTTTTCCTGAAACAAAGCTTGCACACAAAATTATTTCTTCTCCTCTCTCAAAGTCACCCTTTACAAATGAGCCCCTCACTTCCTTTTATAACCCAAAATTTGGTTACAAAGTAGTTAGGGTTTTACATGATCATTAAATAAGGCACTTAAGTGACTTTTGACTTTTCAACAACTTTATTAAAGACAACCCAAAAATAGAAATTACTTAAAATATCCATTGTTTCCTGAAAAAAATAACAACACCTTTTAAAATATACAATAATAACCAGTGCCTTATCCATTGAAATAGGGTCTACCTATCTCAAGCGTATGAGAAATGGACTCTCCCACTTCGTTAGATACCAATAAAATCAACTCCCTAAACCATGAAATTAAGATCTGCCGCTTTTGCCAGTTGAAAGGATCTAAACCTTCCCAAAGTTTCAAACATCTTTTCTTCTTCTGGAGGTTCACTTGGTCGAAGAATAGCCTCACAAAATACCTATAATTCAAGAATTCTACTTGGCATATCATTTAAATTAACAATTTTGGATTAAGCATTCTCAAATAATTTCTTTAATTTGATGCACCACTCCATGGAACATGATGAGAAATTGTTGGTGGAGTGTACATGTCCTTAAACAATTGTGAAAATTGTTCTTCCACCTACTCCGATGAACACCTTTGATTATGCTCATTTACGAGGTTACAAGGAATCTCAACCATGAATTCCTGAATCAAGGAGAGTGAAGTGAAGGCTTCATTGCACATGCTTTCATAATGGATCATAGAATCCTCGAGAAGCATTTTCTTGATTTGAGATGCAGACACCAAAGAAAACGTGTCCCTCGATGTTCAAATTCGAGAATTCCTTCAATAGCTAAAATTGAAGATTCCATACTTGTCATCTCCTAGTAAATGGGCAATATCTCATCCAAATTTGATATAGTAGAAACAAAAGTTTCTTTGAAAGAAAGAATTGGATCAAGATACGCACTAACATCTTCATGAAGCTTAACCGTGGTCTTGATCGTCCCCTAGCCTAAAACGAGAATCTCTAAAAGCCAAGTTTTAGTGACATGGCCCAATGTGTTTATTTCCTTTGACAAATTGAGAGTATCTTCATCTGGGGCAGCCACTGCATCAGGTACTGGGAAGGTGGATGATATGGGATTTATCAAATGTTGAACATATTCCACCAATTGATTCTTTTCGGCCTTGAGCTGAGAGTTTTGAGACTTGTATTTCTCAAGTCTTTTTAGCACGATATCAATTGAATCTCAAGCCATCGCCATGTCACTTTCTAATGTAGATCTTCCAAGTCCAAGTCTGGAAACTTTGTAGTCGGTAGGTGTCATAGCATCGCGCTCTTTATCAACTTGTGGAATGGCAAGGTCTGTAAATTTGTTTCCATCATTATCCACCATTATTCGAGTAAGCACCTTAAGCTTCTTAGGAATGGCATCATTCGAAAGTTTGAAAAGGGCATAAAAATCAATGTCAATTGGCTTGACAACTCTCTTCCTTTTCTTCACTTCAGAATCAACCCAGGAAGGAGTATCATTCACTATTTCAGCATACAAAATCCTAGAGTTCGAATCAATATTCTCATTATTTCTGACATCATGAGATCCTTCTTGAATCCTATTTACGACCTCGATTTGAGGAGACAGAACCTCAATATCCACTTCCTAATTATTCGGGAGATTTTTTGGGAAATCCCTTCATGAACTACACATCTCAAGTATTTGATATTTGAATTACCTACACTTTGAGTGGATGCTTGTTTGAAGCATGGTTGAGGATCATTAGCTACTAGCTTCTGGGCACTATTAATGATGTGGGTAGAAGAATCTCTACTCGACGTAGAAAATTTGGACACACGCTCTCTTCCTTCTTCGGGGTTAGGATCTTTAGATCTTTCTCCTTGTGACACGTTACTTGGTGAAGTGGATTTCAACAACCACTCCTTTCTCCCTTGTTGTGTATGATTGGATGGTAATGAGGTTAATCAAGAAGAGACTTTGGTCAAATGGAGACCCCCTCGTATTGGCAATTTTTGTGATCCCAAAACGTGATCTGGAATTGATTGCAATTTGGCAAGTTCTCTGTCATACCAAGATATGCTTCTTTCAATAATTGGTTGGTTCTTGCCATCAAGAGAAAATTCATCTCTTTTGGTCCAGTCGATTCGAGGCAATGGGGTAAAGGAAATGGCATCATATGAGGGATCGATGACATCTTCATCATCATTTATGAATGAATCGGGAGGACTCTTGATGCAGAAAGCCTTGATCTGAGCAAGTGTTAGGCGAGAGTACTCCGTCTTCTTACCTCATGTTATGAACAAGCAGCCGAGAAAATCTTCCATGGTAGGATTATGTTGGTACTTTGCTCCCAGAATCTTTTGAATATATCCATTGATATCAAATTGGGCTCTCTTCACATATGGATGGATGGTTATGAGAGTGAACTCTTTTTCCATGAGTTGTGCACTGAAAAGATTTGGACATTGGTATTCCCGATTTGAATTGGGAAATGAATTCTTGAATGGTGCTTGTCACTAAGAAGGCAGTGAACTTGGAATACTGTTTTGCTAGCTCCATTAATTCCCATATATCACTAACGTACTTAGGAATTTTCCATGGGGTACCAAAAAATCCACTCATGCGAATGTAGGAAAAAGATGAAAATTGAATAAACCAGGTTCCCCATTGGGAAATGACACTCATGGCTTCTTTAGAAAACCTTTCCTCAGTATTCCGATTTCAGGTTCTAGATCACGCGGAAGGTGAATGCATCATTGACTCTTCTAAAATGGTGAGAACTATTTTTGAAACTGAGTTGAGGGTAATAATGAAAAACACTATTCGATGGCCCCATGACCCCTCTTGTTTCAAGTCCCAAAAATAGCTTTCTTCTTGCTACCGCATAAGTCAAATATGATGTCATGTAGAAGCATCCAGTCATCTTAACTTCTATCAATTGTTTGTGAAGGGTGTTACTGATGATGGTGGCCCAATCCACAAACTCTTTCTTGGCTAGGATGATACAGATAAATTGATACATCCATGGGTGGAAAATCCTAGTAGAAGGTAGACCGAAAACTTGACTTAGGAGAGTGATCATGTCCCGATTTCTTCCATGAACTCAATGTGGTACAGTTCTTTGGGAAGCCTATCAATTCGAGGTCTCTTGGTTACTAACCAATTGTTATTAACCATCTTGCTCCATCTCAGGGGTTCTTCATCCCAAAATTCTTATGCTGATTGGCAAGTGATATCCGCATTCTCGGGAAAGTCGGGTATGCCGAGCAATTCCTCAATGTGTTCTGGTGTGATTAAGAGGAAAGGCTCGCGATTATCTTTAAAAATTCCTCATCTCTCAGGATCATAATGCTCCGCGTAAGTAATAACCAATTCCGGACACTACACCGAGACAGGAAATGTTGTTGCTTGGGGTAGACCACTATGGTAAAGTCTATCTGAGAAAATGGTTTTACCTTCATTTTTCACCGCTTGGAAAATTGTTGCACGTTGATGTGACCCAAATTTATATCAATGATGTTGTCATATGCTGACTTAATGGAACTGGGAGGGATAATTCCTTGAGAATTCATACTTCAAGGCAGATTTGTTTGATTTCTCCACTGGCTTCCTCGATCTCCCTGCAAATTTGTTAGATTTTTTGGCCATTATGAATTTCACAGAAGAATGACTCGAGCACGCAAGACAACGCAACGGGTGGGTCTTAGTCTCCAAAACCCCATCGATGAAAGAAAATATGATTTTCTTTAATATTATTATTATTATTTTAAAATTATAATAATAATTGATAACTTTTAAAAAAATTTAAATGCAAATATATGAGATTATTTATTTATGTTTAATTTAAAATAAACGATAAATATATTTTAAATTAAAATCTCTCGATATTTTTTATTTAATTTGACAAAACAAATTCTCCTTGGTATGCGTGAAAAACTACCTTTTTAAAATATCTTATTCTTGGGTGAATGTATAGAGACTTCTTTTTTTTGATATTCTTTTCTAACGTGAATCTCTTCACCCAAGTCTTGACTTTCATGCATGGGATTGTGTGGATATTAGCGTAAAAATGACCATGAACTAGTTTTTCCTATGCAAACCTCTGTATTGTTTTCTGCGTGGGCTCTTCTTTTGGTGTGAGCAATCTTCCTCCAAGGTGATCGTGGCCCATGATGCCTGAGAACTCCTAAAAGGCGTGGGAATTTCTTCTTTGTGTGAACTATTATTTCATCTCGAGCATGCGTGAACATTGTTCATTAAAATTGTTTTGAAATCTGTTGCTTGGCTTTAGCTACTCAAACTTCACGCGTTTTCTCCTTTTCTCTCTTTGAAAATTCTTTATATATGTGTAATGATCTTTCACTTCTTTATCTTTTATTGTGGGAGTTTGCTCGATTTTCTTTAGAAAATGCGTAGAAGATTTTGGATGGGCACGTGGTTTTGGACAACTCCTTATCCTTTATGCATGGCACATGGATTCTATCTTTCTTTGTTTTGAAACCTCCTGGAAAACTATCCTCCTTTCTCCTAGCGCCTCCTTAAATTTTGAGAAGGAATTTTTGTCTTCTTGTTGTGAGATGTTCTAATATTTCTACGTGGAGTTCTCCTTCTTCTCTCTTGGCGTGGAAAACTCCTTCCTCTCTCCACACGGCTCCTGCTGGCTTGGGCGTGGGATTTTTGTAAAATTGTTCTTAAAAATGTTGCTCTTTTCTCTCTCAATGAGTGGTCCAGCTTCCTGCTTCAGTGCGAGGAGGATGTCTTTTTAAATGATGAAAAATTGTCCCTTTGCCCAATGCGTGGAAAGGATTTTTTTAATCTTCCTATTTTGTCCTCCTCTCTCCTCACAAGTAATGATCTTTCTATCTCCCAAGGCGTGCAAAAAACTTGTATTTTACCTCCTCATCCTTTGCAATGTGGAAGGCTTTGGTGTTCTCCTCCTGCCCTTTAGATGCATAGAGATGATGGATATTCCTCCTTGGCGTGAGTTTCTCTTGAGGAATTATGGGATGTGATAAAATATTATGTCTAAGAAGAAGAAGTGGAAAGCTTCACGACTTTTCCAACGAGTTTGATGGAGGAAGTTATGAGGATTAATCCAACTTCCTCTCTTCCCCGGGTAGTAGACTTAAGTGCCGGGGGAATGGGGAAAGAAAATGGCCAATTGCTAATGGGAATGGAAAAGTGGGGCCAAATTGGCATGTCAGTCGACAATCCCGTTCAATTTCCCCATGTGGGAAATTGGGATATTTCTGCCCGTTTGCCAATCCATGATTTGGCAATTGGTGGAGAAAATCCCACAAGCGGGAAATTAAAAGAAAATTGCCAGAAAAGGGAAATCTGGGTTTGGAAACCAAATTGGCATTCCCAGTAGTTGGAAGCATAAGCTTACTTCCTCGGCAATAAAAATTTGTTGAATGAACTTTTAATTAATATTTATTTAATTAAATACTCTCAAGTTATTTAAAAGTTAATTTTATTAAACAAGGAGTGATTAATTAATTAAATATTAATTAATTAATTTTAATGTATTTTAACGTGATTTAAAGCCTGGCGGGAAGATTTCTTGCCTGAAAAGGACAAAACAAAGACCGAAACTATCACAAAAATGAGACGATTGCGATGAGGGTAATTAACCATGCAAAGTAACACTTTTGAAAAATTTAAAAAAATTATTTTTTAAAATAATTTTGCAAAGTCAAAATTAGTTGATATTGAATTCCATAGCTCTAATTGAGGACAAGGACTTCATGGAAACATCAATGGACCCAGACTAAAATATTCATGAACACGATCTCAAAATGATGGGGCCAAAAATGGGGGCGACAAGAGAGAGGAGGCCAAAAATAGAAAAAAAAAAACCAAAATCCTAATTACCTATGTACATACAAGGAACAACCCATTTTCAATTTTGTAATGCTTGAGCTATCGCCTTTGTAGGGCAAAGGCAAATGATTTCCATTAGGATATGACAAGTAATAGGTAATATCTCACAAAAATGTCTTATTTTGAACGGGCCTAACCACAATGAGTCAAACTTCCCATGTTTTCCTTTCGGCTCACGTCTTTTGTCCCAGAGAAGAACTAAGTCATTGATTTGAAATTATCTCTCCCTAGTTTTCTTGTCAAACAATTTCTTTACCTTGGATTGATGTTCCTTAATCCTGTTTGCCACTTGAATTATTTGTTCCTCAAGCTTGCTTAGGAACATGATCCTTTTATCTAATGCATTGGTGAAGCATTCATCATCAACTGCTGAGCTAATTTTAATGCTGGTAACTCCAGTGTGATGGGAATTTGAGCATCGGTTCCATATAAAAGTTGAAATGGAGACATCTTGATTTCCCTTTTGGGAGTTATGTGATCAGCCCACAATGCATCATATAACTTTTTATGCCAAGTTCTTTGATTTTCTTCGACTAACATGCGCACAATAGTAATGATGTTTTTATTCTTGGATTAGCATGACCATTTCCCGAGGGTAGTGTCGATCAATGAGATCAAGGATATCCCATCAGTGCATGTACAAAAACCTCATCATCTCTGATTGGATAAAATGGGTATTATCCTCATGTAGGGAATTTGTGAGAATTCCATATACGAAACCGGTTCTTGCTCTAAACTTGATGAAATCTACTCTAATTACGGGATAAGATGTTTGTTTCTAATCTAAAGCTTTACCCACTTTTAAAGGATCAGGAAAGAGAATACATAAAATGAAATCCTACACTAAAGCGGTGATACATCATGCTCTAGAATTGGAGAAAAGGAGGATGAGATCTAGTCTCCATTGTGTGAAGGGTTCTTACATGGCAAATGACTTCAAAAGAGGTGGGCTTCCTTTACTTTTAGCCTTCACCATAATCAGCAAATTGCATTCACAATAATATTCCAAGCATACCCATTTGACGTAAGCATCCCTGCATATAGTGAGATACATAATAATGACACAATATTGACATGAAATATCAAAGGGCAAGAAGAATGAAGAAACACAAGCATGATTGGGGAAATATATCCACAACCTAGGTATTTTATTCTTTATCAACACATGAGGAACATGCTTCAATCTATTACAAGATAAGGGTGGATCACCATGCAATGAGTGTACTACAGGGCTCAACAGTTTGGCTTACAAAGCAATTTTTCCTTGAGCTTTAGATTCTCCTAAAACTGCCATATGTGCATAGGCAATGATGAGCCCAACACTCCAATTTATAGAAAAAATGAGAAGGAGAAGAGTTCTTCTTAAGAGAGGAAAATGGAAATCCCGAGTTGGCAGTCCTCTTCTCGAACCAACCTGGTAAGAAACATTAAATTGAGTGAAATGATTTTATATCTTGAGGCTCCCAATTACCTCTTTTGTCCCATGTCCCAATTGCTTGTTATGTAGGAAAGAATTTCACCATGCCTTTTCGGAACTCAGAATTTGGTGTCTAGAATTCAACAAAACAACTAAAGTTTTCCCGAATCTCACCCGGCCACGCGTCTCTCAAGAGGAAAAATTAAGTTCAATTTCTGATCAAACTCTAGAATGATATGAGATTTGATTACTATGCATCAAAATGGCAGAGACTTGAATGAACCATGATATCAATTTTACCCAATAAATTTTATAAATTTCTTTTGAAAAAATGACAAAAGTTAGGAGCTTCGAGTTAGCAATTTTGAGTGCTAAAATGCGTTCTCCTTCCTTTGCTCATTGACAAGGAATGATTCCTCCCCTTTCATCAATATGTTTCTTTAACATGATCTTAAAATATCGGCACCCTCATTAAAATTAAGCATTTTTGTAAGAGAGAGGATGTCATGCTCATTCGAGAAAGTCCAATTTTATGAAAATTGAAAGCTCGAGTCAAAAGTTTTAAATTTTCAGAAAGTTTCGGACCAAATTGACTTTTCTTCCCGCCTTCGGCCATTTCGATGATTTTCATGGATTCCCGCGTCCCTTTGTCCCATTTGCAGTTTCGGTGTATTATTTCCCATTTCAGCCACAGCTGAGTCAAACTTCCCATGCTTTGATTTCCACATTTTTTCAGAGAAGCGGCCTAAGTGTCCCATTTGAAACCTTTCTCCCTAGATATCTGGGACAAATGATTTGGATTGATGTTCCTCCTATTTGCCCAATATCCCAATCCTTGAGCTTGACTAGGACATTATCCATTTATCTAGTGCATTTGAAGCATTCATCTGGGAGCTTGAACTGAGTTTTAATGCAAAAAAAAAAATTTACATTTTCTCGAATCTTGATGGGAATTTGAGCATCGGGACAGGAGTTAAAAAATATGATCTACCCTAGAAACATGAATTTTTTGCCCCAATGCATCTATTTGCACGGGACTTTTGAAGTTTTGATGCATGATTATCAAAATTACAATTGAGGGTGAATTTTCTCCATGATAACGAGGGTAGTAATCGATGAATGAGACAAGGATATCCCATATCCATAACAAAAACCTATCATCTCTGCGAGAAGAAAAATTTGAGGCATTGTCCTGTAATCTTGTGTGGAATTTATATTGAACCAATATATTTTATTTGATGAAATCACATATTATGGCATGGTAGATGTTTGTTTCACCGGTATAGCTTCCACCCACTTTGTAAAGTAAGTCGGTGGCGGTGAGCGGTGAGTATGACAGCACTAGAATTAGGATTCAAAACCCGATGAAATTTAAACCCCAGGGTTTTAAAGGGTTCTTCAATGACAATCGGCTTTCAAAGAAAAGCTCGCCAACTTTGGTCTTCGACAAATTGTTGACATGATTCACATTTTGTCACCCATTTCGAGCATCGAAAAATATAGTGGGCTAGTAATAATGTGCTCTCATAATTTTATGGGTTGTTCTTGGGCGAGAGAAATGACCACCGTAAGCATGATTGTGGAAAGCTTCCAAATGTAGGTTGTTGCTCTTTATCAAACATCATCGAGGAACATGTCGTGATCCTTTCTTGAACAACATGTTATCCCCAGATGACATGTACCAGAAGCTCTTAATTTGATAGCTTGTTTCTCTTTATTTTTATCAAATTCTCTAGACACTCGCCATATGTGAAGAAGTAGCAATAAGAATATCATTCATCCGTAGTACTTGACAAAAACTACCAATGGTAAATTTTCTTCAACTGGTTCTTCTTGAGTTATCTCATGGTTCATTCTTTGTAATGAGTTGGAAGAGTCCTCTTCCTCGAGATAGACCTAGGCTTGATGAGATCATATTCTTGGATCTTAGAGACCAATTACCTCTATTAGATCTTGGTTCCTATTGTGTCAACATTGATTTCAATCGGTGTCGGAACCTAAGATTTTTGAGAATGAGAATTCAACATGTAATACCTAAAGTGTTTTTGGGCTCTCACCAACGTACGCATGTCTCTCAAGAGGAGTGTAATTAAGTTCATGTTTCTTGAATCCCAACTCATGAATGCGCTAGGAGATTTGATCTCCTCTTGATTATGTGCTTAAGTTAAAATGGCGAGAGATTGTGTGCGGAGAAGCATAGCAATAAATTATAAAATCCTTTTTAAAATCAGGACATACCAATGTAGGAGCTTTTGCAATAGCACCCTTGATTTGTTCAAATGCCTCTCTACCTTCCTTTGACCATTTGAAGGATTCTTTTCCTTTCATCATATCAATGATTTCCTTAGTCATCTCAGCAAAATCTAGCATGAACCTTCTCAAAAATTTCACCTTCCCAAAGAAGGAGTGGACCCCAGGCTTACTTGTAGGCAAGGAAAGATTCTTGATAGCTTGAACGCATTCAGGATCGATCTTAGTTCCTTCCTTAGAAACAATATGACCTAGGAGTTTCCCTTCTGTAACTCCAAACACAAATTTTTGGATTCAGAGAAATCTTATGAAGTCTGCACCTTTGCAATATTTTCTCCAAATCCCTTAGGTGATCTTCTCGTTTCTTGGAGAACACTGTCAAGTCATCTAGGTATATCACAATGATCTTGTCTTTATAATCTACAAATGCCATATCCATGGCCCTTTGAAAAGTTGTGTCAGCATTGATCAAACCTAAAGGGCATTCTTCTATATGCGAATGTACCCCGGGGGTAGTGAATGCGGTTTTATGTTGATCTTCTCTAGCCACTTCAATCTAATTATAGCCAGAGAAACCATCTAGCATAGATAACATTTCCGATCCAATTACTGCCTACAAAATATGGTCCATCATTGGCAGTGGGTAGTTATCCTTCAAAGAATCCTGATTAAGATTACGGAAATCCACGCAAATCCTAATTTCTCCATTTTTCTTGCGAACCGGTACAATATTAGCTATCCAAGTCGAATGTCGAATAGGAAACACTATTTGTGCATCTAGCATCTTTTAAACTTCATGAAATATTGTCCCTACAATCTTGGGATTATATTGTCTTTACTTCTTCCTAAATGGAACTACACAAGCTTCAAGGGTATGGCATGCTCCATTTCCTGGGTTGGAAAGACTTCAAGTCTTCGTATGAATAAGCCAAAACATCAGAATATTTGGTAAGTAGACTTATGAATTTCTGCGCTCCTCAGGTGAGCAACACTTACCAATATTGATTAGGTGAGGTTTATCCTTGGTACCGATATTAACTTGCTCATAGTCAGTAGAATTTGCAGGTCCTACCTACTCTTTCTCTTTGATAAACCTGTCATGTTTGTCAAAAAGTTCTTCAAGTGAAACCAATCCTTTGGGAATTTTATTTCCTTTGAGTTGAATGATGCCATCACCAGGATCTTCGTTCTCAACTCCTTCCTAAATGGGTGAGGTAGTTGATTCGTGAAATGCCAAATCACTTCCTTCAAAGTACAATTATTCAAAATTTTCTCTCTTTTCCAAGAAGGCAATAATTTGTTGATCATCATTAAATACTTGCCAATTTTTTGCATTGTCAGGAACACTCGGCCTAAAAACCATTTCAATGGTGTATTTGACTTGATCAAATTCTGAATGAGGAATCATTAATGAAGTTGAGACTACTAGAGAATCCTCTTTTCATTCTTTTCATGAGGGATATATTTTATGGAAAATCATCGAAGACTTCTATTGCATCCCACACTTTATTCATGTAGTGTCTCAAATGATCATTCTTTACTTGGAATTGATTTCTTACTTGTTTCACGATCAATTCCACATCTCCAAAGACTTCCAAATTTTTATCCCTTTCTCCTCTGTAGCTTGAAGGCCAAGGATTAATGCCTCGTACTCTGTAGTGTTATTAGTATTTGAAAATTCAAGTTTGTAGGAAAAAGGAAATATTTTACCATTTGGAGATATGAGCACCACTCCTGCACCAGAGCCCATTGAGCAACAACTTCCATCGAACTCAAGAGTCCAGATCTCATTGGAATCTTGGCAAGTGATCTCAGGGGTATGAATTTTACATAGTCATCATATAATTACCCATACTTGAGCCTTGGAAAAGGATCTATGCGTGAGGATCTTGGTTTTAGTTACCGTGAACTTTTCCTGAGCTTCCGGCATAAGATTTTCATTTCTCCATTGATAGGAATCATGGCGTGAGACCAATCCATTTGAATCTCACCACCCAAATCCTACAAAATTTCTGCTCAACAACATTCCATACGAGGTGGGAATATCAACAACTAAAATAGTTACCTTAACTCACTTTTGAGGGAATTGGGCTAAAACCATTTGGGCGTCTTTAATCTGCCCGATTAGAGGAACTTGCTTGGTTTCCATGGAGTAACATGATCTGAATGTTCTTGTACAAGTCAAACCAAGAGCATGTGCTACTTTTGCCGGCATCACATTATCGAGGCTCAGAGTCTATAATGCAATTACTTAATTTGCATCCGTTGATCAGAAAGGACACAAAGAAAGGTTCGATCTTTTCATTTGAAGGTGTAGTGGCCGCCACAATATTTTGAGTTTTCCCATCTTTGGGAGTTTTAGAATTCCTTTGGAGGAATGAATAGTAGAGTCACCTTTGATAAACTGGACCAATTTCTCAAGTTGATCCTTATTGGACTTCAAGTACTCTGCCTGTGACATGGAAATTTTTGTTTTATTGATATGATCAATGATATCAAATTTAGGCAAAGTAATGTACTTGAAGTCTCAGATATAAGTTCTTTTGAACTTGATGATGGCACACTTTTGACCTTGGCCTCGGGCTTGGTTGATACGGATGTGGAAGAAGAAGCTTTCTTCGTAGTTGGTTTACCAACCGATTGATCTAACAAAGGCCCTCCTTTCTTTAAGATAGTTTTGACCTTTGAAACCTCAGTCACCTTGGACTCTTTAGGAGCCTCATTTGTCTTGGATTCTTTGGGAGTTTCCTTGGAAACCTCTTTATCTCCCACCTTAGTGGTATCCTGCTCCTTTTTCTGAGAGCGTGTGAAAACGGCGAAAGATTGACTATTCATATCTTCTATAATTTCTTCGTATTCATCTTCCTCATTGAGAATGGTACTCAAAGAAATGATTATTACTTTCCCCCTCAGGATCTTCAACTTCAGGTTCAGATGTCTCAGAATCCGGCTCTTCCTCATCAACCTCGATGACTTCAATCTCATCATCACTTTCTTCAATGACATCACATTTTGAATTAGTTGTGGGAGTTGCTTCAATAGCAAGCCTCGTTGGAGCACCTATAATCCTGGCTTTGTTGGGAACATATCCTTTTCTCGGGATGTCTTTGTAAGGAGCAGGTTTACTACTTTGAGCAACTTGCTTTTTCAAAGCCAACACATCATTAGCCAACTTAGTGAGTATAGTTTCTGAAGCATTGGGAGTTTCTTGACTCTTTCCTTTGAGGGAATTTTTCTTGAATTTTCCTGCCATGATTAAGTCATCTTCAATTTCTATGGCCAAAGATTGAGCAAGTTCCAAAGTAGCCACCCTAGCCCTTCTCAGCTGATAGCACACTTCTGGTTGTTGTGTTAATAAAGAAACATTTTTGTCCATCAAGGTTTGGACGAATCCCGGTGGGAACTTTGTTCACCATTTTGTTGAATTTAGCCATGAAATTCCTCATGGGTTCTGTTGGCTCTTTCTTCACTGAGATAGTTGGGAAAGAAGAGCATGTTCATCTTCTGCCATCTTGAATCGATTTTCAAACTTAGTTTTCATATCATTCCAATTTGTGATACATCCATTGGGTAGATGATGAAACCAATCTGCAGCAACATCATGCAATGTTTTGATGAAGAGATGAATAGCAACATCTTCATATTCCACCAAAAAAATAGCACATGCAGCAAAAAAGGTAGAAATATGGTCATCTGGTGATGTCTTCCCATCTCCGTCAAACTTGGGAAGAATCTTTCTTGATCCTCGTGGGAGTTCATGTCGAGCAGGTAAGGCCAATGGGCCTATGGCATTTCCCCATGGTACATTGGCTGCCATTTGAGGAAAGGTGGTATGCGAAGGTAAAACAACGTGAGCAAGGACAAGTGCTTGACTGGTAGTGATTCCTTCCTTGCTTGCTCTTTCAGGACTTGATGCAAGGCTTGCAGATCTATGAGGTGTGTTCTTCTTTGGAGGAGATAACTTGAAACCAAATTTTCCTTGAAAGTCAAAAGTGGGGTCAGATCGACCTTTAGCTTTTTCTCCTCACGTAAACCTCTTTCCTTCCAGTTTGGAATCTTTATTGTGAAGGGATCACTGGCGTGTTTCGACCAGCTCTAGCCTTTTCTCTTCGCTCTCTTTCTTGAGCTATTTTGCCTGAATAACTCTAGCAACTCTCATGGCTTTCTCTTCTTTGTTATCTAGTATTGATGGTGAGATGAAAATGATGGTTACTTGTGTGCTTTTCCCAAATAGCTTGCCTCAAATCTGATGATATGTCTTCTTGAGTATCTGCAAAAACAAGATTTGGTTGCAAGATAGGTGGGTTACCTGTAATAGTCATACAACTTATTACCTTGGTGGAAGAGGACCACGTCGGTGAACAATGATCAACACGTGTCCAGGAGGTCTTCTGGCCACAAGTGCGGGTGCTCTTCTTCTAAGGTCTTCGATGTAGATTTCTCTATCAATGGCTCTATCAATAGCCAAAAATTGCTGCAAGCTTTCATGGTTTTCCCAAGCTACTATTTGAAGGTTGGCAGCAATGTCTCCTTGGAAATATTTGTCGGGCACAAGGTTTGGTTGAAGAACTGGAGCTTGTGTAGAGGGGATAGTCATAAAGATTTAACCAAGCACTGGTTAACGATTCCTAAATCCCCAATGGAGTCACCAAAAACTGTTAGCATATGGATTTGCATGCATGCAAATGACATGCAACAGTGTGGGAATGAAGTCCCTCCTCAATGAAGGTGAGGTTGCCTTTATTGAAAACCAAAACTATATTTACATCTATACATTCAAAAATTATATGGGGGGTGTTTTGGAACATCAATGGAAAGAAAAGTGAATGAGGAGATGGAATGGAATGAAGGAAAGGAGTGGAATGGAATGAAATTGAAAGAACATGCAAGAGTTAGGTAAAACAGAGCCTAATATTGCATGAAGAGGAAAGATGAATAACTAACACAAATAAAATGGAGTTTGAGTTAGCCAAACAAGAACGTGTAAAAGGGAACACACATGAGCAAGTAGATAATCAGAGCTTGATCACTGTGAACTAGAACAACCGATTAATAATGTTGACAATAAGATCAAAGATAATATTTGCATGCAAGATTCAAACACCTAACATCTAATGAACATAAGAACATCAAATGTTACAAGAGACAATGAATGAGACACAAAGTTCGTATTTCATTAACTCCAAAATGTTTTTCACAAAAGAACACAAAGTTTCTTCCTGAAACAAAGCTTGCACAAAAGTATTTTCTTCTCCTCTCTCAAAGTCACCCTTTACAAATGAGCCCCTCACTTCCTTTTATAACCCAAAAGTTGGTTACAAAGTAGTTAGGGTTTTACATGATCATTAAATAAGGCACTTAAGTGACCTTTGACTTTTTCAACAACTTTATTAAAGACAACCCAAAAATAGAAATTACTTAAAATATCCATTGTTTCCGAAAACAAATAACAACACCTTTTAAAATATACAATAATAACCAGTGCCTTATCCATTGAAATGGGGTCCGCCTATCTCAAGCGTATGAGAAATGGACTCTCCCACTTCGTTAGATACCAAGAAAATCAACTCCCTGAACCGCCGGTGAAATTAGGATCTGCCGCTTTTGCCAGTTGAAAGGATCTAAACCTTCCTAAAGTTTCAAACATCTTTTCTTCTTCTGGAGGTTCACTTGGTCGAAGAATAGCCTCACAAAATACCTGCAATTCAAGAATTCTACTTGGCATATCATTTAAATTAACAATTTTGGATTGAGCATTCTCAAATAAGTTCTTTAATTTGATGCACCGCTCCATGGAAACTGATGAGAAATTGTTGGTGGGAGTGTACATGTCCTTAAACAATTGTGAAAATTGTTCTTCCACCTACTCCGATGAACACCTTTGATTATGCTCATTTACGAGGTTACAAGGAATCTCAGCCATGAATTCCTGAATCAAGGAGAGTGAAGTGAAGGCTTCATTGCACATGCTTTCATAATGGATCATAGAATCCTCGAGAAGAAGTTTTTCTTGATTTGAGATGCAGACACCAAAGAAAACGTGTCCCTCGATGTTCAAATTGAGAATTCCTTCAATAGCTAAAACTGAAGATTCCATACTTGTCATCTCCTATAAACTGGGCAATATCTCATCCAAATTTGATATAGTAGAAACAAAAGTTTCTTTGAAAGAAAGAATTGGATCAAGATATGCACTGACATCTTCATGAAGCTTAACCGCGGTCTTGATCATCCCCTGGCCTAAAACGAGAATCTCTGAAAGCCAAGTTTTAGTGACATGGCCCAATGTGTTTATTTCCTTTGACAAATTGAGAGTATCTTCATCTGGGGCAGCCACTACATCAGGTATTGGGAAGGTGGATGATATGGGATTTATCAAATGTTGAACATATTCCACCAATTGATTCTTTTCGGCCTTGAGCTGAGAGTTTTGAGACTTGTATTTCTCAAGTCTTTTTAGCATGATATCAATTGAATCTCGAGCCATCGCCATGTCACTTTCTAATGTAGATCTTCCAAGTCCAAGTCTGGAAACTTCATAGTCGGCAGGTGTCATAGCATCGCGCTCTTTATCCACTTGTGGAATGGCAAGGTCTGCAAATTTGTTTCCATCATTATCCACCATTATTGAGAAAGCACCTTAGGCTTCTTAGGAATGGCATCATTCGAAAGTTTGAAAAGGGCATCAAAATCAATGTCAATTGGCTTGACAACTCTCTTCCTTTTCTTTACTTCGGAATCAACCCAGGAAGGAGTATCATTCACTATTTCAGCATACAAAATCCTAGAGCTTGAATCAATATTCTCATTATTTCGACATCATGAGATCCTTCTTGAATCCTATCTATGACCTCGATTTGAGGAGACACAACCTCAATATCCACTTCCTGATTATTCGGGAGATTTTGGGAAATCCCTTCATGAACTACATGCTCGAAGTGTTTGATATTTGAATTACTTGCACCTGAGTGGATGCTTGTTTGAAGCATGGTTGAGGATCATTTGCTACTAGCTTTATGAGCACTATTAATGATGTGGGTAGAAGAATCTCTACTCGAGGTAGAAAATCTGGACACACGCTCTCTTCCTTCTTTGGGGTTAGGATCTTTAGATCTTTCTCCTTGTGACACGTTACTTGGCGAAGTGGATTTTGGCAACCACTCCTTTCTTGCTTGTTGTGTATGATTGGATGGTAATGAGGTTGATCGAGAAGAGACTTTGGTCGAATGGAGACCCCCTCGTATTGGAAATTTTTGTGATCCCGAAACATGATCTGGAATTGATTGCAATTTGGCAAGTTCTCTGTCATACCAAGATATGCTTCTTTCAATAATTGGTTGGTTCTTGCCATCAAGAGAAAATTCATCTCTTTGGTCCAGTCGATTGAGGCAATGGGGTAAAGGCAATGGACATCATATGAGGGATCGATGACATCCTCATCATCATTTATGAATGAATCGGGAGGACTCTTGATGCGGAAGGCCTTGATCTGAGCAAGTGTTAGGTGAGAGTACTCTGTCTTCTTACCTCATGTTCATCGAACAAGCAGCCCAGAAATCTTCCATGGTAGGATTATGTTGGTACTTTGCTCCCAGAATCTTTTGCATATATCCATTGATATCAAACTGGGCTCTCTTCACATATGGATGGATGGTTATGAGAGTGAACTCTTTTTCCATGAGTTGTGCATTGAAAAGATTTGGACATTGGTATTCCCCGATTTGAATTGGGAAATGAATTCCTGAATGGTGCTTGTCACTAAGAAGGCAATGAACTTGGAATAATTGTCGTGCCAGCTCCATTAATGCCCATCTATCATTGACGTACTTAGGAAGTTTCCATGGGGTACCAACAAAAGCCACTCACGTAAATGTAGGAAAAAGATGAAAATTGAATAAACCTAGGTTCCCCATTGGGAAATGACACTCATGGCTTCTTTAGAAAACCTTTCCTTAGTATTCGATTCAGGTTTCGGATCACACGGAAGGTGAATGCATCGTTGACTCTTCTAAAATGGTGAGAACTATTTTTGAAGCTGAGTTGAGGGTAATAATGAAAAACATTGTTCGATGGCCCCATGACCCCTCTCGTTTCAAGTCCGAAAATAGCTTTCTTCTTGCTACCGCATAAGTCAAATATGATGTCATGTAGAAGCATCCAGTCATCTTAACTTCTATCAATTGTTTGTGAAGGGTGTTACTGATGATGGTGGCCCAATCCACAAACTCTTTCTTGGCTAGGATGATACAGATAAATTGGTACATCCATGGGTGGAAAATCCTAGCAGAAGGTAGACCGAAAACTCGACTTAGGAGAGTGATCATGTCTCGATTTCTTCCATGAACTCAACGCGGTACAGTTCTTTGGAGCCTGTCAATTCGAGGTCTCTTGGTTACTAACCAGTTGTTGTTAACCATCTTGCTCCATCTCAGGGGTTCTTCATCCCAGAATTCTTGTCGTTGATTGGTGAGTGATATCCGCATTCTCGGGAAAGTCGGGTATGCCGAGCAATTCCTCAATGTGTTCAGGTGTGATTAAGAGGAAAGGCTCACGATTATCTTTAAAAATTCCTCATCTCTCAGGGTCATAATGCTCTGCGTGCAAGCAATAACCAATTCCGGACACTACACCGAGACAGGAAATGTTGTTGCTTGGGGTAGGCCACTATGGTAAAGTCTATATGAGAAAATGGTTTTGCCTTCAGTTTTCACTCGCTCATGAAAACTGTTGCACGTTGATGTGACCTAGATTTGTATCGGTGATGTTGTCATATGCTGACTTAATGGAGCTGGGAGGGATAATTCCTTGGAATTCATATTTCAGGTGGATTTGTTAGATTTCTCCACTGGCTTCCTCGATCTCCCCATTTTGGATTTTTTGGCCATTATGAATTTTAAAAAAGTGACTCAGGCACACAAGACAACGCAAATGGGGCCGGGTCTCAGTCTCGAAACCCCGTTGATGCAAGAAAAATATTTTTTTATATTATTATTATTATTATTATTTTAAAAATAATAATAATAATTGATCGAATTACAATTTTTTTCTTTTTAAAATACAAATATATCGAGACTAAGCTCGAGCTCCAAATCTAGCGATAACAATGATATTTATATATTTTAAATTAAAATCTCTCGATTTTAATATTTAATTTCAATTTAACAAAAAAATTCTCCTTGGTATGCATGAAAAACTACCTTTTCAATATTTTATTCTTGGGTGAATGTATAAAGACTTCTTTGTTTTTTGATATTCTTTTCTAATGTGATTTCTTTTCACCCAATCTGTAGATTTTTCAAAATTGTGTGGCTCTTAGTGAAAAAAAAATGACGTGTGAAAATTTTTTTTACTTGCTTCTGCGTGGTATTGTTTTTTGTGGGTCTCTTCTTTTGGTGTGTAAAAAAGCTTTTTTTTTTCCTTCTGGTGATGCGTGGCCCGTGATGCCTTTTGGAGAACTCCTTTTGAAGAAATTGGGATTTTGTGCATTGTGATTTGAACTATTCTTTTTTGCATGTTTGTGAACAATTTTGCATTTCATTAATGCGCTTTTTTTCTTTTTGGCTTTAAAATTTTTGCTTTTGATTTTCTCTCTTTAAAAATTTCTTTTGCTTCTAATGATCTTTCACTTTTTTCTTTTTTATGTGGGAGTTTCTTTTTGATTTTCTCTTTGCGTAGAAGATTGTTGGATGGGCGCGTTCTTTTTTGATATTTAAGTGCTGCTCCTTATCCTTTGGTGGCGCGTGATTATGTTTTTCTTTTTTTGAAACCTCTTTCTTTGATTGCTCCTTTTCTCTTTCTTTTTTCATGGTGCCTCCTCCAATGGTGTGGAAAGGAATTTTTTTCTCTTTTTTGTGAGATGTTCTAAAAAATTTCTACGTGGAGTTCTCCTTCCCCATGGCATGGAAAACTCCTTTCTCTCTTTCGTGAAATTTCTTTACTTGGCGTGGAATTTGAATTTTTTTTTTTAAAAAATTTTTTTTCTCAATAAAATGTTTTTTTTTTTTTTTCTTGATGCGTCTCTTTTGCTTGCTTCTGCTTGGAGGATGTCTTTTTTTAAAATTTTTTAAAAAAATTGTCCCTTTCCAATGCATGGAAAGGAATTTTTAATCTTCTTGCATTTAAATTTCTCTCTCTCTTCCTCACGTGGGTAATGATCTTTAAAAAAATCTCTAAGGCATGGAAAAAACTTTCTTGCATGAAATGTTTTTATTTTACCTCCTCATCCTTTGCATGCGTGGAAGGCTTTTGGCTTCTAGTGTTCTCCTCCTTTGACTTTTGCGTAGACAGATGATGGATATTCCTCCTTAGTGTGAGTTTCTCTTTTATTATGGGATGTGACAAAATATTATGTCCTTCAGAAGAAATAAGAAGCAATCGGAAAGCTTCGCATGACTTTTCCAACGAGTTTGATGGAGGAAGTTATGAGGATTAATCCAACTTCCTCTCTTCCCGGGTAGTGGACTTAAGTGCCAGGGGGAAATGGGGAAAGCAACGGCCAATTGCCAATGGGAATGGCAAAGTGGGTTGGCAATCCCCGTTCAATTTCCCCATGTGGGAAATTGGGAATTTCTTCCCGTTAGCCAATCCATGATTTGGCAATTGGTGGAGAAAATCCCATGTGCGGGAAATTTGAAGAAGATTGCCAGGAAAGGGAAATCCGGGTTCGGGAAGCCAAATTGGCATTCCCGTAGTTGGAAGCATAAGCTTACTTCCCCGGTAATAAAAATTTGTCGAATGAACTTTTAATTAATATTTATTTAATTAAATACTCTCAAGTTATTTAAAAGTTAATTTTATCAAACAAGGAGCGATTAATTAAATTAATTAATTAATTAATTAATTTTAATGTGAAGATTTAAAATTTAAAGCGATCGGATGAGGGGAAGAGTTCTTTTCAAAATTTTCATTTTTAAAAAAATAATTTTGTAAAGTCAAAAAGGATGAAATGCTAACAGAGATATTAAAGCGATCACAAAAATGAGACGATGGATACCTAATTTTGAAACTTTAAGAGTTTGGCTGAAATAAGATGGGGAAAATGAACAACACACAAAGTAACACTTTTGAAGGCGTGTTAGGATGGGTGTTAGAGCGATATTAGTCTTCACATACAAAAGGTTAGAATATGCATGAGTATCCCACAAAAAAACCATGATTTTTTTAAGTAAAATATGTAAGTGAGTAGTTTTATCGGAAAATCCATATATGAATTCACGCAAAAATTAATTTTTCAAAAAAATGAATGTAAACCACATTCATTCTTGGGGGAATGTTATTTGGTATCTTTCACCCTTTTCTCGGGTCAATGGAGATACCATTCTTTGAGATAATGTGACCCAATAACTTACCTTTTGTAACTCCAAAAATTGATTTTTTTAGATTCAAGGAAATGCCAAACTTTCAATAGTGAATAAAAATTTATCTTAGATGATCTAAATGCTTCTTCCTTTTAAGAGAATACACAGTCAAATCATCAAGATAAATTTGAATAATAACTCTAATCAAATCATCAAAAGTAACATGCATTACTCTTTGAAAAGTGGCACCTGCGTTAATTAAACCAAAAGGCATACGATTGTAAGAAAATGTACATTTTCATGTGGTAAAAGTAGTTTTGTGTTGATCATCAAGATTTACAAAAATCTGATTATAACCAGAAAATCCATCCAAAAGAGACATCATTTACTGAACCAATGATCTCAAAGGAAAGTTATCTTTAAGTACTTACATGATTTAAAACTTTAAAATAAACATAGAGACAAATGTCTCCATTTTTCTTACACACATGTACTAAATTAACAACCCACTTAGAATATCGATAGGATAAATGACACTTCCCTCAAGATTTTTCTTGAGCTCCTTATTGATGGTGTCCTCTAATAAGGGGCTTACTTTCCTAGGCTTTTGATGTACGGGTTTTATTCCAGGTTTGATAGGGATGTCATGTTTAATGATCCGTGTATTGTATCCCTTCAAATATTTATATGACCAGGCTAGGACATCAATGAATTATTTTAATAGTTTTACAAAAGCATATTTCTCCCTTTGAGTTAAACAAACACCAAGATAAACATATTTTGGTTCCTCTTCCATACCTAAGTTAATAGAAATGGTTTCACCTATAATCCTTCTATAAGGTTCAATAGAAGAAGAAATATTAGGTTGGTCATGCGGAGAAAACATAGACTCTAAGCTCACCAAACTAGCTTAGGTAATTTGTTACTTGAAAACTACAAGTAATCACCACAATTACGCATATGGTCATCATAATCAAAATAATTTCCTTTCAAAAATGCATCAATGTGTTTATCACAAGAGAAAACTATCAATTAGTTTCAAGGTCGGGAATCATAGGCCTATATGTACTTATTTAAAAATTGTCAATTTTATTAGCTTTGGAGAGCTTAGAGGAAAAAGCAACAATTTTATCATCTTTTAAATTAAATTCTCTAAAGACATGGTTGATGTTGAAAGCTTCAAACTATTCAATCAAAGAACAAAAAAATGTATAACAATGTGGACGAGTCTAATTAGTTTATAAATTCTTTTAAATTGTCTTACTACAAGCTTTGAATCACCAAAAACTACTAACTTCTTAATGTTTAAACTCAAAGCTTGTTGTAAACCCAAACACAAAGCTTCAAATTCAATAGTATTATTCATTTCTTCGAATTAAAACTGAAATGCATAGTTAAATCTACCTCCATTTCCACTTTGAGAGCATGCACCATCAAAACACATAAGCCAAATATCATCAGAAGGAAACAATCTAGCATGTTGGTGATCTTCATCATCAAAGGCATTAATATCTAAAAAATCAATCCATAGGTTCCCATACCTATTTTAACTAAATAAATTCTGATGAAAATCCTTCAATTATTGTTCCAAATATGCTTATCTATGTATAAATGTAATGAAATTTCCTAATGATGCCCAAGTAAGATCCTTTCAAAAAAATCTCTGTACAACCCGTGACCAATCTCTTCCAAGAAACATAGCATAATTAACAGGAATATCTAAGATATGCACATTTCAATAAACTTAACTCTTTCATATTGTGTTATATGAATAACTATGTCTTTAAACTTACCACAACATTAATTTGATAGGAATCAAAACTAGTCAAATTCCTATTATCATGATCATTAAAGATTCCTAATTGATCAACAATATATTTAAGTATAATGTTCTTTGATGCTCATGTATCTAGAATATAATTCTAAATAATTTTATTCTGAATTTTGAATGATAGATAGAAAGGAGGAATATAATCAGGTGTTGAATTAGAATGATTCAACACTTCACAATTGTTATTTCCATCCTCACTTTGTTAGTTTCATCCTCTTGAACAACCATTAAATGTTTTAATTCAAATATATTTTTATGAGTAGTTTCTAACTTTTAAAATTGACCAGGAAAACCAAGACTTTCAAACATATTTAGGTTACTCCTAGAATTTTTCATATCAACTACAATATCATACCCAACAGAGAATATAGTTGATTTTACAAATGGTTTACTCGTATAAGGCTTATATTTAACATTTTTCAAACAAGAAGGAACTTCGTCGAAATAGGCTTACCCGATTTTTGGTCATCCCATGGTTTTGTTTTTACATTTGAATTAGCCTTTTGTTTTCCTTGGAATCATCAAAAATTTTATTTTTCTAATTATCATTCTTGGAATAATATTTAGACCAAGTCTGTACTATATTTACATTAGAATCAAAAAAACTACACATATATTCCATAGTTTTACCTTTCAAAAAAAAATTATTTTTTCAACAACATTGCATGGTTCAAGATCATGATCTAACTCACATACCCCACAAAGTACATTTCCTTAGGTTAAGTTTTTAAATTTACGGATTTAATTTTAACTTTACGACCCATGAGAAACATATTTTGAAGAAGAGGGTTGATTATTTAACTACCTTTACACAACGACCAGCTCATTACCTAGATTTTGAATGGCATTGAGAATCTTTGTATTCTCTGTAGAAGCATTAGATGAGGTTCTATCCTTAAATCAATTCTCTTTAACCTATTTTCATAGTCCAAACAAAAGGTAAGAGTCTCCTCAAATTCATAAATTTCTTTATCTTCCAAAACTAACCTATACTTTAATGGCAAGGCATTACAATAATAAAAACATGTAAGTTTCTTAGGAGGTTTGACATTTACAGGTATCTTTTGTCTTAATTTGGTAAAACGAATAGTGAAATGATAAATGGTTTCACCAAGATCCATGGTCATATTAGAAAGTTCATTAACCAATTCAAATTCATCTTTATCCTTTCCAAAGCAATCTTCCAACCAGTCCTCTATGTCAGACCATTTAGTAAGGGATTTAGAAGGTAGACTAATAAAATCTTTGTAAGCTCTCCCTTCAAGGGTTTGTGAAAAGAGTATTAAATAATATATTTCATTGGTCACTCCTCTAACAACACATATTAACTTGAAAGAATCAAAATGGTCTTACCAAGAAGAATCATAGTCACAAAAAATTAGGGAGTTGAATACCTTTTAAGGATAATAACTTTGGATGATTTCTCCGGTGTTAATAAGATTACCTCTAAGCCATGAACTAGTTTTTTCCTCATCATCTTCAAATGCTTCATCATCTATTACATTATCTCTATTATGTTTAAACCCAAGAATTTTGTATCGATTATGGTTAGGGCTAGGCCTTATTTCTTTTTCATCTCTAAGCGTGCCTCCTTTATCTTTCACCATTAGGATCCATATTAGAAAATCAAGAAAGAAATAAAGTAAAGCAAGAGAGTGATTCAACACAATTTTTTAAGAAGCTTTTTATCATTGGTGATATCTAAAGGCAAAACGTTGGATGTATTTGCAGATTTTAAGGTTACTTTTCTTTCTTTCTTAACTCACCTATACTTTTCTACAATGTCATGTTACGTCGAATTTTAGACCTTGCGAGCCTCGAATATCAAAAGCTCTATATTATTATTTTTCAAGAATTTCATTAGATTGTGCAAACTATGTAACATCAAAAATAGAATTCCAAATTACAGCTAAGATATCGAATCAATGTCTAATTGTGTATCTCAATAAAAAAATAAACCCGATCACTAGGAACAATACCCCTAATGTTCATCTAAGATGTAATAAAGAGTGGATAGTTAGAAGAAATATATTCTTATGAGAAGAAATGGAAATAAAGAAAGCTAAGATAGTTAGAAGAAATATCCTCTCACATAAGAAATATAAATTAATCCCAGGAGTCGCCAAATTTTTGTCAATAAAAAGTGTACCGACACCGATTAATCAATCCTTTCGCCTAATGCAAAAGGTCAAGTTGGAATCAAACCAGTTTAATTATGAATAAACTTAAGGATAACTTAAGTGTGGGTAGTTTAAATATAGGTTAATCATAGACAAACCTAATATTCCAAAGTAATTTCTACCTTCCAAACAACAAAAATAATATACAAAACAACAACAAAGAAACACAACAAATAATTAAGAAAAGTAACATAACAAGGCCATTTATCACTAAGTCTAATAAACGATGATATCATTTAAGTAATGTGATAATATCATTAATTAAAAAATATTATTAAATAATGAAATTGCTTCTCAATAGGACCAATTATTTTTCCATGGAATATTATCTAACCCTTATCCAACAAATTCAAGTCTATTAACGAGACAACCTATTGAAAAAGTGAGTCAAGTAAGTGATAATTTATTCATTATCTCATAATGTATTTCATTGATCGAGGTAATGAAAATTTCCTTGAAAAATTAAATAAAATTAACTCACACAAAGTGTACATGTGGAAAAATTATTCACAAAATATGGCACATTTGCGCATTCTTAGAGACCAAATGAAAGGTAAATAGATTAATGAGAAACAAATTTGTAACATAGGAAGTGCAATGACTTTCAAGATGGTATCTAATAAGAGTTATGATCAAAACAAAATGGCAACATGATTATAAATCCAAAAAAATCAAGATTGGAGTTGGATGACTTTCATGGGCTTCTCAAGATAAGATAGATCAAAAGCTACAATCAATTTTAGATAAGATACATAATAAATTAATCAAATAATCAGTATAATAATACGATTATATTTGGATATACCTATTGTATCAAATTTCATACTCAAACCTCAAAACAATATCATCATAACACCTGTAAAATCACTTATCTCATAAAATCATTTGGACATACGAAAGATATTCTAAAATAAGCTTAAATATGCTTACAATACCTAATCTCCTAAAAAAAAAAAGTGTCCTATAAGTTCTTTTACAATCCTCCTTTTTGATAAATCAGTTATAATTGATTTGTCTTTAACTTTTAAATTAAATTATATATTCTAAACATTATGCTCACATAAAAATGAAACTTCACTTTATAATATAAAATAGGAAGGACTCGAGTATTTTTATTATTAAACAAATGATGACTTTATTAAACATGAGGAATGAGAAGGGGGACCCACTTGACATTAAAGCACACTAAATAAAATATATCACATAACCTTAAGCATTCAATATCATTAAGACTATATAATACTCTATCTTTGAATAATAACCATGTGATCATCAAAATCAAAATATCATCCATACTGAAATATAATCCAACTGCTGAAATATCAACTATTATTAAAGTGTATGACCAAATCCCATAAATTCAAACCATCAACCACTTAAATGCATATACCAAAAATCTATTTCCAACAAGAAAACTCATAATTTCATAACATAACAACACTAGTCATCCCCAATGAGATCCAACAGTGGCACCTCGTCTCATTCAATAACTCAACATATTCATATGGGCCCACCGGAAGAGTGGTATGTGTGATGGCTCTAGATTCCTCTACTTCAATTTTACCCTCTTTAGTGCCCTAGTCACCCTAGGGACTGCTAAAGAGGACCTAACACACTTAGGGAAGGGATGAGAATCATGATAACTTGATGGCTGATTTTGTCCAAGTAATAAAGGTGGACTGCAATTGGATGTGTATCATGGAAAGGCAAATGTGAGGGGGAAAATGCACTAAATGGTTAGAAGACGAGGGGTTGTGCTTATCATGTGTAAGGTTAATATTATTATGAGATGAAGTACTATGTATACTACAAGATGGTTGAATGCAAGGGTATAACTCAATTACTTGAAATAATTCATGAAGGAAGGGTTCTTTGGCATTGAAATGAATTTACACTCAAGTTGGTTCACTTCTAACAAAAAAATTCCCTCGAAGCGTACTATGTACCCTTCATCCACATCTAGGTGAACCTCTTTGCATTTGAGAATGACCTCGTAAATTATTATGTCTACAATAATGATGTGAACCAAATCCGCTTAAGGTACCCCATTTGTCCCAACCAAAAATTTATGCAATGAATCGAAGAGTCATAACAAATCACTATTATACCTCATGAAAATAACTTTCAAAGTCCATATAACTTGATCAAATGAAACGTAAATTTAAATAAAACTTTATTAAATAAAAAATAGAATGATTCTAGATGATAATCATTATCTCCAAATCCACTACTCATAAAAAATCAAACACTTTGCACATTTTTATTCACCCAAATCGATCTCATAAGGCATATAATCAATGAGAGATGGCCTTTGTAAACACCCGAAGCACCAACATTTACAATTTTAATTTAACATGAATTAATCTATACTTTCCAAGAAGAAACTTTATATCATCATGCAACCAATATCAAACTGAAACCTCTCGAACATCAAAACTCCGTGAACAAGACCGCATAATATCACATTTGACAATAGCTCAAAAAGATCAACTATGACCCTTTTAATAAATCCTTGCATATGCCTTATCAAAGCGTATCAAATGCCATCATAGAAAAGAAAGCATTCAATATTACTCAATAATGATTTCAACCAAGGTTTCTGATGGGCCACTAAAATAATATAACCATGTGTCGAATTTATATCAACTCAAAATCCATGAATAACACAATATCACCATAGCTGACTATCAAAAAAGCAGAGATATACCCATAAGATTATTCATTAAGATTTTTTTTCAAAACCGACCATTGTGTAAAAAACATATTGTATCAAAATGTAAACACATGCCTTGTTTGAAAACAACAAGCTCAAGAAGAAAAAAATTATCCATCTAGATTAAAATTTTCTTGTGCATGTTTCAAATAAACCGTAGCTATCCTAAAACAACAACATTATATTTTTATCTCTTATAAAATGAAAACCACTAATAGATCTCAACACAACTACACCACCTTGCATTTGAAACATCGCCACACAACCCATGAAAATCATTTAAAAAAAAATACACATAGCCCATTTTGACACCCAAAACAATGAAACATTTCCCAAGTGGGTCGACAACAAAACAGGATGCAAACATAAAATCCTTCACCTTAATTTCTAAAGAAACAATCAATGTCAATCAAAACACATTTCTAATTGAAACCCAAAATCTACAAAAGCTCGCAATATTATATGCAATCAATATGACCAATATCACAATTCAAAACTATCGGTGCATGCATTGAAAACTAAAAATTTCAGGCACCCTCTTCATCATTCAACTCAAATAACACATACCTAGAATTATCTTGCCAAAACTTTGTTGATTTTTTTCACAATCACCATAAACAAAGCAACTCGACCAAACCTCCAAAGTGAGAAATCAAATAATGAAATACAACAAAGACCCTCGGACCCAAAATTGCATATTTTGAAGTAGCTTGTCTTTGGGATTTAATGCTTGCATGACTCCATTTATTGCTATTGTTTCACCTTTTCTCAGATTGTTTATTTCAATTGTTGCCAAGCAGATAGGGTAATGGGCGTAGGAGGAATACCTGTTCAAATGTCGGTTGATGGGTTGTTGTGCACGTAGGACTTTGAATCCATATCGACCATGAGAACTTCCTTTTGGCTAGGAGGAACTACCTGCAATGAAAGTAAAACCACAGAAAAGAGTTAAACAATATGGGAATTGAACCGCCTAGCGTGAGCTAGATCCATGAAGTGTGGTAATTCCTAGATGGCTGTCATTCCACTTTGTTTTAAAAAATTAATGCTGAAAACAAGGTAAATCCTATTGTTATTTTGAAATGATTTAGGTATCTCACTTAAAAACACAATAAGAAAACATATCTAATCTAAACAAAGCTAAGCTAGAATAGAATCCACAAGTCAAAGGGTTGGTTCTGGGTTTTGCTGCAGTCGATAAATGTCTCGGGTAGGTCACAGGTGAGTGAGGGTGAGGTAAAATTAGGTGGATATGTCTCTGTTTAAGACTGTGTAGGTAAACACAGAGACCGGCGTCGGTCAGGGGGTGACCGACCGCGGTTAGGTATAATCGGCGCCGATTCTTGAGAATCTAGAAATGTCACAGAACGGGGTTTTGGTCTCCTTTGTGATTGCACAAAGGGTTTGGTTGGTCAGGACGAGGTATTGGGTGACTGGAATAGGTTTTTATGAGGTTTTGATGGGGCTATGGAGGTACAAAATGTTGGAGATGGTCAATAAGGGAGCAAGATAAACAATGGATGATAAAATAATGATAGAATGAAATAACCAGGAAAGTATGATGTTGTACTTACTTGGATTTTGTTCTGAAAGTCTATGTGTGAAGGATGGAGGTGTTGATGATGGGTTTGAAGGCTGCAAGTGATCACCAACTGAAGAAAAGCTTCTGCATGGGCTGCATGCACACTCCTCTTTGCTTGGATAGATAGAATATGGCTGGGAAGGTTGTGCAGGAGAAGATCCTCAATTTCCTTCCTTGGATGTTAGTTCTTGCTGGAATTGGCTCTCTGAAGATGTGTTATCTCTTTGGGATGTGTTCTTTCTCGTCAACTTTCTCCCAATGTTTTCCAACTTGATCTCCAACTTCTTGAGAATAAGGTTTTTTGGGGTTAAAAGGGGTAACCGATGGCGGTCCGGCTTAACTGGCGATGGTTAGGGGTAACTAGCATCAGTCAAGGTAGGATTTTCTAGGTTTATTAATCTTAGGAGATCCTCCTAATTTCCTCGAATCTTGTGTCATTATCCCATGGATTAGACTGGGAGCTTCTTGTAAGCATGCGGGAATGTGGTTAGAGGGAGTGTAGGCATTGATTTTTAGGGTTTGGGTAAGTCTTAGTTAGTTATGGTAATTTGCTAAGAACAGGTCTTAGGTTGAGTTAACTTGATGAGGTGTCTAGGTAAGGTGCATGTGTGGATATTATTTAAATTAAGATATTAAATAATAAATATGGTGAGGATAATGAATTAATTTAATTAATTAAATTAATATTAATGGGGTGAAGGGGGATGGCTAGGTGAATGTGATGAAGGGTGCTTATTTGTTGAGGGACCAAAGGGGAGTGTGACCTAATTTTAGTGTCTACATTTTTCCCCTTTTTGTTGTGTAGCTTGTATTGGTAAGTGATGCTAACAAAAATAAGATGTGGTTGCCCCATGTGAGGGTGAAGGTGATCCCCCTCAAACCAGGAACTGATGAGGCAGTAGGCTAAAGTGGTGAGTGGTTTGATAAAAGGAAAATGTGAGGAAAAGGCAAGTGGGTGTAGGGAGAGGGAGAAAGGTCTACTTAGGTAATCTAGGTAATGGGTTAGGGTCAAAGGTAGCAACAATCAAATGCATGCACATGTATAAACTGCAGCACGCTATCGGGTTGAAGAGCAGGAAAACTCTACATCGTCTAAGGTCGATAGGTTTATCCAAACAAGGGTGAAGTGAATATCGGTATCCAAGGTATAGGATAAGGTCAGGAAACACAACATAGGTTAGGTGCAGGAATGTTTAGGTATGTTCTGGTACACCAAAGGTAGGGTCGGGATAAATGGTCATGAGCAATAAGCTAGGTAAGGTCATTAGGTCAATCAACACAGGTAACAATGCCACAAGGTATAGCGAACACATGAGGTCAAAAGGTCACTAGCAATGGTCCAAGTTCAAATATCTAGGTCACGGCATGGGTAAGGCCGAGGTAGGGGTAAAATCAAGAGGCGTCGATGGACACTGTGAGGTTGAAGAAGGTGGAGGGCCAGAAGTGAAGGTAAAGTGGTCCAAGTAGGTGTATGGAAGGAAAAAGAAAGGGGAGGTAAGGAAAATGAGGTAAATGTGAGGGCAATGAGTAGGCAAGGTAACCAACAGTGGATCAGAATGAATTGATGATGGTGGAGAGGAACCAATGGCGGTAGTCTAGGGCAACAGATTGGAAGTGGTCAAGGGTTAACCGATGTCGGTCGTGTTGGGTAGGGTATAAAAAGTGGAAAACCCGTGTTTGAAAATTCATTTGTGCATTGTGAAAAGGAGAAAAGGACAAAAAGAGAGCGTCAGAGGAAGAGGTCAAAAGATTACTGTAGAGAGATTGGTTGGTGAGCCACATAGGTGAGAGTGGTTGAGTGAGAGGTGGGGCCACGAGATCAGGTGGCACGATTTGTGTGGCTGAGGATTGGTTGAGAGAGTTGGAGGTCAGTTGAGGATGGTAGAGGCGGAGAGGGCTCGAGAGAGGAGCGGCACGGAGGCCGGAGGTTTCCACCATGGATGGTAGCAGTAGCGAGATTAGGTAGGATTTGAACCTTTGGTTTTGATTTTTGAGTTAATTTGGGTAAAATATAAAAAATGTGAAAAATAGGGGGTTTGGGGGAAAGAATCTCAAAAATGGGAAAAAGAGAGGGAAAAGGTAATATTGAAGGGTAGGGGTAGGGAAAAAGGGTAATGTAGGAACAATTAAGGGTGTAAAGAGGGATTTGGGTGGGTAGAATGTCGAGGAAGGGAAAAAGTAGGGTTGGAAAGTTGGGGTAGGCGGCAGGTGGTGTGACAAGGAAGGTCGAGTCGTCGGTCGATCTCAGTGGCCGACGTCGGTGGGTAGAGACCGGTATCGGTCACAAGAAACAGTGACCAATGCCGATCAAGGGAGACCGTGTGGTTGGTCGAGGGATAACCGAGGTTGGTTGATGTTAAGGATGGTTAGGGTAGGTTTTAGGTGGGTAGATGGATTTGGGTAGGTTTGAGTGAGGGTTAGGGTAGATAGATAGTTAGGGAGGTGGATGGGTTTGGGTAAATTAGGTGATTTGGGGTAAAATAGGTAAGTTGGGAAAGGTATACTAATACATTGCTTTTGTGGGATGTAGGTGAGAGATGAGTTGCGCAGATGAGAGCCCGAGTGCCACCCTTGTTATTGAGAGTATGGGCGAGTGTGACTATGCTAGGTAGAGTGACAGCATGTTACAGAGGTGGGATTGATAGGGGTGAGGCGCTACCAAGCATGTAGTCTGAGAGGCGAGTCTTATGGTTTCCCTCATCGATAGATGGGACTCGCGACCAATACCTTCCATTTTCCGATGGGTGAGATGACGATCACCCTGGAGGACATCTACAGGATCTGTGAGTGCCCATATTGGGGGCCCAGGTGTATTCTATCTCTTCAGAGGCATCTGAGGAGTTACTGACACCTATTTTTGGTGAGGGTGTAGCAGACCTAACATTTCCATAGTGCTAGCATGAGCTATGGAGTGATGTATAGAGCTCATCTAGAGGAGATGAGGTTAGTGGTACTTGTGATGGAGGCAGTGTGCTGCTTCGCATTGCTGGATGCAGAGGGGGAGATTCCGAGGTCACTGATGGGAGTCCTCCATGACATGATGATACATCGGACATGATTCACATGGGCACTGCATTGTTGACACAGTGTATAAAGAGCTATGGGCCTACGGGTGACTGTGGAGGTTCAGCATCTACTACATCGTACTACTACATTGTTGGGTGTATGAGCACATTGTTTGTGTTCGACTAGTGGGGATGCCCCAGGAAGATGCATTCCCATGGAGAGTTTTGAGAGTTGGGTATAGGCGGTGGGTACTGCCATTGGAGAGGCCCGAGGTGCCAGAGCTACTCATGATGTAGCTTACTACAGGAGGTTATTGGAGGGGTTGTCCATGGTGGACGTCATTTGGAGGCCATATGTGGGCTTCCCTTCATATAGATAGATGGCCATGGAGCTAGCTGGGCTATAGATACATATGTGGATAGAGGGGAGAGAGAGGAGAGCATGAGTGGATACCCATAGAGGGTTAGACGCCGTTTGGATTAGTCCAGGTGTACCACCTCCATTCCCGTAGTACATGAGAGATGATGTGGAGAGACCTATGTCTCCACCATGACCCCTGATGTTGAGTGGATAGAGGAGCAGCTTAGTAGAGATACTCAGATTGATGATGTTGGGGTTGCAGATGGGTACAGGTAGTGGTGGGTGGCACAACTGAGAGTTATACCACCGAGGCCAGGGCAGCCAGACTTAGCCACCATCACAGTTCAGAGAGACACCCTATAGGGTAGGTGGCTACTTTGGTGATGTAGCTTGGGATCATGCAGGGGCAGCTGACAGGTACAAAGGCACAAGTTACCACATTACATGCCCAGATAAGCGACACTACAAGCTTAGGCAAGGTAGGGACAGGTACCTGCACAGGCGGAGGGGGGAGATGGAGATGGAGAGGAGGTAGGTAGAGATGGAGGGTAGATAGCCACCCCTACGAGTGTAGAGTGCAAGCTTTACGAGGCCATTAGCCACAAGCGTAAGGGGGGTTATGGTCTGCAGGCTAGGGCTAGCTGACAACAGCACAGGCACAGATTACTACCCTAGCCCATGCCCAATTACTAGCACAGCCACAGAGCATAGATTCTAGGGCTGACTCAGGCTCTAGGACCAGCACAGGGCTCAATGTAGGTTCAGGACAAGGTCCCATTATACAGGTACCCACGCAGGTAGCGGGACCCATGGCACCTCCATAGACAGTGCCCATGGCCAAGTTCAGAGATGCCCTAGGAGAGGCATGGTATTACCAGGATCATTTGTTAGCTGCCGAGGCTAGATGTGCCCTCCTATGCTAAGTACAAGAGCACAGCACAGAGCCTCCAGTGAGAGGACTAGATCCCACACTCACAGTGTGGAGAGTACAAGGGGCCGGTGAGCCCAGGGATAGGGTCATGGTGAGGCCACTAGTGTGCAGAGGCCAGCCCCAGGTGAGGGGCCATCAGTAGGAGGTGAGGTAGGTGTTGGACCCCCTGTGTGTGGCAGAGGAGTTGGGAGACATGCATCACATGGGGAGCATTCCCCGACATTAGATGGGGAGACGATTGACTGTATTGTGGACTGGACCTGACATGTGTGCCAAGTCATTTTTGTATGTATTATATATGAGACCGGCCTACATGCTTTGAAGATTTTTTTGTATTTATGATTTTTGTATGATATGATACCTGCAGCTGCATGAGCCGAAGATATTTTTGTATTGATGATAGCATCACGTGAGCCGATGATGATTATTTTGGAGATACACATTTATGTGATATGGGTGTACATTGTATTGATACACACATGTATATATGAGGAGATACATGGTATTTGGTGATGTGTTAATGTGTTTATGATATATTGGTTTATGGCTTGTGTTAGATGAGATATGGATTTGTTACTTTGTATTAGATGAGATATGGGTTTGTTGGTTTGATATGGATGGAAATTAGGTGAGTTAGGCATGATGGAGTCAAGTCAATTTAGGCATGGATCGAGTGGATGGTCGAGTGTAGGTTGTTTAGGCATGGTGGGGTCATGTTGTTAGGCATGGATGAGAGTAGGCATGGTGGAGTGGTTTAGGCATGGTGGATTCAGGTTGTTAGGCATGGATGAGTCAGGTTGGTTTAGGCATGGATGTCCATTTCGGTATTTTGGTAATAAATGGTAATATAAATGTATGTGATGGTATAAAATTGGAAAATGTTGGTTATGTATGAAAATGTGAAATAATATAAGTGGCACAAGTTATGTGGTATATGGTTTAGATGTTGAGGTTTTTGAGATGAACAGGAAATCAGGTAAAAGTGGGGAAAATGGTTAGGGTAAAGAGTGGCCGAGCTAACCTTCCAGGCCCCATGCCTGGAAGTGCTGCCTACATAGTCCGGTGAAAAGGGACCTCAGACCAATGTAGTTCTCCCATAAGCTAGGGATGAATATGAAAATGAGTTGGTAGGTTTGTGGTCATGTTGTGGGTTTGGGTTTAATAGGTGGGGGTAGATGATGGTAAAAATGTTGCAGGTGAGGGTGCGACTATGGTGAAAGGGGAGGATGACCCCAAAAGGTAAGCATCGAGGACCAAGTCTGTATGAGAAGATCAAAAGGTAATGAAGAAGAGAAAAGATAAGAGGGGGCAAGAAAGCCACCCGATTGGCAAGGATCAAAACGTATGAAACACATCATATAGATAGGCTAATGAACGTAAGACCCTAAAGACATTACATGATTGATAATTCTAAGAGTGACGAATAGTCACATGATCACCAAATGTCATAGGTTCAGTAGGTCCCTTGAGGTATGAAGTGAAAAGACAACGGGTAAAGAGGTGTAGGTAATTGGGTCATAAAATGGGAAGTAGAATGCCTTGGGAAATAGAGCCAAGATCACAATAGGCAAGTCCATGATGAAAAATCTTATTTTTCTTTTTTTCTTTTCTTTTTGACTTTGTAGATAGACTGATCAATGTGGGAAGTCTATATGGGAGGAATATATGTCTCCTTGAGGTCTTCGTGAAGCTGATCGATGCGGGAAGCTTCTGAATTTTGATTTTTGAGAAAATAGTCCTCTTTTTGGAAAGACTATGTAGAGAGTTGTGAGCTTTTTATAGCTGTCCTTCGAGGGAGCAGTCTACTTATAGCGACAATTGAAGGTGGAAGATGTCCTTTTGAGGGATTCATCTTTTATATTGGAAGTTTGACTCAAGGAGTTAATCCCTTATTTTGGAAGATGTCCTTCTGAGGGATTCATCTTTTTTTTTTGGCTTTTAAGTCATGGACAAGACTATAATGAAGCATTTGGTTCTTGTTGAGAAGGCAAGGGTGAATGACCATGGGATCTCATCTAAAAGAAGATGAAAAGTATCCATGAGAATCATGCCATGTGCAGAGCCGTGGTGCACATATTTAAGATAAGGCAAAAGGGTGACGGGTAATCACATGATTCTTGTTTAATCGTTAGGGAGATGGATGGAATGGATAGTGCTCAAGGGAAAGCTCTGTAAAGAGACACAGGGTGAGGTAGGACAATGAGTCAACAATAGAATGGTCGAAGATGTAATGCGTTAAGGGGCTCAGGTTCGGGTTTACCCTCAAGCGAGGACAAACGATAGGCACCCGATCCATAGGTATGAGTTACGATGTATGGTCCAAGCCAATTAGGAGTGAATTTTCCCGTTTACTTTTTTTTGCTTTGGTTACGTGTTGATTTTCTTTCAAAACAAGGTCACCGACTTGGAAGGTTCATTCATGAACATGTTTTTCATAAGCACGTTTGATACGTTGTTGATAAACTTGAAGGTGATCCAGAGCGTTAAGATGACGTTCATCTAATAACTCTAGTTGTGCTAAGTGGTCCTGACGAAAGTCATCATCAGTAAGCATGTCATGGAGAGAAATGTGAAGTGAGGGGATCTATTTGGACTTCAAGAGGTAGAACAGCCTCGGTATCGTAGACCAGTGAAAAGGGTGTAGCCGTAGTGGAAGTGTGAATACTAGTGTGGTATGCCCATAGGGCAAAAGGAATGTGCGTATGCCAATCCTTCCCAGTATCATCAACCACTTTCATGAGAATTTTATTGAGGGTTTTATTAGTGGATTTGGCTTGGCCATTGGTTTGTGGGTAATAAGGTGATGAGAAACTAAGTTGAATGCCGAAGGCATCACAAAGTTTTTGTAGTGTTTTGTTTTTGAATTGTTTTCCATTATTAGTGATGAGGCGATGAGGGACACCAAAGTGACAAATGATGTGATGGTTAATGAACTCACATATTTTCTCGGCTTTCATGGAGATGAGTGGTATGGCTTCTACCCATTTTGTGTAGTATTCGGTAGCAGTTATGATCCATTGATGGCATTGTGAAGAATGGGGGTTGATCTCACCAACAAGATCCAAACCCCATTGAGAGAAGGGCCAAAGGTCACGAGTGACCTGTAAGGCATGACTGGGTGTATGATGAAGGTTGGAATGTTGTTGACATTTCACGCAGCATTTGACATAGTCGCAACAATCATGGTTAAGGGTCGGCCAGTAATAGCCTAGGCAAAGAATACGCTTAGCAACAACAAGGCCACTAAAGTGACCTCCACATATGCCATCATGAACCTCCTTGATGGTATAAGGAATTTCAGAACTTGTGAGGCATCAAAGAGAATACCATCAAAGCCATGCTTATAGAGGAGTCCCCTAGGATAATGAAATGGGAGACCTTCTTAAGGAAGGCACATTGTCCAGTTATGGTGAGATCAAGAGGTAGGATGGAGAGGGAAATGTAGTCGGAGTATTGTTTATACCAAAGGTCACTCGGGTCAGGGGTGTCAGTTCCGATTGAGTAAACATCATGAGGTAAATAAGAAGGTGAATGGAGGCATTGTATAGTGACAAATATTTTGGAATCGGTAGGGGAAGTGGGTATTTGGGAAGCTAAGCAGGCCATAGTGTCTACAAATTTGTTGGTTGACCATGGGATGGTTTGAAGGGTGTAATGATCAAAGGTGGTCAAAAGTATGTCTACATGATGTTTATACTTTTGAAGTATCTCGTTATGACATTGGTACATACCATTGACTTGGTTTATGACCAATTGTGAATCACCAAAGATGTGGATTGATTTGACATCGAGGGCATAGGTGGTCTGGAGACCTAGTATGAGCGCTTTATACTCGGCAATATTGTTGGTGCATTCAAAGTCTAGTTTGAAAGACAAAGGCATGGGTTCTCCATCTAAGAGGGATGAGGATAACACCAGCTCCACCCCATGCTGACACTTGGAACCATCAAAGAACAAGTGTCATTTGGTAAGGGGGTTCATCCAGGGAAAGGGTAGTAATGGATTCATCGGGAAAGTCAAAATTAGAGGGTTGGTCCCCGACAATAGGTGCGTCAGCCAGTTGGTTGGCTATAGCTTGGCCCTTGATGGAATTTTTGGTGAATGAATTCAAGGTCAAGGTCAGCTAAAAGCATAAGCCATCACGCGGTGCATTGATTTTGATAAGGTTTGGCATACATGAAGTGTAAAGGGTCGGTGTTGGTCACAACATAGGTTTTGTGGTTGAGTAGGTAATGGCGGAGTTTAGTGGCAACAAAAACTAAGGCTAAGAAAATATTTTTTGGGGTGGTTGTATGGGTTTCATAGTCCAAAAGAGTATGGCTTATGTAATAAACTACCTGCTCCCTATGTTGTTCATCATGATGAGTGAGCATGGCTCCCAAGGAATGATCGGTAGCTGATATGTATAGGTAAAAAGGTTGATCATCTTTGGTGGAATGAGTATGGGTGGTTGGAGAAGGTATTGTTTTAGGGCCTCAAAAGCTTTGTGATAGTCATCATCCCATTTAAAGGAGACATCCTTCCTAAGCAAGATGATGAAATGGTTGACACCGATCGATAATTGTGAAATGAAATGGCGAATGGATTGCAATTTACCTTGCAAGCTACGGAGTTGTTTGAGGTTCGTGGGCGGAGGCATTTCCATAATGGCCTTGACTTTAGTGGGTCAACTTCTATACCATGGAGGGAAACAATAAATCCTAGGAGTTTTCCTAAGAGAACCATGAAGATGCACTTTTTGGTTGAAGTCGGATGCAATATTTAATGAGGCGGTCAAAAATGGTTTCGAGGATAGCAAGGTGCTCGCGTGGCATTTAGATTTAGCCAAGAGATCATCCATGTAATCTTCCAATATGCGATGCATGATATCATGGAAGATGTAAGTCATAACATGCGTTGATATGTAGCACCAGCATTTTTAAGGCCAAAAGGCATGACTCGATAGAAAAAGGTTCCCCAAGGGGTAATGAATGTGGTCTTGTGCTGATCTTTTGGGGCAAGAAAAATTTGGTTATAACCCGAGAAACCATCCATGAGTGAGAGCATCTCGTGACCCATGGTAAGGTCAACCAATTGATCAATACCGGCAAGGGAAAGTCATCTTTCGGGCGTAGGTGAGGTTGAGGTCACGGAAGTCCATGCAAATGTGGAGTCCCTTGTTGCTTTAGTAACAAGGACAATGTTAGAAATCCAATGAGGATAATCAATGGGTAAGATGAAGGAAATGAAAAGAAGATGCTAAAGTTCTTCTTTGACGAGAAGAGCAATGCGAGGGTGCATTTTCCTCAACTTTTGTTTGATAGGTTTGGCATCGGGAATGGTTACGATATTGTGGACCACTATGGTGGGGTCAATACCGGGCATGTCTGCGTAAGACCAAGTGAAAGTGTGGTTATGATCTCAGAGAAAAGAAGTGATGGCTTCTTGTTCAAAGCAACATCTAAAGATTGTCCGATCTTTAGGATGTGTGGGTCATCTGAGTATGAATGTTGATCTCAATAGTCGATTCATTCAACATGGTTTGTGTCTTAGAGGGTAACGACCGATGAATATATGAGTCTTCTGCACCAAGGTAGGTGAGTATGGATTCATCATCCTGACATTGAACGATGTTAATTGTAGGTGTGTCATCATCGATCATCTCAGGATACAGGAATGGAAGAGTGGAAGGGGCCTCACCTTCGCGTTGATAAGTCAAAGGCCCCAAGGAAATGGTGTTTATGAAAAAAAAGTTAGGAGGGATAGATTCAGGATCCATCGACTCCATCGGTGAGGGTGGTGATGAAGGTGGAGAAGGGCTAGGGTCCTCAATGAGTTCAATGTGGGCTGTTTGGTAGGAGGTTCGGGGAAGCCGATACCACTACGGTCATTATGTTTGTGGGTGGTACATGGAATAATGGTATGGCGACCTTTCTCATAAAATCCAAAACCAAAACCCTTCCATGCACAGTGGTGTAGGAAGGTGTGGGAAAAACAGTGATTGGTAAGTGATTGGAAGTCAGCGGAAAATGGGTGGGGTTGTGATGGTGGTTAGGTGTGTAGGTGGTAGTATCAAGTCCCCCATAAGTGAGACTAGTACGAAGATGAGGAGGACCATAAAGGAGGTGTTCTCCTATATGGTGATCATAGCGAGGGTGTTGGTGAAGGCTTCCATACTCGTGTGGAGTAAGGAATGTGTTGACACTATATAGGTGGTACTCCCCCAGAGTGAGGCGTTGAAAAACACCTTCCAAGGGATCAGTGGTTGGTATGTGGGTAGCTGGTATGGATGATGTGTCGGAGGTTGATGCAGAGGTGGTGTTAATAGATTGGGAAGCTAATGGGTCAGCCGTGGAGGTGATTGTGGTGGTAGGAGTAGGGGAGGTATGTATGGTAAAAGTAGTGGTGGTACTGGTAGGTGTGGGTGTAAGTGTAGGTGAAGTAGTATTGGTTATGGAAGTAGATGGCTTGACCGGTATGAGTACATCATTGGGTCGGTAAAGCATGTTGCATGTTTTGAAGGGTGATGGGTCAGCTAGAATGGTATAAGTGTGTCCTTCATGTTCAAACTTTACACAATGGTGCAAAGTGGAAGGAACACAACCCATGACATGGATCCAGGTCTACCAAGCAACAAGTTATATTGGAATTCCCCTCCAAAACATAAAACAATTCTGGAATAGTGTGGGGCCCACGCAAACGTGAAGGATGACAAGTGCCTAGTGTAGAGGTGATAGTGTCATTGAATGAATGCAACATGACCGGATGTTTATGCATGCAATTTTTAGGTATGCGCATTTGAGAGAATGCATGGGATGAAATGATGTTAATGCTAGCGCCTCCATCAATCATCACATGGCACACCCGTATGTCATCAATGTGGATAGAGATGAAGAGGGCTGGGTCTAGGTCATCATTTTGGTATGGCATGATCTCTGCCTCTGAGAAGCTGAGGGAGGCCACTTGGTGAACAAGGTGAGGTGGGGATGAAGGTGGTAATTTGGTGAGAGAGGCTACATGATGGGGTGTGATAATGGAGGCTATGGGTGTAGGGTCATTGGGTAAAACCTCGATAGATTGAAGAACCTCCATGAGGGCTTGATGATGGGATTCCGAGGTTTGGATGAGGTCATATAAGGACATTTTGAGGGGAGATTGGTGTAATTGTTTGAGCATGGTGCGATGTGTGACGCCATTAGAAATGGGGTATGTGGGGCCATGGATAGTTATTTTAGGTATGGGGGTAGATGGTATGTTGGGTATAGGATTGGTTGGTGGGTCAGTTGCCTTTTCTTTACCCTTCTACGCATGCGTAGTGACATGTACCATGTTGATTTGAGGGAATTTTTCAAATGGAGAAGGTGTAGGGTAAGTGGTATAATGACATGAAGGGAAAAAACCTACTGGAGGAGAAAATCCCTGTGAGGTTAGTTGGGTGCAACGACATTTGGGTGGTGGCGTGGCAAGTTCTCTGATGTGAACCATATTAATTTCAAACTTTGTGTGTGGTTCTGGGAGTTGTGAGGGTGGAGGTTGTGGTTGTTGAGTGGGTAGTGTGGGAATGGGTGTAGGTGAAGTAGGGTCCTCATCCAGAAGGTCGTCATCATCAAAGTTGGTTTCGGTGGACACAATTGGATAAGGATGGTTTTCAAGGCCTTGCAGTTTCTCCACATCGTGCCCTGGCACATGATGGTATGCACAAATTTTAGTTTCATCAAACCCTTTTGGCTTGGGTTTGAGGGGGTCATAAGGTCGGAGTGGCGGTAATGTGATAACTGAAGTCTCGAGGAGGTTGGTTAAAATTTTGGCATAAGACCCTGCTAGTGGATCACAATGGGAAGTGAATGTGGGTTTGGGTGTAGGTGTGGTTGGTTGTCTGGGAATTATTTTTGAATTTTAGGAAGGGGTCAAGCTGTGGATTTAGGTGCCGGTGTGGTTTGAGGTATCGGTTGGGTTCATTTAGGTAGGGGTACAATAGATGGACGGGTAGGAGGATGTGGGGTTGTTTTGACTACCTTGTTGTGGGGTAGTGGGGTTTTTTTTTGGGTTACACCTTCTTGGGTAAAGGTGATGTGGGTGTATGAGGTCTAGAAGGAAAAGTAGATGGAGGAAGAGGGTGAGTTACCCATGGGGATAATGGGGGTGCTATGAAGGTAGATGACGTGGGTCGTGCTTGAGGTGTGAGGGACAATGACTGAAGTGTAGTGGGTAGTGAAGCAATGGCTGAAGGTATCGGAGGTATTGGTGGTAAAGAGACTGTAGGTGAGGGTATGAGTCATGTTGTGTGCCTGGGTAGGTTAGAGATTTGTGAGGTAGGAATGGGTGGTTGTGTTATTGGTTTATGGATGGGTGAAGGGTGCTTGACCATGTTGGGTAGTTGAGGTCTTAAGGCAGATGGGACAAGTGCGGGTGTGATTGGTGCGGTAGGGGTATGAGGTTGATGAGTTTGTTTCTTGGGTTTGGGTGTCAGAGTAGGTGTGGTATTAACGTTGGAGGATGTAGCTAAATCCAGTTTAATAGGTGGATGAGTAAGGCTGGTGGTCGGGGTGACCCCTAAAGTGGTAATAGGTTTAGTGGAGGTAAATGTTGTGGGTATAGGTTTGGGTTTAGGTATAGGTCGGGTTATGGGTAAGGGTGTGGTGTGAGTGTTAACTGGGTATCGTGGAAGGGGCTGCAACATAGTGGTTGTATGTGGTTTGATGGGTGGAAATGTGCTTGGGTAGATAGTGGAGGTGTCATCGAGGGATCTCTGCATTTGTGTTGAGACAGGGAGTAAGAGGCGCCCCCATAACAAAGCTCTATCCACATAATCTAAGTGATCAGCCAAACGTGAGAATGGCACGTTTGTGGGTGGAGTTGGTGAGGACCTAATGGGAATTCCCATAAAATACATCTTAGAGATGGGGAATCGGCCAGCTTCAGCTTCCGTGGGTAAGAGAGCTGAAAGTAGGTCTATTGGATGTTGGGTAGCTGATGGAGAATGCTCGCCAAGAGGCAAAGGTATCTCCACCGGGTCTATGATGGGTGGAAGAGATGATGGGAGTTCCTCAATAAGTGGAGAAATGGATAGGTGCTCCTCTGTGGGTGGAAGAGGTAATGGGTGCTCCCTTATGAGGGGAGAAGATAATAGGTGCTCCTCTGTAGGTGGAGGAGGTAATGGGTGCTCCTCTGTGGGTTGAGGAGGTATGGTAGGTAAAGGCTCTCTAAGTGGAGAAGCTAGGGGTGAGATGGTCTCAATGTTAGCAGAAGACTCCTCCATAGGTGATGTTGGAGATGAAAGGTGTTCTTCTATTGGTGAAGGAACAAGTGATGATTGGTTCAGATGTGGAAGGAGGATTTTGGGCTAAGATTTCCTCTATGGAAGGGATGTGAGGTAATTGAGAGGTGACATGTACCTCGTTAAAGATCGCATGAACCTCACGAGTATGGGTATCGTGAGTGGATGTCTCACCGGTTTGATTGGATGAAGGGGCATGATTGGGAAATGGTTTTTAAAGATTTGTAAATTTTGGTTGGGGGTGGCATTGGGATTATCCATAGTCAACTCACCTTTCTTGAGCATTTCTTGGACAATATTCTTAAAAGTGATGTAAGTTTTCATCACTATGACCTTTCACTCGGTGATAGTTACAAAATCTTGTTCCTTATACCATGCGGGCATGGGGTGAGTAGGGTCAAAACTAGTGTGTGGTTTTATGGGTGGAAGAGTGATGGCACTAGCTTTGATAAGATTTTCTAAGATAGAAGAGTAAGGTTCCCCAATTGGGGTATATTTTCATTGCTCTTGTCTGAATGAAAAACCATGAATGGGTGATAGATTAGATGAGGGTGTAGCTTGATTGGATGGATGAGCTGGGCTGGCCTTGAGTACCACTACGTTAGCGGTACCTTTAGCCTTTGAATAATTGGTTGGAGGTTTGGAAGAAGAGGAGGTTTCATTCGACTTGAATGCCAAATTCTTATTTCATAATTGGATTTTCTTCTCTTCGATGGCCCGAATCTCTAGCTTTCGTGCCATAGTGAATGCCTCATCGAATGTTCTGAAAGTTTGGACCTGCAAGGTCAGGGAGATATGTCTGGTGCAAGCTCGGGTGAAGAGCTCGATGAGTTCATTTTGTGGCAATTGAAAGGTAAGTTGATTGATCAGGTTGTGCCAACGAGTGACAAAATCTATGATAGATTCATCCTCGTACTGACGTGTGGAATATAGATCGGTCATGGTAACTTTCTTGGTGATATTGATGGAGAAATGATCCAAAAAAGCTTGGGCTACCTGATTGAATGAAAATATGGAGTGTTTGGGTAACCCACTATACCAATCTAATGTTGGTCCAGTGAGGGACATGGGAAAAGTTCTCAAAAGTAAGGCATCATCATGAGCAATCAGATAACACCCATGTTTGAATGAGCACAAATGTTGTTGTGGGTCTTCCTTACTATTGAAATGATTGAATTTTGGCATTTCCCAATGCACAGGGTATGAACGGATGGGAATGGATGGGTGAATAGGCTCGTTGCAAATCTCATCATAGGTAAGAGTGTTGGGAGCTAGAAACCGATGCCTCCAGTGTTTGCATCTTATCCATCATCAATTTAATTAGGTCATTGGTGGGTTGTGATGATTGGATGCCTCCTATAACGTGAGGAGGTTGGTTTTGGGTATATAATGGGGTGGCATTCCAATGTATGGGGCTGCCATGTAAGGTGGTGGAGAAGAAGGTAATGAAATAGGGGGTATGTACCTGAATGAATGATAGATGAAACAGGTGGTTGTTGGTAGTATGTATATGGGGGTGGAAGGGTCGTGGTAACCCTAGTGGCAATAGGGGCTAATGATTGTGGAATAGAAAGAACCACATTTTGAAATGGGGTAGGAGTCACCGACACTGGAGGTGGTAATGTAGCTATGGGTATGTATGAGACATTAGGGGTGGATGAGGTCATGTTTGGGGTAGTCACCGAGGGTATGGTGGATGTAATGGGTGCTATAGAGGTAACAGATGTGGCATCATGGGTATAGGACCTAACTGTGAAATGACTAGGGGTAAAGTGGAAGTGGGCAGCACTGAACTAGATGGAGCTGATGCAAAAGTGGGTGTGAGGGTCGGGGGATAGATATGGGCATGTCGTATATCAACTGACCCGAGGTGTCTCGAGTGGATGAGTGGGAGAGGTAAAACTACAATGGTAGGGTTCTAGTCAAGGAGTCGTGTGAACTCCTCATCTCCGTAGGATATTAGTAGGATGGATAGGATCCATGGCTGGTGATAAAATAGAGGGTGGTGAAGGACTAGGTGGGAGTGGTTGGCAACTGGCATGGAACATGAGGGGTGTTTGTCTTGTCTTCGGGTCAGCACCATGTGAACCAAGATCGATAGGTGGGGCTACTTCTCTGTAAATGGTACAGAGAACAACAGGGAAAAAATGGATGAAGTAACTAATGGTGGGTGGAATGTGAAATAAGCTAACCGATGCCGGTTAGGGAAAACCGACGTCGGTCGGTTAGGGGTAACCATTTCGGTCACTGTAGAAAATAGGAAGTGAGTAAACAATGAGGCAGAAGGCAAAATCTGACAAGTATGCCAAATCTGGGGATGTGTAAAATGTCAATGGGAAAAAAAAAAAGATAGTGACAGAGACTGTAAAGTGGAAAAAAGTGAAGTGAGAATGTCCTTTTGAGTAGGTTAACAAAAACCTGAACCGACGTTGGTTGGGTTGTAATCGATGGTGTCGGGGGGTGACCGATGATGGTTACTATGAAATTGAAACAGTGATGAGAAAAATGGTTGTGATTTAGAAATATGGTGTTGAATCAAACCCAGAAGTCTGAGAATGATGTAGATGTGGTCCAGACACACTCAGATGAAGTCAGAATACACCAACTATGATTGGGAGTGTGTGAGGAAAGACAAAAATAATGATCAAAAGCTCTCACCTCAAAATGCAAATCAAGCAGAACACTAAGAAAGAACGTTCCTAGAGTGCCTATTCTATTACGTTTGTTCAACTTATGCTATTTGTGTGGACTAACTATTATGAATAGAACAATAGAATTTCTTGGTGAGGAAGGCTTCCTATGAAGAAAGAGATCTAAAGGGTGAGGTTTCAAGTTTGTTATGGTGGGGGTGGGCTTCGCTCTGAAGTATGACTCGACAGAGCAAGCAATGAGCTGGGTGCCCATTGCCGTGATCGTGTGATCACCTACAAGCTTCTTCCAGGTAAGATGTTGTTTAAGAATGTATGTATTTGAATTTTTGTGTGGTTTGGTAAGACTCAGAGAAAGAGAAAAGGATAGAAGTGTTTTTCTATGATTCGTTTCATCAACCATCAGCTGGTAATGACCTCCAACATATAGGTTGCCCTCATTTAATGTGAGCTAATGTAGAAAATCAGAATGAAATGTGATGATTTTAAACCCAAATTGAAAATATGAAATTGGATGACACAATAAGATGAAGAGGAAGAGGGATGCTCTTTCACTAAAATGCAGAAAACATGAAGAAATGATTCTTTTAAATACACCAAAAGAAAAGTTTCCTTTAGAGAAAATAGAAAGAAGAAGTGGATTACCAGGGAAGAAAATTAGTATGTACACTTTTAGAAGGGAAACAAACACACAATTTTTTCCTAGGAATGAATGAAATGCAAGGAACCCCGAATGGGTCCCACCTGGGCATGCCAAAATGTTTCACCTTTTTCTCATATTGTTTCTTTGAATTGTTGACAAAACAGATAGGGTAATGGGCGTAGGAGGAATACCTATTCAAATTTTGGTTGATGGGTTGTTGTGCGTGTATGACTTCCGAATCCATAGCTGACCGTGAGAGCTTCCTTTTGGCTAGGAGGAACTACCTGTAATGAAAGAAAAACCACCAGAAAGAGTTAAACAATATGGGCAGTGAACTGCCTAGCGTGAGCTAGATCAGGAAGTATGGTACTTCCTAGATGGCTATCAGTCCACTATTTTAAACAAATTAATGCTGAAAACAAGGTAAATCCTATTGTTATTTTGAAATGATTTAGGTATCTCACTTAAAAACACAATAAGAAAACAAATCTAATCTAACAAGCTAAGCTAGAATAGAATCCATGGGTCAAAGGGTTGGTTCTGGGTTCTGCAAGTCTGATAAAGGTCTCGGGTAGGTCACAAGGTGAGTGAGGGTGAGGTAAAATTAGGTGGATAGGTCTCTGTTTAAGACTGTGTAGGTAAACACAGAGACCGGTGTCGGTCGTTAGGGGTGACCGACCGTGGTTAGGTATAACCGCGCTTGGTTCTTGTGAAATCTGGAAACGTCACAGAACGGGTTTTGGTCTCCTTTGTGATTGCACAAAGGGTTTTGGTTGGTCGGGATGAGGTATTGGGTGACTAGAATAGGTTTTTATGAGGTTTTAATGGGGCTATGGAGGTACAAAATGTTGGAGATGGTCAATAGGGAGCAAGATAAACAATGGATGATAAAATAATGATAGAATGAAATAACCAGGAAAGTATGATGTTGTACTTACTTGGATTTCATTCCTGAAAGTCTATGTGTGAAGGATGGAGGTGTTGATGATGGGCTTGAAGGCTACAAGTGATCACCAACTGAAGAAAAGCTTTTGCATGGGCTGCATGCACACTCCTCTTTGCTTGGATAGATCAGAATGTGGTTGGGAAGGCTGTGCAGGAGAAGATCCTCAATCTCCTTCCTTGGATGTCAGTTCTTGTTGGAATTGGCTCTCTGAAGATGCGTTATCTCTCTGGGATGTGTTCTTGCTCATCAAATTTTTCCCAATGTTTTCCAACTTGCTCCCAACTTCCAACCTTGAGAATAAGGTTGTTTTGGGGTTAAAAGGGGTAACCGGATGGTGGTCTAGCTTAACCGGCGACGGTTAGGGGTAACCGGCATCGGTCAAGGTGGGATTTTCTAGGTTTACTAATCTTAGGGAGATCCTCCTGATTTCCTGGATCTTGTGTCGTTATCCCATGGATTAGACTGGGAGCTTCTTGTGAGCATGCGGGAATGTGGTTAGAGGGAGTGTAGGCATTGATTTTAGGGTTTGGGTAAGTCTTAGTTAGTTATGGTAACTTGCTAAGAATAGGTCTTAGGTTGAGTTAACTTGATGAGGTGTCTAGGTAAGGTGCATATGTGTGGATATTATTTAAATAAGATATTTAAATAATAAATATGGTGAGGATAATGAATTAATTTAATTAAATTAATATTAATGGGGTGAAGGGGATGGCTAGGTGAATGTGATGAAGGGTGCTTACCTAATTTTGTAGTGTCTACACTATTACCACCAAGACATTCAAAATAGTTGTTAGGGTAAATAATTCATTAAAATGCTAAGTGGCCCTCACCAAATTTATTATGAAGAAATGGAGGAAAAATTATTACGAAATGGAGACAAAAGGGATTGAGATGACTTTCTAATAAAATAAAGGGGTATGTCAAATTTTTATCGATATAAGATTAAATGGTCATAAATTTGAGAACACAATCATTTGTAAATCATTCATTTGACCATGTAATCCACATGTCTTTTGAGTTAATTACCATTTTTGAAAAATGGGTATGAAAAACCCATTAGTTTTATGATAATATAATACCTCACACGTATTGTGATGTACCAATAAAAAGGTAGTCACCCATCCTTATCTTTGGGAGTCTCGAGGCCATATTAAAGTCACTACAAATTAACCTATTGAAAGTATGAAAATAATCTTCCAACCATCACTAAAAGGATGATCTTTCAAATCCATCATAAGGATAATATATATTTAAAATCCATACGGAGTGACCATTGATACCTAAAATAACCCAAAATGCCTAATTTGAGGGGTGTTATCTTGAGGAGAGATTAAAAGGATTTTTTTAGGAAATTAAATTATTAACATCATCAAAAAAACCTTCACATAAGGTGGAGATGAGTGAGGCATATGAAAAGATACACTTATTGTAAAAATCACATATAATTATCAAATTGTTGACAAGTGGAACATAGATAATTTTCTTGAGGACAACATGAGTCCACAAACATTTCACAAGATAAAATTCATGAGGAATAATCCTCCATGTATAATTTTCCCTTACCTTCATTGTTTTCTTCCTTAGATCGCAAAACTATGAAGGTATATTACTGATATCCAATTTTTCCCCTAACAAGCTCGGCTAACTTTGACAATTTAGACTTGGGAATTTTTTCTAGAGCTTCAATGGAGAAATGGTGAAAAAGGTATTGTCATGCTTTTGGGTGCTTGGAATCATTTGGGTGCATTCCTCCCTTTCTGTTTTGGATTTTTTCATACTTAGCCAAAATCGAATAAAAATAATAAAGTGAAAAAAACTGGTTTTGGGGCATTGCACTCTTCCCGGCCTAACTCCTCAGTTCATATTTTCCCTTAAGAAATTAGAGAAATCTTGAAAAAATGATAAAATGGCCCTTCCCAGTGTATTGTGGATTCAAAGGAGTTAGGTGGAAATAATGCCCGAGGAACCAAGGTTCCCGTAGTGGTCTTTAACCCATAGTACAAAGGTTTCGTTTGTAATGTGGACATACAGTCAAGGATGAAACTAGGAATTAGCTCCCTACATGAGCTTAGAAGCCGCAGAAGAAAGGGTTGAATGGAGTGCATCTTTGGGAGGCGTGCGGAGAACCACATCGAGGTGGAACAAGTTCCTTACAGGTTGAATTTCTCTGCAAGGTGGGACATGCCATAATACAAAGGAAGTTAAGGGTTCGATTGATTGCAGAGAAATGGGGATGCGAAAAGAAAAGGGTTGCGAGGAACATGTTTCTTATGGAACATTGTTCCCCGCATTGGTTTAAAATCCGCAACAAGGTTGTGAGGTGTATTTCAGAGTACAATGTATTGTGGGGAGACAAGGGCTATGGGCACCAAGGCATGGGGTGGAACTGTTCCTTAGCTTCACCCATCATCCGATTATCCACACATAATGCAAACCAGAGTCCACTACGGTAAAAGTGGGGCCGTAGAGAATAAGCAGCCCAATACCCCGGTTCCCCTCTATGCATAAAAACCTAAAATATCCACATCAAGGAGAAAAAGGTAAAAATGAACAATTAATTGCGGACTATAGAAATGTATTTAGAACTGTGTTCCTCCCCGACCCCTTAGATCCGCATGGGCATAAATGTTTCCCTAGGTATCCAAATTTGAAGCAATTTATATCCATGGAAACGTATCTTCATATTCTTCATCATGGAACCAAAAAATCTAGAGTTAGGTGAGAGTAGGTGGGTGAAAAGAAAGAAAACATCTCTAATATTAAAAGATGTACGATTCTAGATAGCTGAAAAATTAGATTTGATATGATTTGGTGCTCTTCCTTCTCCAAAAAGTAAAAGATCATGGAGAGATTGATTTTTCACGCTGCCCATGCCCATTTTAAGAAATTTAATGCATCTTGTTGGTGGGTGGGGAAAAATATAGTTTCTCTTTTCCCTCTCTTTTCTCGTATGTTATATATTGTAAAAACTCTCATTTGTTCAGGGGGGTGTTCTTAAATGTAATGGAACTCTATCAAAATTATTCTAAAGCTAGTTGTGAGTTACATGCCTTAGATTTGGACATATTGCATGGTGATCCTTGCCTCTTCTCCTTCAATGTAATGGATTGTGCATACTTGAAGCAATAAAATTCATGTTTTGTGGCTATCTTTGCCCTATCCATTTTCTATTGTATTTCTTTGCCTTTCATTGTATCTACAGTGTTTTGTGCATCTTTTTCTCTCCTTGTAGGGTCTCAAATGTGTTGTGCTCCATGTAAATGGTGGTTTGAATGTTGTTTTGGACTTTGGAACTCAATTTTCCTTCTCCTTCATCATTTTCTTCCATTTCCACTCACCTAAGAGTGTCTTCACCCCCTTTCTTAGTGTTATCACCTTTGTAGTTTAGCATTTCCCTTATGCATCTCCTTCTAACCCTGGTCCTTTGGAATGTCATTTTAGGATTAAAGAGCTTCATTTCCAGCAGTAGGAGTAGTTTAACATTAGGAATAGGTAGAAGAACTAACCTTCTTTGGAGATTTGTCTCAAAGTACAAGTCCCACAACTTGGAGACAATCCCATGTTACCTCAAAATTCTGAGTTGTCTATGAATCAGGGTAGGGTGTAATTTTGAGCTCCAAAATTTTGGCACACCCAATGGGAGAGAGTTTGAAGAGATTTACAACTTCATACCAGAAGGATTGATGTTTTGTTAATGGTGTTCAGCCTTTGGAGGTATGTTTTCAACACATCTATGACTCCATTAATTTAGATAACCCTTTTTCGAGCTACAAAACTTTCCCTTTCCTTCCATTCTTTTCCATTTTCATCACTTCCCTTACATTCTTTCATTTTATTTCATTCATGAAGTTGTGCAATCATGACTTCATTTCCTCATTGGAATTATCATTTATAGCAATATTATTACTACCCTCGACCTCATTGTTTTGATAATCCTTGCACAAACCAGTTTTATGATCCCTATCATGAAGAATATGCATATAACCCACCCTCCACTGACCCATATGGTTATTTTTATAACCAAAATGTTTATCAAGAACAAGGTTATGTAGGTGATGGTGGAAATTACATGGAAAATGATGATTTTCAGAGACAAGTCAAAGAAATGGAGATGAATATGATGCGAGACCAAGGCTAAATGTTCATGCAACAGGAAAAAAAAAATTTAGGGTCCCTTGTCCATGGGTTGGCCCTATACCCAGCTGGTTCAGCCCTCGGCGAAAAGCTACATTTTATAGTTGAGATGATTCTCCAAATTGTAAAGTGGGCTAAGTTAATGGAGGCTCATGAATCTAGTGTTAGGAAACCCTGTCAATGGGGAAACCCTACACTACCATCTTATAACCTTTTCATTCCTCCTCCCTAACCTACACCATCTCACCCCCGATTTTCATGTCCCAAGATTTATGGCTGCTCCCGTTGAGGATTTCCCTTCTCCATCTTCTTCCCTTCCATATCACCTTCATTTTCTTCCATTATCCCTCCCAAACCTCCATCTCCTTCACAAGAGAATATTTCACCTCCTCCACCATTTGAACCTTTGCAAAATCAGCCAAGGGCTAAATATTTTCCCCACTTTATAAAATCAGATCTACATGTGCCTGAAATTCATGAAGAATCAGTTGAAAATAATGAAGTAATGGAGGTTAACCAACAAACTAAGGGCCCAATTTCTTGGTTTCCTGAGGATCCATTCCTCACTAAACAAGATATTGAATATTTCATAATAACAAGGGTTGAGCTTCTTTCTTATGAATAGAAGGGAGCACATGTAGTCTTAGAGGAGAGGATTGGGAAGGAGCCAAACAGATCAAATAAAATAAATATATTTAAGGATTGGAGCCATGAGTTTGAATCCAGAAAGGTTCATCACCAAGAACCTGACAATCATCCTTCTCCAATTTCTTCAAAATCAGTTGAGGTGAGTCCTATTCTTGAAAATCATGAAATACTTGTTGAAGAATGGACTGACTTTGAGAGCATAGTGGATGAAGAAGTGGCCCAACCCATTGTAGAAATCCCTCCTATTTTAATAAAAAATCTGAAATTATAGAGGTTGAAATTAAAGGGCTGAAAGCAAAGGAAGAGAAGCTTCTAAGTGAGCAAGATGTTCCATTTGAATGCAGTGATCCCCATTGTCCTGCATGTTTAGAACTTGCTACACTTTTGAAAGATTGCAGTGATCCACCAAGAATATCTTCAGATGTTGCAACCAGTCATGAGGATCTTCACACCATAGAAGAGAAAAAATCAGATTTAGAGGTTTTGAGTGAAGAACAGATCATAGAAAGCTCCTTGCCTTCTTTCAATGGTGAAACTTCAGATATTTCTTCCCCTTCATCCTTACAAGAATATGATTTTGTGGATGATTTTTATCTCTCAAACTTTGTGTTTGAGGAGGAGGAGATCCATGATGAATTAATTACAAAATAAAAAGTCATCATGGAGGAGACAAAGTGGTTTGTGGGAGCAAAAATGGGTTTGGATTAGTGTGAAGCAACTCCGTTCAAGAAAGTTTGTAGGATGACTCCATTCATGGGGTTGAGATTTAAAATAATGGGCAAATCAAAAGGATCATCTCATTGGTTCCCAAAGCCCCTTTCCCAATTAGATATCTTCCTAGTTTAGAGCCACCTAAGGAGTTACAACTAGTCATGCTCACTTCAGAGCATGAGGAAGAGCTACAATGTACCAAGGATCAGTTATAATACCTCTCAAATCCAAATGCAGAACAACTAAAAGAGGTATTTATTCTATTTCCAGCTGATACTTTGAGGAATAGGGTGGAAAACCAGCTATAAGATAGTTTTTCACTCTTATTAAAGATCATGTCCATTTCCAAATCAAACACATGGTCTCAATTTGTAAGAAAGGAAGCTATTTCTCCCTATCTTTCAAGATTTGTTTAGGTTATCATTTCTTTGGTTAGAGTAGGGTAGAGTAGAGTTTTTTTTAGTAGAACAAGTGCTTGTGTACATTATACATGTTTCTACTTGGAACATGTATGATTTTCCATTTTGTACATACTTTTTGTGGTGTTTTTTGTTGTGCATAGTTCATTTCAAGGACAAATCGGATAAGTTGGGAAATTTCCGAGTTTTATTTAGAGTCCATGAGATCAATTCATCCAGTTCGGGAGGAATTGCATCCATCTAATCAATATGTGATTCATAACTCTATAATGTTCATCTTTGTAAAGAAATAATATTTGGGATAGTTTGAGATGCTCATTCTTTCTTTCATTAGATCATTTAAAGAAAAAAGGTGAATTTCATATTCAAAACAATTTTCAACTCTCATAAAACTTTAATTTAGAAAATTCTTATACTAAGATGGTCACTCAAGCTTCAAGTCAGCTTTGAGTCCAAACAATGCTTCAAGTGGATTTAGGGGTGTGTTATTCAATTTTCGGACAGTTTTCATGATTTCAGGATGACTCCATGTGCAATGGATGCTTCAAGGCCACTAATCTCTTCAATATATAAGGAAGATTACCCCGTGAGTCGTCAAACTATTATCCAATTTTCCCCACTAGAAAAATTGGCTAACTTGGACAATCTAGACTTGGGTAATTTTCATGGAGCTTCAAAGTGGAGAAATGGTGAAAAATAGGCATTTTCATGATTTGGGGTGCTTGGAATCATTTGGGTACATTCCTCGCTTTCTCTTTTGGCTCTATTCCATACTTAGCCAAAATCTAATAAAAATGGTAAAGTGGAAAAAATTGGCTTTGGGGCATTGTACTCTTCCTTTCCTAATTCCTCGTTCATATTTGGCATTAAGGACTTAAAGAAATTTGGAAAAAATGATAAAATGGCCTTTCCCCGGTGTATTTCTAATCAAGAGGAGTCAAGTGGAACTAATGCCCAAGGAAACAAGTTCCTCTGTCTTGGTCTTTAACCCACAGTACAAAGGTTTCATTTGTAATGCGAGACATGTGGGTCAAGGGAACAAAGGCGGGGAATTAGTTCCCCATAGGAGCTTAGAAGCTACGGTGAAGGGTTGAATGGAGTGTGGGCCAGGAGGTGATGTAGAGAACCAAATTATGGGAGAATAGGTTCCTTACGGGTTAAAGTTCCCTACAAGGTAGAAACAGGCAAAAATACAAAGCAATCTAAGGGTTGAGTTGATTACGGAGAAATTGGGATGTAGAAGAATGGGATTGGAAAGGAACATGTTCCCACATTGGTTTGAAAGTCAAAATAAGGTGACGAGGTGTATTATGGAGAACAATGTATTATGGGGAGACAAGGTTGCAAGCACCAAGGAATGGGGTGGAATTGTTCCTTAGTTCCACCCATCATCGATTCTTTGCACACAATGCAAACCAGAGTCCACCTTATGTGGTAAAAGTGGGCTGTATAGAACAAGCAACCCAATACACTAGTTCCCTCTATGCCACGAAAACGTGAAATATCCACTTTGGGGCAGAAAAAGGTAAATAATTAATAGTTACTTGTGAATCTGTAGCAATGTATTTAGAAGTCATGTTCCTCCCTAACCCTCCCAGATCCGCATGGGCATAACTCTTTTCCCTAGGTGTCCAAATTTGAAAAAAATTATATCCTGGAAACTTCTCTTCATGTTATTCATTATGGAACTAGAAAATTTGGAGTTAGGTGAGAGTAGTTGGTGAAAAGGAAGAAAAATTCTCCAACATTTAAAGATGTAGATTCAGGTAGTGGAAATCAGATTTGATATGATTTGGTGCTCTTCCTTCTCCATCAAGAAAAAGATCATGGAGGGATTTATTTTTCGTAAGGATGCACATGCCCCTTTTAGACATTTAATGCATCTTTTTCGTGGGTAGGGGCATAAATTTGAGTTTATCTTTTCCCTCTCTTTTCTCATATGCTATATATTGTAAAAACCTTTCATTTGTGAGGGGGATGTTCTTAAATGTAATGGAACTCTGTAAAAATTGTTTTAGAGCATCTTTGAGTTGTAGGCCTAGATTTAGACATATTGCATGTGATATTTGCCTCCTCTCCTTCAATGTAATGGATTTTTCATACTTGAAGCAATCAAATTTATATTTTATGGTTATCTACGCCCTATCTCGTGTTCTATTACATTTCATTTCCTTTCATTGCATTTGCAAGTGTTTTGTGCATCTTTTGTTCTCCTTGCAAGGTCTCAAATGTGTTGTGCTCCATGGACATGGTGGTTTGAATTTTTTTGGACTGTGGTACTCAAGTATTCCCTCTCCTTCATCATTTTCTTCCATTTCCACTCACCTGAGAGTGTTTCCACCCCTTTTCTTAGTGCTATCACCTTTGTAGTTTAGGATTTCCCTTGTGCATCTCCTTCTAACCTTGGTCCCTTGAAATGTCATTTTAGGATTAGATATCTTCATTTCCAGCATTAGGAGTAGGTAGAGGAACCAACCTTCTATGGAGGTCTATCTCATAGTGCAAGTCCCACAACTTGGAGATAGTCCCATGTTGCCTCAAAATCATGGGTTTTCTATGACTCATGGTAAGGTGCACTTTTGAGCTCCAACAATTACTTAGGATCGGTTGCTAGTTTGAAAATACAAATAACCTAGTGTGATTGCATGGAGCTTGGTCCCATCGTCTCTCCTATGTTATTGGCAACTTTTGTGATATATACAACAATTTTTTTACAAATTAAAGTTACAATTTAAATTTCTATTAAGTCACCAAATGTGGGTTTTTTTGAATTGTAACAAGGTACCCTAAAGTTGAATTTAAAGTTACAAAAATGAATTAATATAAACTTAAACTATGACTTTAAATGGCATAAATTATAAATTCACACTAAATACACCTTAGCATCTCAGTTTAAGTTGCCCTAACATCCCCCTTAAATTCACCCTTAGGACGTTAGGGTGAATTAAACCGAGACATTAAGGTAACTTAAATAGAAACTTTATCTCTTACTTAATAAGTGACTTAATTCAAGACTTAAATTGAGATGTTAAGGTGACTTAAATGGATACTTTATCGTGACTTAGCTAATTAATTTAGTATGACTTAATTCTGACTTAATAAGGGTCTTTAGCATCATCTTTACATTGACCCTAAGTGTAACTTAAAAAATGACACTACATGTGACTTAAAATATGATTTTGATTGTGATTGTAATGTTGACTTAAATTGTGATACTACACTAAACTTTAATTAAGACATTGGTTATGACTTAAATTGTGACACTAGTTGTGACTTAAATTGTGACTTTATCCAATCTATGATTGTGAATTAATTCCATCCTTATTTATAAATTAAGTGTAACATAAACTATGAATTATGTATGACTTCAATGCAACTTAGGTCGACTTGTATTGCAAGTTTAGTTATTATAGCGAGCATAAACATAAACATATATGTATGTATGTATGTATGTATGTATGTATGTATGTATGTATGTATGTATGTATGTATGTATGTATGTGTGTGTGTGTGTGTGTATGTATGTATGTATGTATGTATGTATGTATGTATGTATGTATGTATGTATGTATGTATGTATGTATAGTTTGTGAACCTCGCTTGTTTAGTTATATTATTATATGATGTAAATTTAGTCACAAAGTGTTGATGGTAATGTTAATTTTAATGATATGCATAACAAATTAAAATAAATTTAAGTATAAAATTGAATACAAATAGAAAAATAATTAAGGAAACAATAATAAATTAACCGAGATAATCAAACCACTCAATAATTAATCAAAATTCATAATAATATTATAATAAAAAAATATTTGTAGAGTCATGATTGACCCCATACAATATTAGGGTCAACATTCATAATAAAAATTATAATATTCGGTGGAAACCCTAAACATTAGGGTCGCATTTCCCCCTAGCTCTCATATTTTCCATGCTCTGAGTAAAATCTCACTCAAATATAGTTTCATTAGAATCTCCATAACCATGTCCAATGTCCAAATTCCCACTGGATCCACTGCCTGAAGCATCCATTAAATAATAACCCCAATAGTGATGTGGATTCCATTCATTTCTCGAGGCATTTCCCCACTTACTCCCAAGGTCGATATTGTGTGTCCTCTACATAAAATAAAAATAAACCAATGTTAAAAATCTCATAAAAATTAATAAAACACAAAAATAATTTCAAAATCTATTATATAATGAATTTAAATAGAGTACTAGTTACAAATAAGTTGCATGCTATGATGAAGTTTGGGTAGGTATACTCCTACTTCCTCAAAAGGAGATGATGTCAATAATTCTTATGATCATAATCAATAATGTCATAAAATCATGTACAAATTTACCATAGTCTCAATCAAAATATGATTTTCAAGAAAATTATATCACATTCCTCTTAGAATTCCAACAAAACTCAACACAATCTTGTTCCCAAAGTAGATGGATCATACAACTTACTATCACAAGGTAATAAATGAAGATTGTGAGGATATAAGAATATATTCCATAGAGATGTATAATATATAATATATCCATGATATATGTACATAACATGCATACATCTCAATATGAAAGATGGAGGACACTCTTGAGTGAGCTACAAATAAGGAAACGAAAAATAATTATTTACTACAATTATATTCGAAAAGTGTGTTAGTCCAAAATTTCCCAAACATGTCATATAAAAATGTAATACAATCCAAAATATTGATCTAAATTATGTGAATCTTAAACATGCCTCAATATAAGGCTATATTTAAAGATGAATGATAAAAGAGAAGGATTTCAAACCTTAATTTAGCACTAAGTTAAAGTCAATAAGAAATGTATTATAAAATATGAATTTATAATATTCAATAAACTTAAACCCAAAAAGGGATGCGTACAAAATTCCTCAAATACTATAGAAGTGATTGTACATTTCTTAACCCATTGTACAAATATAAGAGAAGACTAAAACTACTCATATATAGTAAAGCAACGGTTCTACTAAAGGAGTGAATGTAAATGAAACTCTACAACATGTCTAAGATAATTGATACAACCAATTAGAGAAGAAAATCAAACAATTTGATATATAGTTATAATCATAAAAAGTGATAGTCATATTAGTATTGGTTAACCACATTTAGTGCAATTTTCTCAAGATTTCCCTTCACCTTATGTATTTAATCACACCATACACTCTTCTGTGGTAATGCAATTAGGTAATCAAACAATAAAATTTGCATTTGCGAATGTCATTCCCAACCATACAATCAACTAGATTGTGTATGCCCAAATTCATCTTATTCACACAAAAATATATTTATTTTCAACTCATCTCTCATTTTACAACATCCCCTGTAAGCATATGCTATATAATGATCAAATTTTACTAAAAGAATTATCATATAGTCTTATAGGAATTTCTTTAGTTTGGTTGTGTGGTTGACCTAGTGGATCCATAGGTATCTTACTTATGTAACAGGAGAATTTTTAAATTAATTTTTTATCACATACTATTACCCATGATGGTTTTGATAATTTTCATATGATATGAATAAAAACCAATGAGTCTAACCAAGCTTATATAGCATGTTTCAAAATATGATTACATTATTCAATATTTATCCCACTCTCAAAGAAAAACAACACATATTTTGTAAAGGCCTATCAAATCCATTTATTTCTTCTATGATTGGTAAAATCAATAAATCCATTTCTCAATCAGTAGATAAGATATTATATCATAAATAGGGTGCATCATATGACAATCCCAAACTAGATGAGACCCTTACTTCCAAGTCCATTAAGGATATCTCATATGTGCATACTTACATGATAGGACCCTACCTCAAAAAAATTATAATGGTTCTACCTCAACAAGTGTAATTCATTCAACTTATAATAAGGATCAATATTCAAAAAGTAAAATACATGACACCCATCTAAGTACTAGTTTCTCTCCTTTTATGTTTGCTTATGGTTTTGAAGCTATTATGCCTATTGAGTTCTGATTTCTTACGCACGCATCTTGCTTTGAATTATGGTTTGGATGAGTTACAATTGCATTTGGATGAACTGATTGCTTTAGATTAAATTATAATTAATGCATTGTAAAAACTTTTAAAAGGAAAGGAAAAACTTAAAATTTTATTTGACAAAAAGGTTACAGTTAAGAACTTTCAGGTTAGAGACCTCATTCTATGTTGGGATAAGGCTAGGGAAAATCCTAAAAAACATCATAAATTTGACTCCCTTTGGCTTGGCCCTTATCAAATTGCTTCAGTATTGGGAAATAATGAATTTCACTCGAGAGAATTTGATAGTGATGGTTATGCTTAATGATCAACAAATAACATTTAAAGCATTATCACAATTCAATTTCATGAGCTTGTATATTATGTACATATTGTTTTCTCTTTTCTCTGGTTATTTCTTTCCTTTGGCTTGTGGTTTGGTTTTGATATGTTGTTATGATCATGAAACTTATCAACATCCATTATTCTTTGCAAATGTTTCGGATTGGTGGAATATACTTTCAAGATGCTCGGATGTTAAGATTCTCTTGAGATTTTAGTCAAGGATGATTTTTAAAATATTTTCTCGTGATTTCATAAATATATGTTAAGCTAATATAGCTAATATAAGGAGTTTTAATTTATTTTCAAAACAATGAAGGCTACACTTTGTAATTGATCTTCTCTAGCCCTCACTTCCCAATCTTCTTACATCCCTTCTTCATAGATATTGATTGGACATACATCCCATTTTGATTTAAATAATTTATGGGGTTTTTGCGCAAATTGACTCAAGAAATAACATGCATGTGTTGCACTCTTGAGCTTTAATTTTTCATCTTTTAATGCAGTCTAACTCCTTTTACAAGAATTCAGTCAACATGGTCACAAGTGTTATTGATAAAATTTTACATATCCCTTTCTTTTTTTTTAGAAATTCATCCGAATATCTTTTTGTCTCCATTTTGTAATAATTTTTCCTCCATTTCTTCATAATAATTTTGGCGGGGCCACTTAGCATTTTAATGCATTATTTAATTTATATGACATTTAAAGTGGTTTCATTGCATTCGTATACTTTATCGGCAGATTGTTTGTTTTTGTGAAGGATATATGAAGTGTTTTGACCATCAAGATAAATACATTGCTTTCAATATGACGATTAAGTTTCACTTTGCACTCATTCTTTTTGGTTTTCAGGCTCGAGTGATGGTATATTTTTCTTTCCATTTTGGAAATAAGATTATCAAAGTGGTGCAAGGAAGATATTGTTGAGTTTTGGATTTCCGCATAAGGATTCTTTTTTATCCTTTGTGTTGATTATAACTATATCACTTTGCATTTAATTATGAATTTAATACTCATGTGTATATAGGTGATTGATTAAGGTTGGAATATTTTTTTGGGTTGGTTGATCATTGGGTTGCATTGGGAGATGCCATGTTGGGTTAGGCCAATGTTTGTGTGATGGAATAAGGAGTCAAGTTTTGGGCATATAGTTTATTGACATATTGCATGGAGCCCATTTGGTAATATTGTTAGTTAACCCTAACAACTATTTTGAATGTCTTGGTGGTAATGGAAATAAATGGAGTCATGTTAGCATTAAATCCCATCATAAGATGCTTTGAAATTTGCAATTTTGGGTCCTATGGTCATTTTAGTATTTCATTATTTTTTTTCTCGCTTTGGAGGTTTGGTCGAGTTTCTTTGTTTGAGGTGATTTTGAAAAAAATTCAACAAAGTTTTGGCAAGATAATTCTAGGTATATGTGTTATTTGAGTTGAATGATGAAGAGGGTGCCTAAAATTTTTGGTTTTCAACGCATGCACCGATAGTTTTGAATTGTGATATTGTTCATATTAATTGCATATAATATTGTGAGCTTCGTAGATTTGTGGGTTTCAATTGGAAATGTGTTTTTATTGACATTGATTTTTTCTTTGGAAATGAAGGTGAAGGATTTTATGTTTGCATCCATGTTTTCTTGTCGACCCACCTAAGGAATGTTTCAGTTATTCTAGGTGTCAAAATGGGCTATGTGTATTTTTGTTTAAATGATTTTCATGGGTGGTGTGGAAATTGTTTCAAACGCAAGGTAAGCGTAGTTGTTGATCATTTGAGTTGGTTTTTATAAGACATATGTAAGGATTTACTAAAAGGGTAATAGTTGATCATTTTTTTGTGAAGTTATTGTCAAATGTGATATTATGTAGTCCTATTCATGGAAATTTTATGTCCGAAGCTTTCAATCTAATATTGGTTGCATGATGATATAAATTTTCTTCTTGGAAATTGTATCTTAAGTCGTGCTATTAAAATGGTAAATGTTTGTGCTTATTGGGGTGTTCACAAAAGCCATGTTTTTAGAGTATATGCCTTATGAGCTTGAGTTAGGTGAATAATAATGCGCAAAGTGTTTAATTTTTATGGGCTTTGGTAAAAATGATTATAATATAGGAATCATTCTTTCTATTTTTTAAATAAAGTTTAGTTTAAGTATACCTTTAATTTGATTGGTTATATGGACTTCAAAAGTTATTTCATGAGGTAGCATAGTAATTTTGTATGATTGTTCATCTCATTGCAGTAATGTCCTGGTTGGGACGGATGGGGTACCTCAAGCGGATCTAGTTCACAACATTATCGGGACAATGATTTTGAGTTCCTTCTCAAATGTAAAGAGGTTCACTAAGGGTGGCGAAGGGGACATAGTATGCTTCAATTCAGAAAACATTCGTTAGAAGTGGCCCAACTCGAGTGTCGGTTCATTTTGATGTTAATGAACCATGCCTTCATGACATTTTGCAAGTAATTGATTCATGCCATCGCATTCATCCATCTTGTAGTAAACACGATCCTCCATCTTGTGACAATATTGATCGTACACATGCCGAGCATTACCCATCGTCTTCTAACTATTTAGTGCATTACTCCTTCTAACATTTTTCTTTGCATGATACATAACCATTTGTAGGTCCACCTTTATTACTTGGACAAAAGCATCCATTGCATTCTCATGATTCTCATCCCTTCCTAAGTATGTTAGGTCCTCTTCAACAATCCTTAGGATGACTAGGGACTAAAGAGGTTAAAATTAGAAGTAGAGGAGGAGGATGAAGCCATCACACAAACCACTTTTATGGTGGGCCCATATGAATATGTTGAGTTATTGATTGAGATGAGAACGTCACTTTGTTGGATTTCACTAGGGATGAATAGTATTGCTATGTTATGCAATTCTGATTTTTCTTGTTGGTATATACATTTCAATGGTTGTGGTTTGAATTTATGGGATTTGGTCATACACTTTGATAATAGTTGATATTTCAGCAGTTGGATTATATTTCATTATGAATGATATTTTGATTTTGATGATCACATGGTTATTATTCAAAGATAGAGTACTATATAGTTTTAATGATATCGGATTATTATGATTATGTGGTATATTTTATTTAGTGTGCTTTAATGTTAAGTGGGTCCCCCTTTCTCATTCCTCATGTTTAATAAATCCATCATTTGTTTAATCATAAAGGTACCTGAATCCTTCCTATTTTATATTATAAAGTGGAGTTTTATTTTTATGTGAGCATAATGTTTAGAATATAAGATTTGATTTAAAACTTGAAGACAAATTAGTTGTACCTAATTTATCAAAAAGGATGATTATAAAAGGACTTGAGACAATTTTTGCATGAGATAAGGTATTGTAAGCATATTGAAGCTTATTTCATAAGAGATTTCTTCTTTATAATTGATTTTTACGAGATAAAATGATTTTACATGTTTTATGATGACATTGTTTTGAGGTTTGAGTATGAAATCTGATATTGTAGGTATATCCAGTTATAATATTATTTTACTAATTATCTTTTTGATTTATTATGTATCTTATCTAAAATCGATTGCAGATTTTGATTTGTCATATCTTGAGCAACCCATGAATGACATTCAACTCTAATCTTGAAATATTTACGGATTAATAGCCATGTTGACATTTTGTTTTGATCATAGCGCTTATCGATATTGTTTGATGATCATTGTACTTCCTATGTTGTAAATTTGTTTCTCATGAATCTATTTATCTTTCCTTTGGTCTCTAAGACTACGTAAATGTATTGTATTTTGTGAATAATTTGTCCATATATACACTTTGAGTGAGTTATTTTTATTTCATTTTTCAAGGCAAGTTGCATTACATGATCAATGAAATACATTATGAAATCATGAATAAATTATCACTTACTTGATTCACCTTTTCAAGAGGTTGTCTCATTAATAAACTTCGCTCTGTTGGATAAGGGTTTGATAATATTCATTGGAGAAATAATTAGTCCTATAGATAAGTAATTTCATTATGTAATAAACCTTTTTGATAAATGATATTATCGCATTACTTAAATGATCCCACCGTCTATTATACTTAGTGATAAATGGCTTTATTATGTTACTCTTCTTGCTTATTTGTTGTGCTTCTTTGTTGTTTTTTTTTTTTTCCCGCTTAGAAGATATAAATTACTCCAAAATCTTAAGTTTGTCTATGGTTAACATATATTAAAACTACCCATGCTTAAGGTATCCTTAAGTTTCTTCTCAATTAAATTGGTCTAATTCCAACTTGACCTTTTGCATTGTGCAAAAGGGTTGATTATTTGTCGCTATACTTTTTATTGACAACACATGTTGTCTAAGAAACATGTGATATTTTTTGCCTTTCTAGTGGGAATATAGTTTCCATCCACATCATATTTTCATATTTGATCGTATTAAAATCAATTCCATTTAGAATGGGGAGGTGTTCTTCAAAACGTTACCTACAATTAATTCTTTCTAGATATATCACTCCTTTGACACAAGGGAACTTCTTGACTCACTAAAGTTTTTAATTCAGCTCCACATCTTTATTATACTACTGAGAGGTGGGATGGTGTTAGATTGAGAGGTGGGATGGTATGATCAATCACCTTATCGTTTTCCTTCATTAATAAGGAAAACATTTGGTATGGGTCGATAAGTGAGAAGTTGACACTCTTGCCAAATAATTCCAAAGAGTTTTATCACAACTACTAGAAATACTATTTTGGCATTTAATTACAATTTATACCGACTTAGCTCAAACACAAGCTAAATCTTATGTAAATTAATGTTACTAAAAGGCCTCAAATCAAAGCTCGTATTCATTAGCTTAAAGTTCAAATCATGCATCTAATAATTTTTTTAAACACCTTAGACTTGAGTAGGCTAAGGAGAAAATTAAAGTCATCAAAACTTTTATTCTTGTCTCACCATTTTCCCTAAAATATCATGGGACGACCTTCATCTTAGGATTATATGATGAAAAGAACTAAATGTTGTAGGAGTGTCTTTTTATGGCAACCTAAAAGTGAGCCTCTTAGCTCAAAAACACTATAACTTCCCTCTCACTCTTGATGGGCTATTTGATACTCTTCAAAGCAAAAATAATCATAAATATTCTAGCATCCACAATTTTCCTTGGAAATTATACAAGGCCACTTTAGGTTTCTCAAGTCACACTTGCTTTAGGTTTATAGAGAAGCTCATGGAAACAAAACATTACAAAATATTATTAATAAAGGTGATCTTAATATCATCACTAAAGAAAGATGTTCAAAATTAATTACCAATTATAGAACAATTGATTTTATGAATGTCTCCTATAAGGTCATTTTCAAAGATTTGGCCTTTCATTTCACGTATCCTATTCAGTAACTATTAAACTAGAGAAAATGAACATTTTAATATAAAAATAATTATATTCTTAACAATACTATCACATATTAGGAAGTCATGGAATGGGCCCACATCTTTCCATAGAGAACCATTTTCTTCAAGACAAATTTTGAAATTTTGAAAAATCCTATGACCAAATTGAATGGTCGTATATATTTTATCTGCTCAAAGCCATAGGGTTCAAAGAGTTTTTCATTTTCATAGTTCGGACTCGATTTGGTGGCCTTGACCTATTATAAAACCAATGATAATAAGTATGGAAACTTTGGGATATTTTGATCTATCCAATAAGGGTTCCCTCTTGCTCCTTCATTGTTTGTTATTCCACAAATATATTTTAGATACTTTTTTGTACATTATGCTAAGTAGGAAATGATTAGGGGAATAGTCATCCCTTAAACTCGAATTTCACAATTAATCCATATCCAATTTTTTATGATTATTTCCTCACCCTTTCAGAATAGGAAGCTTATTTTAATGAAGCTTCACACTACTTGGATATCTTTTGAAGAGCATCGTGTTCAAATCTACAATGGATGAGGATACAATATTATATGAAAAGTATGATGCTTATGTCATAATGGCTTAAAAAAATTCCATGAAAGGGGATCCATTCAAATTATTAAAATTTCCTTTTACTTTTAAATGTTTCACTCTTATTTGTTGCAATAAGTGGTTGATTATGTTGGGTGAAATGGCATTCTACATTACCAAGCATCTTTCCCTCGTAGGAAATTTTCAGGTATGCACCAAAATTACCATCACCACCCATGTTTATTACTCATAGTGTTTGGCTCCCTCTAAAGCTTCATGTGATAAACTATCTAAAATTTTGAGAGACTTTTAATGGGCTAATGCTAAGTAATCCCGAGACTTTCATAGAGTTGTATGGGATAACTTTTTCTTCCCTTACGAAAAAGGAGGCATTGAAATCTTCAACATTCACAACCAAATCATTACTCTTTATGCTAAGTGGGTAGTGTACGATGTGGAAGAAAATGAGGCTTGGAAAATTATGTTGAGACATTATATATTAGTTGGTTCTCCCTATGGAAAACTTTGCTAGAGAATATTGAATTCCACACTCTTCTTATCACCACATATTACCAATTAAAATTGAGTACTTTTTTGCCAAAATCATTTGGAAAGTATTTGAATTAGTTAAACCATGTATTAATTATGTAGGAGATGATTCTAGAAATGGGCTACATTTCCATGCCCATAATTTTTATGGTCTCCTTCTATTACATCTGCTAGTATTGCTCTCACTAAAATGCATGGTATAATAGCCCTTAAATTATTTAGTAAAGGCATCATTTCTATACATAACTTTGTCTCTTGTAGAGATTGGATCTCTTGAAATAGCTTAAAGAGGAATTTTAATCTCTTAGCTCCATACTTTCTTTCTTTTCTTTGTATCAAATAACTTATCCTACATTTCATGCTACGTAAACTTTGGATATAGCCTCGTTTGGCTTGGTAGAAGAATAAGCAATGGATTTATGATATCTAGATTGTAAAAAATACTCACATTGGCTAATGTATGAGATTATGAGTTAATTTTCCTCCTCTTTGGATAAGATCAACGAGAAATGGCATTTAAAATATTCCCCCATGCTTATCTTTCCAAACTCAATAGAGTTTGGAATGTCAAGATAGAAGTCAAATTAGGTCACTTCCTTTGGTGTTCTATTTACCAATGCTTACCTTTCAAGGAAAGGCTTGAGCATATTAGCATCCTTAATGCTAGATGTCTAGCATGTTCTCATTCTAAAACCTTTAAGCATTTTTTTTTTTGTTTTTCCCTATAGCTCATTCAACGTAGAGCTCGATTTATGGCATTTTTCAACCTTCCCCTAAAGCCTTTCAATTGACATATGATATTCTTTGAATGTCATGATAACTAGCCTACACATATTACATTTCTTTTGAATTTCTTCAAATCAAATATTTTATTTCAGCTATGAAAATCTATAAATGCAACTATTTGTAGTAATGGTGAAATTGATCCTCACTTTGCTATAAACAAAAAAATCTTGTGATATCTTTTTTGTTTATGCAAATCTAAGTCAAGACCGAGAAGGTGCAAATTTAGATCCAGAAAGTGTAAGAATTGCTCCATAAATGGGGGAGTGATCCATGCACTATGAGCCATGTGCCTCCAAATTAGCCTTTGGGTAGGATTTCTCTTTTGTTGATGGCCAAATTTCAAGATAGCTAACCCCACAATCGCTTCTCTACTCTTTCTCCAAGATAGGGGTTGGAGCTCATCATTACGTGATAAATCTTTGGTTGGCCCATATTAATGGTACTTTATAGTTCATGGAAGTGTTTAATTAGTGGCCTTGTCTCCAACACCTAGGTAGGAATTACTATTTCCTAGGCTTTATTGGTGACACTTTTAAATGTATATGGGTAGGATGGTGCTTGATTCACCTTCAAATAAACCTCTTCTTATGGTGAGTCTCCCAAGGATGATGACCACCTTCATAGTGTTGTTGTTTGTTTGTGATTTGTCACACTTTGCATTTTGATTTATAGTGCTTATGTTTAGTTGCGTGTTTGTTGACGAATTTTGTCTTTTAGCCCATGTATGCAAATGGCCACCTCTTGTTGTTGCTTGTTATTTTCTTTTGAGGTAATATGATATATCTATGAGCTCCAATAAAATGCATGTGTCAACACAAGTTAGTGCAAGACATAGATGTAATTTCCTAATGAATACATCATATTTTCTTTCTAAAACAATTAGGTACAATATACAAGTTTCTTTGGTCATTTAATGAGGACATCTTTTACAAGTAACAAAAAATTCAATATGTTATTTTACATGTGACAAGAATAGAAACCTTTACCGTTATTGAAACCCATTAACTCGAATCATGAAATGGCACTATGAATCATATAGATCTTCGATATGAGTTATTATTAAAATCCAATATTTACCTAAATAAAGGCAATTGTTTGTTGAACATTGGCTTGTGTAGTAATGAATGTTTGATGAATCAAACATGTTTTTATGAAAGAACACCTATTAGTACACATGAACATTGATAACCACCAACATTTATAGGCCTAGTAGACCTACACGAAAGACCACCTAAACTTGAATGCAAAGGGCCAAACTAATAAACCTATAAATGTTGGTGTCTATCATATAGGCATTCGTATGCACATAAAATTGATATTTCTAATGTATATCTCAATTAAACATAATTATAATGTAAATTAAGTTAGTAATTTTTTTGGTACTATAGAAGGGTCATCGATTAAATTAATACAATTATAATGTACAACAAAGTTTCCACATTTACACATACCTTCCCCATCAACATGGCTCTCTAAATTTTGGATTTTTTAAAAACGAAAACAAAAAGCAAAAAAAACAAATAAAGGTCTTCAAAATTTTCACATTACATTTCTACTTAAAATATGGAAGAAAATGGAAAACAAACAAACAAAAAAATTAGTTTATAACATTATGTTCTAAAATCGGATTAGAGATAAGAAACGCCATGGTTAAGCAACCATCACTTCCTTTTAAATGAAACGAAAGGGTGCCTTTTGAACCTTAGATTATTTATCTCAAGAATGAAAGAGCATTGGTTCTTTGTATTGAACATCTTTTCATGCCGGGGAAAATATTTCATAAAAATGGTTCAGCCCAAAAAGAATTCTCCAGTTTCAGATTTCTGGTACAAACTGAATCCCTTCAAGTCAGGGAAAAAAAAAAATCAGAGGTTCCTACAGATTGTAACGATAATTCAAGCATTGGTGAAGTGAAAATAGAAAAACATGAGAAGGCTCTTATACATTCCAATGATAATTCAAGCCTTGATGACCTAAAACAAAAACAATGTCCATGGTTGATATCATTTCTATGCCCAACAACTTATTGTAATGACTGCCCAAAACATGACATTCCCACAAAGGATTGCAGGCTTAATTATTTTTGCATCCAGTGTCCTGAGGAAGGACCCTCTGCAGTGCCTGCATAGAGGAAGAGCACAAAGACCATAACTTTTAAAGGTTAGCAGGTATGCCAATACCACTGTTGTGAAAGAATCACAGGCTCACTGCATTGATTCGTCAAAAGTATACCCATATTTGTTAAATGGACAGGCTGCTTATTTTTTAACAAGTGATAGTTCCCTGACTCTGTACAGAGATGTGTTGTGTGTGAGAGGGTCTTGAGTAGGAGAAAGATAAAGACATGGTGGAATATGGAGAGTAACAAGAGGAAGAGACTGAAGAAGATAGAAAATGATAGAAAAATGCTACATATTGCTCTCTTATGTGCAAAGTGAAGGATATTTTGGGTGCTAGAGGAGAGCCTCCTATAAGGTGGGTTGGAGTTCATAATGATGATCATGGTAGTGCAATCTGGGAAGAAAGGTTTAGAATGGAGAAAGATAAGAAGCATATAACTTCGGAATCAGAAATTGATGACATTCAATTTTCAGAGGAAATTCAGCCTAGAATTTCATCTAACACAGAGGAGGAAAGTAATGGTAAGATATTATAAGATGATGTTTTGGACTTTTCATGTTTTACACATTATATATTCCATATTTTTGGAATTTATCACCACGTTTTTATCTAACATAGAGGAAAGTAATGGTAAGATATTATAAGATGAAGTTTTGGACTTTTCATGTTTTATACATTATACATTCCCTTATTTTTGGAATTTACCACCATCTCTTCATCTAAATATTAGGAGTTTTCATACTTTAGGCAGTCAATTATCTGTAGTCGAAACAGATTATTATATAAGTACCAGAACAATGCGTTATTATCTATATAGTAATCTGCTTTGACTGCAGGTCAAGTGGCTGCCCAAAGCACAGCTTCCCTCTTTTTATTCTTAAAATATGACTTGAAAAAATATCTTTATCCAAAGGGCGCCATTAATATTCCTTATTTTTGGAATTTACCTCTACCTCTTCATTTATCATTTAACATAGAGAAGGAAAGTGAAGGTAAGATATTATAAGAGTTTTGGAAGTTTCATGTTTTACATATTATACATTCTCTTATTTTTGGAATTTGCCACCACCTCTTCATCTAAAGATTAGGAGCAGTTATACTTTAGGCAGCCCATTATCTGTCGTGGAAGCAGATTATTATATAAGTAACAAGACAATGAATGGTTATTTATATAGTAATCCGCTTCGACTGCTGGTTAACTGGCTGCCCAAAGCACAGCTTCCCTACTCTTTATTCTTAAAATATAACTTGAAAAAATATCCATATTCAAAGGGCGATGCTCCATTAATATTTACTTAATAAGTGTTGCAATATTTTTGTTTGATTCAAGAATTTATGTAGTAGGTCATGACTACAAATGCAGATCCAGAGATGGAGAATGCTAAAGAAGAGAAGACCAAAGAACCCAATAATATTATTGATATTGACATCAAGAACAAAGAGAACCATGAAGATCCCAACAGTCCTGATCAAGAAAATGTTTTTGAGAATGCTGATGTTGATAAGGACATAAACAGTTCCGAAATTGTTTTTGATGATGGGGGCATGGGCAGTTCTTGTCACACTGTTTCTGATGATGACGTTGACGTTGCTGTGTATGAGGCAATGAGCAGTCCCATTCAAATTGTTTCTGATGATGGTGACAATGTTGATGAGACCATGAACAGGGCCATTCAAACTGTTTCTGAAGATTATGTTAATGTTTGTGAGACCATGAGCAGCCCTCTAATTGTTCCCGGTGATGCTGTTGATGAAACTCTAAACAGTCCTAAACAGGAAAGTGGTAGAGATGATGATGGTGCTGGTGATGACAATGGTTCTGAAGGAGATGATGAAGTTGAAGATGACACTGACCAAGGTTCTGATTATGAAGAAACAGATGATGCTATGGATCATGATGACAAGCTATTTGATGATAATGTAGATCATAATGGCCTTTTGAGGGATGAATTGCAATTACTGAAAGAGGAATTCTTATCGGACCAAGAGCCTTGGAACTCCAATCAATCTTCTGAGAAAGAAAATGGGGTGTTGTATTCTGATCAGCTGTCTTCTGATAATAATGAAGAAAATGACAATGCACAGAGTGATGATAATAGTAATTCTTCTATAGCATCCACAGTAGAAAATAATAACGAAAAATCAAAAGCAATTAATCTGATCCAACCGGCTCCGGTCGAAATAGAAGTACCCAAACATGGTGATCAAAATCAAGATAAATGCCAAATTCCGAATCATGAAGCAGATCAAAACCTATTTGAACATAATGAAGACAATCATAATGACAAAATAGACCACCTTATAGTTGAAGACAATGAAGCCAATGAAGAAAACAAAGCCAACGATGTCAATGACAATGACAGAGCACACCAGTACACTGTAGTTGAAGAAAATGAAGAAAACAGAGGCAATGATGTCAATGATAATGAGAAAGTAGACCACTCTGCAGGTGAAGAAAATGGAGAAAACAGAGGAAATCAATACAATGTTAATGACAAAGTAGATCACAATGGAGTTCCAGCCAATGAAGCAAAGAAAGTCAATGAATACAGAGAAAATGGCAAATTGGGTGTATTAGCTGGCACTCCTTCTTCATCTGATAAGAAGGCAGTATCAGTAGTAACTCAAGCTAAAACAACCTCTGATCATGTCCATCAAAGGAAGAGATCTAAATGGGGTGAGGAACATGAAGACCAAAACCAACATAAATATGAACCTCATCACCTCAGTCATGATCCACACCATATTCTTCAGTCTGCTAAAAATGACGTCAAAAAGGATGATCTAAACACTACTGGAAAACATAACATGCAGAGATTTGATATGGATGTACAGACAGATTCCACAGACACTTGTTCAGTAGCAAATGTCCAGGAATCCAGTACTGCAAGGAAACGAATAAGAATGTCAAATTCGTTGCGAAAGCCTCCGGCATCTATAATTATTGATATATATAATCCCAGTACAAGATCTTAACTGTGTTTTTATATCAAATTGTGTGTTGGGTGTGCTGTGAATGATCCACATCTATAACAATTGTGATAAAAACCTTGTTTATGAGACATTATTGGCATTAAATGCATTGTCAATCCCAAATCTGTCTTTGTTTAAATTGCAAAATGTCTTTTAATAATAATAGAATAACGTATAGAGTACTGTTTTTAATCATATAAAAAATGGGATGAAATGGAATCATACCACAGAAAAACAATCATTAACTTAGCATTGTTCTTATCGAGTTCTAACATTGCAGCCAAATTATGAGCTGACTATATAGCAGAGTGAGATCTTTGCCATGGTATTTGTTTTACAATAGTTCTCCTCTATATTTTTTTCATTTTTTATAAACTTAGTGATGATAATTTTTGTAAAATACAATATTTTTTTCAACTTCAGTAATGTACAATTAATATTTGGTAAAAAGAAATTTTATAATTTTTTGCAGTTGCTGTTAATTCTCAACTTCTCACAGTTAATTGGAACTTATACTACTTTTTTAAGTAACTGTTGCTTCACAAATTTAGGCGGAGATTCTATTGTTTGCAGTTTTTAGGATTTTTGCATGGAATGGCCTACAACAAAAAAAAATAGAAAGGACATCCATAAGACCGCTGCCTAATTTTGTATTCCTTCATATTTCTTCCTATTTCTACCTGGTGTTGTAACTACCAACTAAATATTTTAAGTATTCAATATTTTATTTTTAAATTTCAACTCAAAAGCCTTTGTCATCATCGAGTGATGAGTTTACGTAGGCATGCATATTACCAGTATTGAAGGTCTTTACATTAAGTATCGTGGTGTTTGTGTGGACGATGGAGTAGAAAGTAGGCTCAAACGAATATCTAATGGTGATAATGTTTTGTTTTCTCATTACAAATCATATGACCATTGCAAAGTGCTCAACCTAAAGATCACATATGTTTGTAAAGTTGAATGGTCAACAACCTAATGACAAAGCTCTTCCATTGCAAAGGCGAGAGCGATGTTGTAAAATAGTGAAGGAAAATGGTCTATGGAGAGGTCACTTGAGACAAAGTCGTTGGGTGGTGCTATGCGCAGCAAGGCCATAGAAAGCAAAGATGATTTACATGTAGGACTATTGTGTGTAGCACAAGTAGTAGGAGTTGGGCTTGGGGGCAAGTTGAAATCAAGTTGCAAAGCATAAATAATAGCTTATCTATGAGGAAATGATGATCTATGGTGGAAATACCACCTCTCCACCGCCCTACTTTTATGTAGATAGTGGATGGGTGACACCATGATTTGAGCAAATTTCATGCTTTGTGCAAAAACCGAGGAAATTATTTAGCTTTATAGAGACTCGGCGAATTTTCTTTGTATGTTTACAAGTGCCACAATGTTCATTTGCCTTTTAGAATGATGGTATGAGGGAAATACAAAGGTATGTATGGATCTTATATGTGTCAATAAACAAAGTGTATTTATGCGGCGTAAAAGGAGACTTTGCAAATGCATCCACTTGTTCCCCTTCTATCCTAGGCTTGCCTCTCCACCTTGATCATGAATATGGTAGATGGATTGTTTTGTATTCTATTTGGCTGCATCACCATGGTCAACATGTGGTTGATCATGCATGAACCACGATATGGGATTCACCCGACTAGTTTGGAGTAGCAGGGTCTTTTGCCTCTAAGTGTTGGGAGAATGTGGACATCATGGGAAATAACTTGTATATCCCTTTAATGCTTGTTTAAAAGAATTTCTATGTAAATTCTTGGGGCAGCGAATATGTGGACACATGATTTGCCTTTTCAATATTTGAGCAATGATGAAGATTGTAGTGACCCTAGAAAGTGAATAGAAAAACACACCAAATTTTTTTATAATCGGAATTTTTAATCACCCTTACACAACCAAAGATAGAAATAGATGCCTCTCAATTTCCTATTCATACGCATATAATCAAACACATGCAAGAAGTATAATAATATAATACAAGTAATTCAGAGTTCTCTATCATAGTAGATTCAATTGTGTCAATTAATTTTAACTTGTATAGTTTACTTTCATTTAATTTAGTGAATTAATTGTGCATAAAATATTAAGTATTAATACCTACATAAATTTGCATATAATAGTTCATTCAATTAAACTAAGGCATTGCATAGTTAATTCATTTAACATGTGTATACATCTTATCCATTCCATTCAATTTTATTCCCTATATGTGAACAAGAACATTTTAAGTAATAATTTCATTTATTTAAGTTCATCCAATTACCTAAACATAAGCATCCATCTAGTTTAGTTTATATCAATTACATCATAATTACAATCCATGTTAAGTATATGAAAGTGTATGTTCTCCATTATCCACAATTGGACATCATTACATAAATTTACGTATCAAGTATAAAATCCATATTTTATTACATGTGAAATATTGGTTTCCTTTACTGATTTTTTTGATACATAATAGTTTTCAACATTCAATTTCAATTTTTCCAATTTCCTTTCATAATATACAATACAATAGATATCACCATATATAAATATGCCAATCCGCCTGAATTGCGACACAATTGTCTCTTGTCGTTAGAGATATGTCCCGACGTCGAACTACACCATGAGAGAAAGAGTATTATTAGAGTGTTTTACCACCAAAAATAAGTCTTACAAATCCCCAAAGACCTCCCACTAAATAAGAGTGGCCCTACCCTTGACAAGAAGGAATATTCAAGAAATTAATAAGGTAAGAGAGAATACCATGTGTAATATGTCACCCAAAAAGTGGTAGACTTATGAACAGGGTAGGAATATAACATCCTATAAATAATAGAAGTAATGAATATGTTTTGGCCAAAATACTTAGGATAATATAAGGTACACATTCCTAATGAAATCGACAATGTACTAGTGAATGAAATAATTCTAACCGACTAATCATGAGGGGAGACTTTGTGTCTATCTACAGTCCACTCCTAACCCCTAACACTTGTCATGTGTGATCTAGTGTATTAGGTTATCTAACTCATCCATACAAGTCACTCCCTAGTCCAATAACATCTCACAAAACATTCATTTTCCCCACGAAAATTCATAACAAGGCATCTCTATTTTCATACTAATAACTTGAGAAAAGTTCTAGAACAAAACACAAATAACACTAACCTTCCCGAATGTTCTATACCACCCATTCAAATTAGTGTTATAAGGATCCTAATCCTATTCCCCAAATGATACAAAACAACCCATGAATAGGACATAAGCAATCACAACCTTTTTGATGTCTCATACCACCCAAACAAGTTGTTATTACAAGAATCATAAGCATGGTTTGACATCACATACAAAGGACTATAAATTATTCATAATAGTTTACAAATGTGTCTTCCAGTTTATACATGTTCCAAGGTTTAATAATACCTCATATAACATTTATAAATGATGTCATCAATATATAATATGTGTCTCTTATTTCATCGATATTAAATGTGTAACAACATATTGTTTCATAATCCACATAATTATGTTAATCATTTTCATAACTCATTTTATAATGGATACATTTAATATAACAATTAAATCATAAGACGTAATAAGTGTTTTCGTCATTTACCTATCACTCTTGGTGTATAAATCATAATCATTGTTTCATTTAGCCCAATGGCCTTAACTTCTAGTATCGCATTTATCATCAAGTACAATCGTAATCGTATGTTTGATATCTAAACATGAGTAAAACTATATAGTCCATATTAGCATCAAAACCCCTTTATCATGATAATTTACTTGTTATCATGTCCATGTCATGATAACGTTCATTATTATATGCCTTCGCATAATCCAACATGTAATTATTGTTATTTTTCAATTTATGTTTACATAATATTTGACCTTATTTCTTACATTTAATCTTTTATTTTGCAAATAAAGTCCTTTAGAACTTAAATAAAGCATGGTGGACATAATCCAAACAAAATAGTCTTTTGATTTTCTTATCAAGTTAAACCCAAAATCTTATATTGGTTTTTAATTAATTTTTATTCCCTTTTAACTTTATAATAATTGTCATCCTATTTAATTTCAAATTTTCAAAAGAATATAGGGAGGGGTCGAACCCTAGACCCCTCCCTTCATGTCCATTGTCTTAGTTGTTCGGATTTACCCTTTTCCTTGTTTTCCTTTCAACCCAAAGTCAGTTTCTAGGTTTAATTATAAATTTTAATTAAATACTAAGGGAGAGAAGGGAGTCGAACCTATGATCCCTCACTCTAAAAACCCTTCTCATTGAAATGGTACCTTGGTTCACAGTTTGGTTGAATTGTGACCCAAGTGTTATTTGAAAATGTATTACTTTTTTCAGTTTATAATTCAAAATGTAAAAGTATATAGGTTTTGAACCCCAAACCTTAAAATTAAAAGCCTAGAGACCTAAGCATTAATCTACCTATTTACAAGTAGAGGAAATATAAAAGGATAAAGCATATAATAGATAAAAGGAGAAACCTAGAAGTGAAGTCCAAAATTTTCCTACACTACCTCGCTTTCTTTGAGTGTAGCTCTCTCTTTCTCTAGCTCGAATCTTTGTCTATGTGTTCTTATTTTTGTATAAACGTGTGTGTGTCTAACTCAATGTTTAAAATTTTGTGTATGTTTATGGTTTGCTATGTCCTTTTATAAGCTTCCATTGAGATAAGAATATCTCTACCACTCTTCCTTATCTTTTCATGCATTTTTAATTTAACCATAGCTTTTCTATTTAGGAGTTTATCTCTTGTTTATCACCACTTTTATAAATCTATTTATGTCTATACTTTTCCCTATTTCTTATTTTATAGCTCATGTTTCTACTTTCATGGAAATCTCCTATTAAATTTTTCAAATTCCATGCAATTTTTTAATTATCAACCACTTATTACACACCGAACTTCTTTTATAATTCTATGTGGCTAAATCTTTCCTACCACCTTTATTCTATTTCCTCATGGCTAATTTTAGCCTCACTCAACCCTCATTTGAGATGTACTTGTGTTTTGCATTTTATTTATGTAAGTGTTCCATTTGAGGGGCTTCAATTCATGTCACACAACACCCATCGGTACTCTCGCACCTTTGGCTCCTCTTTCCTCTCAATTCACTCAAATTTGGGTTCATCGATGTGTGACACACCGTGCCCATCAGCTGGTTCCTTTGTACATGTTTTTTCTAATTTTAATCCCACATGCATAAAGTGGGTGGAGGGATAGGTTTCTATATTAAATTTTGAGTTATTCAAATGAATTTACTTACAAGGAATTTTTTCATCCATTCACATTTTGCAACATGCTTCTGCAAGTTTAGATTTTCTAAGTCAACAAACTTTGTAAGTGTGATAGCTTGGTTAAATTAGGTGGTGAGTCATGTTTGGTATAAGATACATGACTTGTGAATGCATCACTTATGGCTTGATATCATTCAAGCTCAGCTTAGTTGAAGTAATGCAAGGTCTAATAGCTTGAGATCGGTTGGTAATAATGAAAGATAAATTGAGTTGGTTTCAATGTAACTCAACTACATAATGATCCGAGTTTGGCTATAATAGACCAATTTTAGTTATTTGTCGATCTCAATAAATGTAATCACATTAGGGATTTAATCCCACATCTTTTCTAATGAAACCCTCAATAATTTATTTTTGTTAAAATCATACTCATTATATTGTTGTGTGTGTGTGTGTGTGTGTGTGTGTGTCTATAATGCAACACATAAGACAACATAAATTCAAGCGTGTCATTATCGTAAAGGAACAATACATTGCTCAAAGAATGCATAATGAGGCATTATTCTCTTCACATCAGCGAGAGCATGCAATACTATCTTGTTGTAGTGTGACAAAATTAGTCTCGCCACCCAAGGAGGCACATACAAAAAGAAGGCTAAATAAAAAAGGAATCTATGATCTCAACTTATGGTTTGACATTATTTCTTGTGCATTGAATCACACATGGCAATTCTCTCAATCTATACCCATTTTTTGTATATTTCCACCTCTACTCAATGATACCCTTTCTCAAAACTGGAGGACACCTACACACAAGTATACAAGAATATGTTGGACATGTGTCATTGTTGTTTTCATTGATGTCAAGTAACATTGATGTCAAAGGGTGCCTAGGTGTGTATAGGATAATGCATGATGTTTTCCTTGACATTCATTGATGTCAAATAAGGTGAAATGAGTGATGGTTGATTGGTAGTGTCCAATTTTGGTGGCATGGTATGTTGCATTGGTTAAGTAACATGGTGTACAGGCGTGAGTGCATCTTATTGATGCATGGTTCAAGCAAGCAAGGTGTAGTGAGTGAGCTCCATATTTGGTCTAAGGTTGTTATTGTGACTAACAAGTTTAGAGAGATGTGCCGTGAGGTGTATGTGTGTCCACAAGGTAATATCAAGGTCAATTTCGGTTTGGCACAAAGTTAAAGCAAGCCTTACTAGGCCTAGTCTTAGACGTAGTGAAAGAATGACATGAGGTATGAAGCAAATCAGGCCAAGGTCAATCAAGATAAGCATGTGAGGAGTTTTGTGACATTACATATCATGTGTGGAAGGTGTACAAGGTCATGGTTCGTGCATATAGTACATGTTCAAGGTCCTATTGAAGCAAGGCATAAAAGACAAGGGTAAGGGCACGAAGTCGGGGGGCCAAAAAGTGGACAAAAACCTGAAAAATAGATGAAACGCATACGTGTTTTGCTAAAATGCGCTCGTGTTTTAATTTTTTTGGTTTGGTAATTACCTAAACCTATAACACATGCGTTTTAAAGAAGCCAAAGCACTTACGCGTTATAGAGAAGGCAAAACACGTACACGTTTTAGAGAAGTCAAAACACGTACGTGTTTTATATAATATGAACTATGTATGTGTATTTGGGTGTCTTATGCTTACAAAAATAAATGTTTAAGTATAATATTTCTCTTATATTTTAAATTTATTTCAAGTAAATATAAGAAATTAGGGTCACTTTGCACCTGATGGAAGTGGTCCCGTAGCTCCAATAGTTATAATCTAGAAAATAGTTTTTCAAAATCTAATCTGGTTAGTACTTACTCATTTTCAGGATTTTAGCAAAGGACCTAAAACTTTCAGGGCATATATATTGTAATCGGTCTTTGTTTTAGGAAAGCATATAGTCATTTTTAGGTTTTTTGACCTTCTAAATTGGATTTTGGCCCTACCACTGCTTGTATTGGTACCAATTTTTAAATTTGGTCCATATTTCACTTTAGTGACAATGAATCAACTCTATGATGCTTGTCTACTTCTTACTAAAAAGAGATCCTCACTTTGTAGATAGAGGATTATTCCTCAAAGGGATTCTTGTCCTATTGCCAAAATGAGGTGATTGTATTATGCCTCCTCCTTAAGGTGTGATAACACTACTAGGTGTTGAGTGAGTTTTTACGAATAGTACCAAGTGAATTACATCAAGTGAACTCAGATGATTACTCATTCTTAGAAACATGGTGCTTCATATAAAGATCATCCCCTCACCTTTCCTAGCTCTACAAGCATCCTTTCAAGGAATCAAATTCATGATTCTCATACATGTTTTTGCTCATATGTCTCTTATGGATACAAACGATGCCTTAATACTTCACACATGATGGTCCTTGATACCTCGGTGACATGACGAGATCATTTTAGCTTGTTCTCAAGGGTGTTTAGTTAGCTAGGCGTAATGGCCAAAAATGCATTTTTAGGCCTTTAGAGGAAGTAGTCTCTCATCAAAACTAAATGAGTTGATCAATCACCTTAAACACTATTCCCTACACACTTAAACACGTTGAATGATATTATTAGGAATTTACTTTGGGTGAGGATTTATGATTTAGGGTTTAGGGTTTAGGGTTTAGGTCTCATGATTTAGGACTCAAGGTTTAGAGTTTAGGGTTTAAGGTTTAGTGTTTAAGGCTCATATTTCATATTTTAGGGTTTAGGGCTTAGGGCTTAGGGCTTAGGGTCCATGGTTTAGGGTTTAGGGTTTAGGGTTTAGATTTTAGGGTTTATGGATTAGGGTTAAAAGTTTATGATTTAGGGTTTAGGGTTTAGGGCTCAAGGTTCTGTGGTTTAGGGTTTAGGGATCGGGGTTGAGGGTTTAGGGTTTGTGGCTTAAGGTTGTGGTTTCAGGTTTAGGGATCGGGGTTTAAGGTTTAGGGTTTAGGGTTGAGAGTTTAGGGTTTAGGGTTTAGGGCTCAGGGTTTAGTTTTTAGGGTTTAGGGTTGAGGGTTTATGTTTGAGGGTTTAGGGTTTAGGGTTTTGGGCTTAGGGCTTAGGGCTTAGGGCTTAGGGTTTAGGGCTTAGGGTTTAGGGTTTAGGGCTCAAGGTTTAGGGTTTAGGAATCAAGGTTTAGGTTTTAGGGTTTAGGGTTTAGGGTTTATGATTTAGGATTTAGGGCTTAGAGTTTAGGGTTTAGGGCTTAGGGTTTATGGTATAGAGTTTAGGTTTTAACACTCAAGTTTTAAGGTTTAGGGCTCTGGGTTTAAGGTTTGGGGTTTAGGGTTTGCTGAGGTTTATGATTTACGTTTAGCGTTTAGGAATTAGGGTTTAAGGTTTAAATGTCGTGGTTCAAGGTTTAGGGTAAAGGGTTTAGGGTTTATGGTAGGGTTTAAGGGTCAGGGTTTAGGGTTTAGGGTTTAGGGGTTAGGGGTTAGGGTTTAGGGCTTAGGGTTTAAGGCTTGTGGATTAGGCTCACCCATTCACTCACTATAATGTTCTATGTCTTACCCATTCTTATAAGTATTGATAGAGAGTATTCAACTAAAAAGGGTTCATCTACTTTGTAGGTAGAACATTCAAGGGAGTCATCACAATTTGATGCCTTTCATCTACTGATATTTTAAAAGAGGAAAGTACGAGATGTCCAAGAACAATTTGGTACAAATAAATGTTACCCAATACAACTATCTTCTTTTTCCCATTGCATGTAAACTATTTCACTCATTGTAATGTTCTGTGTCTTACCCATTCTTATTAGTATTGACAGAGAGTATTCAAATGAAAAGGGTTCATGACTTCATAGAACAAAATTCAAAGAGATTCATCAAAAATTGATGTCTTTCATCTATTGATATATTGAAGGAGGGAAATGCCCACCTCTCATAAACAAGGTAGTTGTAAAAGCAGACTTAATGATGGTTCTAGGAACAAGACTAGGAAATATGGTCCTAAGATATTCAAAAGATGAACTCACTCATGAGACCTACTGGAAATATATGAGGTTTAGGGTTTAGAGCTTAGGGTTCTAGATTTAGTGTTTATGGTTTATAGCTTAGGGCTCAAGGATCAAGGTTCAAAGTTTAGGGTTTAGGGTTAAGGGTTTAGGGTTTAGGGTTTAGGGTTAAGGATTTAGTGTTCTGTGGTTTAAGGTTTATTATTTATTTTTTAGGGTTTAGGGTTTAGATGTCATGGTTAAGGGTTAAGGGTTTAGGTCACAAGAGTTCAAGGTTTAGGGTATAGAGTTCAAGGTTTAGGGCTTAGGGTTTAGGGTTTAGGGTTTAGTGGCCCAAGGTTTAGGATTTAGTGCTTAGGATTACGAGTTTAGGGTTTAGGGGTCGATGGATTTATGGTTTATGATTTAGTTTCTAGGGTTTAGGGTTTAGGGCACATGGTTCATGGTTCATGGTTCAAAAGGTTTTAGGACCTTTAGGATTTAACATTTAAGGCTTAAGGTTTAGGGATCATGGCTCGGGGTTTAGCTTTTAGGGGTTAGTGTGCATGGTTTAGGTTTACATGACTCTTGAGGTTTGAGGTTCAAAGTTACAGGTTTAAGGTTTAGGGGTTAATGCTTAGGGCTCTGGATTTAGGGTTTAGGGAAGGGGCTCATGGCTCAAGGTTTAAGGTTTATGGTTTAGGGCTCAAGGATTAGGGTGTAGGGTTCAAGGCTTAAGGTTTAGGGTTTAGGGATTAGGGATTAGGGTTTAGGGTTTAGGGTTCATGGTTCATGGTTTATGGCTTAAGGTTCATTGCTCGAGTTACCGGTTTAAGGTTTAGGGGTTCAGGAGCTTGGGGCTCTGGATTTAGTGTCATGGTCGAGGTGTTTGGGAAGGTTTAGGCTTAAGGCTTTAGGGTTTAGGGCTTAGGGCTTAAGGTTTAGGTCTAGTGGTCTAAGGTTTAGGGTTTAGGGTTAAGGGTTTAGGGTTTAGGTTTTAGGGTTTAGGATTTAGTGTTTAGGGTTTAGGATTTATTATTTTGGTTTTAGGGTTTATGTTTTATAGTTTAGGGTTTAGGTCACATGGTTGAGGATTAAGGGTTTATGTCACGAGTTTAAGGTTTAGGGTTTAGGGTTTAGTGTTTAGGATTTAGGGCTTATGGTTTAGGGCTTAAGGCTCGGTGCTTTAGGATTTAGGATTAGATGTTTAGGGTTTGGGGTTTAAGGTTTATGGGTTAGGGTTTATGGTTTAGGATTTAGTTTTCGAGTGGTTTAGGGTTTAACATTTAAGGCTCATGGTTTATGGTTGAGGGTTTAGTCTTTAGTGATAAAAAGCTCCGATATAGGAGAATTTTTGAATTGGATAAAATAGGCACCGTATGGAGTGTGATATCGTTCATGGCTTTCGTCTGGAAAACCTTCTAAAAAGTGTTACCTCGAGAATCCTAACCACGTACATGGTGAAAGCATCATTTACCCTTCGGAAATTGTGATTGTTGGTCTCTGGGTGAATCTGCAGGTGAGGGCATATACAGATCATCCTTGTGGGCATCGATGTAAGAAAAACCAAACCATTCCCTTGATCTTTGCCAGTATACATCGGGTGCATGAAGTCATGTAGAATTTCTTCGTTTGTTGTACATCGCATACCGCTCCGCTAAGTTCATGCTAATGATTTCTGCCGATTGATGTTTTGAGTTCCCTCGCACACCATGTTGATGAGCGGGCACATCCAGAAATGGAATTTTTAGTAGAGGGTAAGCCCATAACCCGAGCCAGTAGGATTATAAAATCTGACAATTCTTCATTGAAATCAGCCCGGAAAAGAGTCTTGGATAGACGAGATGCTCCCTTCTTAGGGTTTTTAAGCCAAGACTTCGCCACCCGTGCCTTGTAGTTGTCGTTGTCTTGATTGAACAGGGCCTGTGCTTGATTCTAGGAAACAACTATGGCATTATCCATTTCGGAATCTCGAGTGCAAAGCATAATGGGCAAGTTGTCCAATTTGGTGATGAGTTCCCGAGTATGTTGGTCAATTCACTCGAATCAGGGTCGAAATGAGCTCCGCATGAAAGCACTGTATCAGCACATTGCACCGAGATTGGGAAACCTCCAGCGAAAGCTAGACCACTATCATGAATCATCTGTGCCATTGGTGTAGGGTTTGCATCTGCCATCCTCGACCAAAAATCACCAAAGTCAAGATGGCGAGCTTCACTGTCCCCGATATTGGGAACGGCAGACTCTAGTGGTGAGATTTGTTCCTGTCCCTGAAATTTGATCTTCATGTTGATAGTAATTCGGAGGGCAGAGCTGCAAGCTAGACTCGGGAAGGAATTACAGAGGGAAATGGATACGCGTGCAGAAATTTAGATTGTAGGGTTCGAGTAAAGGATAAGATGGAAGGCAGGTGAAAACGATAGGGTTCGCTCGTTATATAGCCATTTAGGAGAGAGAAAGGTAATTAATGCGCATTTAATACATACCTACCAATTTGAATAAGCAAGATATTCGGGTAGAGCAGAAAAATTAGCACGAATGGCACTTGGTTCATTTGGGACATGCGGACGTGAAAGCCTTGGAAGCGCGGCTCTACGATTCGGGTGAAGCAGGAAAAGACGCGCAAATGCTTTTTGGGACATGCGGGACAAAAGTGCACGAGGTACGCGGTTCGGGCGATTCGGCCGAAAATGGAACAACTTGTCCGGGTGAACTTGGGACATTTGGGACAAAAAGTTCCGACGGGCCCGAAAAAGACAAACTTCGGGGAAACCGGCCGATCGGGGAACAGAGGGCCCAATTGAACTTGGGACACGCGGGACAAAAATGTCCGACAGGCCCGAAAAACACACAAAATGACCCAAAAACGCAGATTTTCTCAATTTCTCGACTTTTAACATTATCAGTACAACAGAGAAGACACCGTCCACTCAAAATTTTGAATTTTCACTTTCTTAAGAGTTAGGGAATTTTGAGTGTACAACACTCCTAAACCATGACTAATGGAGATGTGAGACTAGTTCCATAAGGTGCAGAGTGACCCTAATTTCTTATATTTACTAATATAAATTTAAAGTATATTTCTTATACTTAAACATTATTTTTTTAAATAGAACCATGCCAAAAGCATATACAATGTTTATATTGTAAAGAACATGTATGTGTTTTACATTTTCACTTTTTTTCCAAGCCATGCCTCAAGGCTTGCGATCCGGTTTGATCCCCAAGATGAGGCATGGACCTTCACAAACATAGAAAACAACGTGTTTTTGTAAGAAAATGTACAAAATGTCACTTTCTCCATGATAAATCAACAAAAACAATTGATACGTTTAAAAAATCATACCATGACGTACAAATGAGTTTCTTCTTTCTAAAAATATAATTTTTCAATATTTTTTACTAATATAATGTTTCCATATTATTTATTTTCTAATTATGTCTTTTTATAGCTATTTTTTGAAGTTTAAATATGTCTATCTTGTATCGTGTATCTTTTTCGGTCATCAAAATTGAAAAAAAAATATATACTAGCACAAACTAGGCCTAATTTTATACATATTCAAAAATATATATATTTTTCAATATTTTTGAGGTAGTTAGGGGGCACGGTTGGAGCTCCGTTATTTTTCAAAACATAAAATTTCTGTAATATAAAAATCATAAAAAGTATATATATTTGGTAAGAAAATCTAAACAAAATTCTAGCACAAACTAGATGCTCCTAGCTATCTTTCTACTAAAGGGTTTTCAAAACTACTAAATGGTGCTCAAAACATGGTGGGGCACAAAAGTCACTCGTTATGTTTTTAAAAAAATAGGAGCACTTCTTGGTATTTTAGTTATTTGAACCACTCAAACTTATCCATTTTCAATCAAATTTAGTAGCTTAGAAACTAGACTCAAAATTCTACAATTCATGTTCACACAATATCTACCAATTTTGAGTGTAACTATTTCAAAAACTCATACAAGTTGAAGTATTTTATTTTTCAAAAAAATGCATCCACTTAATACCCCCTTTTGGCCCCCCAACTTGGTGCACTTACCCACAAGGCAATAAGGAATGGGAAAACCAGATAACATGGTGAGTTTCGGAGGTGAGCAAGCATGGATGAGCATTAGAAATCATGGAGGAGGTTATCACAGAGGTATGTGCAAATTTTTAGGTCGGGAATCTAAAGCGTAAGCATGAAAATTTGTTTTGAGCTCTACCGAGCTCTCAAAACATTCATTCCCATCTTGATGGTCATTTTGGAATGCTCACCCATGGGTGAAAACTTTGCATGGGGACTTGAGCCATTCATCAATGTTGAGGCATGGAGTTAAGAGTATTTTTCAATTGGAATGAGGTAAAATGATGCCCTATCCTTTATGAATGATTGTTAAGAAGTCAAGTGGGTTTAAACCCTAGTTTCAAGTGATAGACAAAATATGAAGAGTTTGGCCATGAAATTACTTGGGAAGGCTAGTGTGAAGGTTCAGGCATGTAGATAATTCATCAAAGCTCATTTTGGTGGTGGTGGAATGTTCCAGGTGTGATGAGAAGCTACAACAAAACATCTATGTTGTTAAATTTTGCAAGTACAAGTTAAGGTGGTTTATGAAGTGAAACCAATTGATTCCTCTATCTTGGGATGTGTTCTAAATGTCCATGAAAATATTTGAATAGGTTCTATGCAATAAATGAGTGAAACTATTCTTCTAAAGTTCCTACTTATAATGGCCTAAAGAGGGAAAAACCAATCATGGAGGTCCAAAGAGGTTTGTGATGTTTTACATGTTGTAACAAAGTGTGTTATAAGCATGGATAGTTTATTGAGGTCCCACATGATGTGTTTGAGTTCATGGTTTGGTCAGATGAAGTGTTTTCATCTTGAATTTCTAATGGCCTAATCACCCCTATTAGGATTTTCAAGAAGGTGGTTGGAATAAGTATGCAAGTATGGTTTTCTTCATGTGACATATGCATGTGAGTGTTTAAGGAGGAGTCTCAAGATGCCACTGAAGTTTTCCAAGTGATTGAGTGCTTGGAAGTTGCCATGGAGGTGTTATAGGTTTATTTTCTCAAGATTGGTTCTTGAGACTTAATATCATATTTGAGAAGTGTTAGAGATGCAAGAATTTTGGAGCCTTATGCCTTGAATTGAAGGTTGATATGAGTTGTATGAGCTAGTTGAGGTCAAGACCTTTCTAGTGATGTTATGTATGAGTTTTGATAGCATGATTTGATATGTGAAGTTATTTTCTTTCAAGGATTGATAATTAAGTGCTTAAGACATAATTTATGGAGTGTCCCGAGATGATGGAGTCATGATGTAGTTGTTGAGTGCCCTGAAGTTCAAGTTTTGACCATTGGAGATGAAGACCTAGTTTTTAGGGCTAGTTGAGGATGTTTGTGTTTGTAATTCTTATGCCGATCTAATGGGTCTTGAAGTGTAATTTGTAAAATTGTCGTAATGTTTATTCATGTTGTATATGACCAACCTTGCATGGTCATATGGTCTTTTTCTGACCTATATGGTTTTGTGGCTTGTGTCATGTATAAAAGTGAGTTGTATTTTCTCATTTGAGCTAGTGGAGATGATGGAGATGTGAGTGAGAAAGAGGAAGTGTGTGAAGGGGTTAAAGGGATCTATGGAAGAGCATAGAAGAGGATGAGAAGCTGAAAAGAGAAGATAATAAAAACTTCAAGGCCATATGACCTAATCAACACATTTTGGTGCATACATGAGCGAAGAAGGAGAGAGAGAATTTTGAGAGGGTTTTGAGTGAAGAGAGCTGAAAAAGTGATCACAATCATCAATTGGTTAGCAGAAAGGACATTAATTGATCTTCATATCAGGTGGTTGAGTGGGTGCTTGGTCATATTGGGGGGTTGTGTCCTCCTTGTAGAGTTGGTGCTCTAATAAACTAGGGGTTGGTGCTCCTTGTAGGGCTGGTATGCTACTAAACTAAGGGTTGGTGCTCCTTGTGGGGTTGGTGCCTCATAGAATAAATCTCTTGTGATGTATAATATTCACAAGAGTCCTTTGTGTTGAGTAATAAATGTATAGGTTTAGTGGGTTTTCTTCCCCTTGAGGATTTCCCGTCTATATATTGTGTCATTGTGTTATTTGTTTGTTCATGTATGGTTATGTTTCATGATGCATAACGGTTAAGATGGATGATTGATGAATAAATAATGAATGATGGATGGATGATTAAGTAATTTTACAATTGTGCATGGTTAATTGAATGGAAATTTTAAATCATTGATTCACGCCCCCAGTCATTGTGATTTCAAAAATTGGTATTAAAGCAAGGTCCTTTTATAGAAAGTTTAACTACTTAAAGTAGATCCTGAAGCATAAATTTGGGAAAGCATCCAAGGTTGAAACAACATTTATGTGTCAAAGAAATAAGAACCAAATTTTTGAATCCTTAGTCAAGGGATATGAATATCGATTAGTTTTATGAATATTGAGCATGATCGGGCTATCAAAGATTTGTAATCTCAAGTTCAAGTTAGTGATGAAGCTTTGAAAGGAAAACAAGAAGAATGTAGTAATCTCAAGTTTGAAGTAGAAGCCCTAAAAGCTAAATAAGAATATACAATTAGGTATGAGGTTGAGATGAGGTTGTTGAAGACATAGTTGAGCAAGAATCTAGTAGGTTGAATACCTGTAAGAAGTTAGAGAAGATCTCGGAGGATCTAAAGGGTTAAAATGAAGATCCTTATGCCAAGAAGGTATATTTCAAGAGAAATTCAAGGTATAGTCTTATCAAGAAACCTAATGTAATGAGGTATGAGAAATATTTCCATGGTTATTATTATGCTTATAATGCATTTGGTCATAGAGAAAGGGAATGTGAAAGAAAGTTCTCAAGGAATGAATATTCATGGGATTATGAAAGCTCCTTCAATGGATATTGTTATGCATGTAATGAATATGGTCATAGGGATATGTATTGTAGAAGGAAACTTAGCTCATATCACCAAGAGGTAATAATAATGTTGTGTGTTATAATTGTCGAATATTGGTCATATAGCAAAATGTTATCTTGATAGGTCATCTAGACAAAATATGAATGTTCAGGAAGGAAGAAAAGTCAAAAGTTTGTACACAAAAGATCCGAATCGTGAGTCAAGTGAAGAAGGAGCCAAAGCAAAATTTAATAATAGATTTTGATATTTTTCACTCACTGCAACTCTAGCGCAAAACTAGAGTTGGCTTTTCTATGGTTTATCTTTTCTAATGTCATACCGCAGCCTTTTCGGGATCTTTGGGAATTTATTGTTGTAGTCTCTCTTAGGGTTTCTTTCCTCTAGGTTTCCCTATATAATTTCCTTTCCATCTTCAAACCCGGTTGTTTGTTGATCTATAAAACTTTTTCTCACGCGGGTGAACACCGAGATTGCAAGCCACCAAAGAACTTCGAATGATAGAGGGATTAGGACCTCAGATGTAGATATGGATTCTAGATACGGGTGTAAAGAAAATAGATCTATGAGAAATAAGATAGATCTGCAAGATGGAAACATATAAGATTAGATAGTGATATGCGGGGTTGCCCGGACAATGTCGGTTCCAAGAGGATTTTAACTCCCTTGGAGGATGTCAACCCCGTGTCAGACAAGATAATAACAAATTATGAACAGTAGTAATGGAATATAAAATGAAAAGTAACTAAAATAACGAGGGAACTTAGCTTGTGCTCTGTTATGGAGATGAACCAGAGCATCAAGATGGCAAGATAATGAACCATGGCAAAGGTTTCTTCTTTAAACTGGTAGAACTTAATTAAGCTCTTCCTTCTCTTCTCTAGGCCTAGGTATCTCTAGGTCTTCGGTCCTTTTCTAAGTCTTCCATCCAGGGTCCTTGAAATATGGGGAAAAACCCATATTTATAGATTGGATGTGAGGTTAAACTACAAGTTAAATGATACCCAGGGTTGAGTAAAGTAACTTGAGTTAGGGATATGATGTGATCACGTGGGGACCATGGCTTGAATTATTAAATGGAGTGGGGAGCATGATTGACATGGTGGGTGAGATAAAGATTCCATTGTCGGATGGGTGTATTAATACCCATGAATTAAATAATTTGTGAAGGATGGGGATATGCCAAAAGTTGAATTATCAAATGGGTCTACATGGAGCCCATTTGATAATTAATCAAATAATGTGAGCAAATAAATAAGATTTTATTTAATTTAAGAGAAAGAGATGCGAGAATGGAAATTAGATGAATGTGAGATGACGAAGGGGCACTATACCGAAAATAGGTGTCTACATTTGCCCTTTTTTTAAGTGCATTGCAATAGCAAGCCATGAGACAAAAACAAAAAGGGTTATATGAGATATGTATCCGAGGATGGATGAAGACATGACCGAAGGCAAAATGCCTCGAGCAAAAAAAGGATCGCAACAAATAAAAAAATATGGCGGTGGCTCCCATATCACATCAAGAAAGGAAAATTGTGGTCTCAATGGAGACAATTAACAACATTCTATAGACCATTGAGTGGGTGAAGACCACTGTAGTATGGATGTAAACCAAGATGACCAATGGGTCATAGGAAAACATCAAAATATGTGCAATTGAATGTGAAAGATGTGCGCAATCCTTTGTTTGCGAGGAATCGTGCAAAAAAAATCATGCGTCCACAAAAGGGACAAGGATGAAAATAATGATGCCCCAACACAGGGCACAAGAAGGACACAAAGTGAGTTATATGCATTGACAAGTACAAGGATGAAAAGGTATCCCAACATAAGCCATAGATAGAATAATCATAAATGTGGATAAGATGAGCAGATATGATAGAAAGGTGAGATAAAATACCCTAAAAGGGTAATAAATATAATGACAACCTTGTTTCATAGGAAATATGCATAAGTGTTAGCAAATTAGAAGGTGAAGAAGACAAAAATGTCTTATTTCTTTAGTAAGTGTGATAGAGATACTTTTGCGACAAAATAAAAGCAAAGAAAATATTCAAGGAAGAGAACAAGATTAGATAGGTGATGGTCGCTATGGTATCTTCCCAAGACAAAAATGTCAAAAAAGATGGGAAGATATTCTTAGAAATGGATATGATGATGTCCCTGTGAGAGGACCTGACGAAGATAAAAAATGTGACAAGGTTCTCAAAAAGAGAAGAGGTCAATGTGGCAAAGAGAAGAACAAGAACGGTAATGAAAGGGATAGATGGCGATACATAAATGGAGAAACATTGGCATTGACTGTGAATGCCAGATGTAAGGGATGTTGAGAAAGAGAAAAGGGAATAGACAGGAGGATTGGTTGATTATGAGAAGAGCAAGAAAGATTGAATATGAAGGCGACAAGGGTATGGAATAGAGGGACGGAGACGGAGGAGGAGAAAATAAGGAATGAAAGGGGAGGAAGAAGATAACAAAGAAGGATTATAGAGAAAGGGGGAAATGAAGAAGGAAAAACAAAGAGAAGACAAGAAAAGAACAGAGCAGAGGATGAAATTATGAAAGAGAGAGAGAGAGAGTTATTCAAGATGAAAGTTGTGATGAAGGATGGAGCAGAGGAAAACAGAGAGGTGATGGAAAACAAAAGAGATGATAGAGCAAAGAAAATTGAAGGAAACAGATCATAGTGAGGAAATCCAATGAAAATAATATGGAACTCGACCATGGAAACGCATGTGGATGATGAGATGATAAAGGAAATGGGATAACGTTGAAGAGTCATGTTTTCGATGTGGAAGTAACGAGGAAGTGTGAGAAAAACCAAGGAGGAGGATGATAAAGAGGAAGTGAAATAAGACAAGGACAAGAAAGGAGGAGAAGACAACAAAGAAAATTATGTAGACTGAAGGGAACCAAGAATGAAGATATTTGGTAAAGAGTGAGAAGCATAAGGAACATAAAGAGAAACTTGAGGGAAGAAATGACATCGATTGGAAAAGAAATGGAGATGCAAGAGATGAGGATATGCGATGACGATAAAATAGAGAGAAGGTGTATGATGAAGATAGTGAAGAACTTGACAAGGAAGAATGGAAGATAGAGAGGTGGCAAGGAAATAGAAAGGAAGGGATAGGAGAGGCAATGCCAGTGAATGGGTGTTAGGAGAAATCCATTGATAATGATTAGTAGGAAAAGATGAGACAAAAGATAAGACAAGGTAGAAAGTAATCGAAGAATGGGAGGAGAACGCCAATGAAGGGACGTTAGGAGAAGTCCTTCGATAATGATCAGAGGACATAGAGGAAGGAAGGAATGAAGATAGAATGGAGGAGGTCAAAGAAAATGATTCAAGTTGTGCAGAATGGGGATGAGTGATTTTAGGAGAAGTCCATCGATAATTACTAGCATGGAAACAAAAGATGATGATGAAAGAATGTTAGAGAGAGACCAATGATAATGATGGGTAAATATGGGGGTAGATATGTCAGAGAACTCTAAAAGATGGAATGGAAAGAGTAAAGAAAGGAGGGAAAACAATTTGTAGGAAGATGAAGACGAGGAGAGGATGCAAGTGGATGAGAATTAATGAGAGAGAAATGAAGAAACAAGACATGAAATGAATGAAGAAGCAACGGTTAAGTAAGATTACCCAAAGAGATGATGAGATGAAAAAGGGACCAGTAAGAAGTGGTATTTACGTGAATGAAAGAGGAGGTGAGAGGATGTGATGATGGGGAATGCCAAGAAAATGTAGATGGAGAGAATGTGGGGTAGTGGGGGAGTGCAGGATGACAAATCATGCTTAAGAGGGACTCTTAAGTAAGATCGCCATGTCACGCAGGAGGATTTAAGTAAGATCACCAAACCGGCAGTGACGATATGGAAGGAGAAAGACAACATTGTATTGGATGTAGGTGTGGAAGGGTTGGTTGGAATGGATGAGTACGATGAGAGGTGGAAGATAGAAGATGAGGAAGAGATGATGGGAGATGGAAGGATCAGACGGCCAACCATTCTTAAGAGAAACTCTTAAGTAAGATTGCCCTGTGACGGAGATGGTTAAGTAGGATCGCCAAATTGAAGAAGAAGAAGAATGATGAAAATATTGAGCAATGTATACCAAAATGGAACAAGAGATGAAAGGAGGTGATATTAAAGTGATAACAAGGAAACAGAGGAGTGTGACATGAATGGATGGAGGAACATATGTAGCACAGATGGAGAGTGTAAGGGCATTCCTTAATCGGGATGCCCACATTGTGGTGGTGATGATGCAAGAGTGTTAAGCTGAAAAGGAGGAGTGGAAAGACGTTTGTGGTGGTGATTGTTATGCATTGAAAGAGGAAATGGTGGAGAAGCTTCTATAGCGGGAGGATCCAAGGAAGAAGATATACCTTAACTAAGGTTCTTTGGCTATATGGATGGTTAAGTAAGATTGTCAAAATGAAAGCGAGAAGAGTAAAAGAGAAACTCAAGAGGAAAGACAAGTAAGATATCTGGCGTCGTGCAAGGGGACAGAAAGGTGAGAAGGATGATGTGGAGACAAATGGTGATGAGTGGACATGGAGAGCGAGGATCAATGGATCAAAGATGGTGTTGAACATGTTGAGAGATAAGGAGCTACATGATAACAAACTTGCCTTGAGAAAGACCCTCAAGTAGGATTCATAAACTGCAATGATGATCAAGTAGAATTCACAAACCGAAGAGTGTATTTACAAACACATTCATGGAGATGTTGGATAGATATACAATTCATAGTGTGAAATTGGATGTGATTTTTATAAAAGATGATTTAGATGAGATGAATGAAACATAGTTGTAGTAAAGGCATACAGGGAAAATATGCTTTGAGCTGGAGACAAATAAGAAAAGGTTACCACTCAAGGCATTGCACTTGTAGCCAATAGCAGGTGTTAATACATAACCAACAATAATTAGTTATACCAAAAGATCATAAGGGAAATATGGAAGAAAGATTCTTGTAATCCCTACTGTTGACATGACAAAGGGATCGAAGATGTGACTTGTACATGGGAAGAGGGATCTCCAAAGGTGGTGTTCCTAAAGTCTATGCCCCATCTCTCGAAAGGGAAAAACAATGGCACAAAGCTTTCTCAAAATACCGATAAAGGAAGGCTGATCAATGCGGAAAACCTTCCAAATGCCATAATAATAGAGTAGCCATGCTTCGAGGGTATGGTCTACTTTATACATAATATGGATGGCAAAAATAATGTGATAGTTTTCCTTCAAGGATCGATCTATTTCTTTTGATTTTGCTTGGATTTTGATTTGTATGCTTTGCTCTTTATTTGTATTTTTGCATGAACATTTGTCCTTTGAGGGATCAATCTATTTTTATAACTTTGATTTTGTCTTTTACATACATGAATTTGAGCTTCACATCGGGAGAGCTTGGAATAGCTAAGTAAACCACTTGAGAGGGGATAAGGAATGTAAAAGAGACACTCTGGACCCTTCACATGGCTACAATAGGAAAATGAGAAGGTAATGGATGTAATGGTTACGGGATCACATCAAAGTAATGAAGGCGACCACATAATTCAAATTATTACAATGATAAATGGAAGGGGCTAAAGATGGCGAGAACAATCTAAGGATGTAATTAAGTTCTCATTGGTAGATATGCTAACAATAAATTGGTCGAAGTGCAATGCATTAAGAGGTTCCATTTCGGTTTAACACCACGAGAGGGAAGACAAGTGAAGTTGCAATAAGATGAAATGATAGCCAAGCAGAAATAAAAACTAACATATGACCGCAATGGTGGATTTAGATGAAAATAAATAATGATTCCCAAGAGAGACATAAACATAGAAGGAAAATCATGGCCTCAAAGGAGGGCTTGATGAAATAAATAGTGTTCCAAAAGAGACACACATATAGCCACAATGGTGGACTTGAAGCAGATGATGGTGCCCTAAAAGAGACACAAATATAACCACAAAGGTGGACTTGAAGAAAAAGTTCCCTCAATGGAGAGACAAACATGGCCTCAAAGGAGGGATTAGAATGAGATGAGGATCTTGATATATGAAGGAGGTAGATAAAACAATGTCAAAGAGAGAAGTCCCTAGTAATAAGGGAGTTATACGGGACGAGATGCTCAAGGGCGAGGGAATATTGTTCCCCAATGAGTTAAATGTGAAGGAGTTAAAGGATGTCAAAAGAGTTTAGATGAGATGGTTTTAGATTTGGATGGGATAAACGATTGGAGACCACAAGTATGTTTAGCAAGATAAGTGGCGTCAATGTATATGGAGGGCATTCCTTAGGAGGAATGACATGGGCTGGATGGATATTAAGGGATGATGTGGATGGAGGGATCATGGGAAGTCCGGACAGATGGGATATGAATTAGATTCAAGGTAGATGGAGAAAGAACTTTTCCCTGAATGAGGAAATCATCTTTCTTAATAAGGTTGTGGATGATGATTGACCGAAAGGCCTTACAATGTTCAATGTCGTGACACGGAGTATGATGATAAGCACAAGTGAAATTAGGATTAAACCATGATGGCTTGGGACCATAGGGATTAAAGGTTTTAATACGAGAAATTTTGATGGCAGATGTTTGAGTTAAATGTCGAAAGATATCTGTGTATGACCCCATTGAAGTGTCATAGGAAGGTAACTCTTGTGGGTTTTGATAGGATATCTCAACTTGGAGTTAGGAGAAAATGTGGATGTAGATTGGATGTGTGAATTTCATGTTTTGGAGGACAAATCAAATTTGGTTGAAGGATGGTATTGTTTGGATGTGGATTGATTATTGCAAAATGTTGTAGATGGAAAGACTAATCCTGAAATGTATGTTGTGGCATTAGATTGTTGAGAAGAGGGAAAACTTGAATGTTTCTAAGGAGGCGTAGGGGACTATTGGGGATGTTTTCCCTAAGCCTTAGACTTCAACCGAGAATATTTACCTCTAGCAGGAATGACAATAATTTCAACCAGAGGATTTGATAGCGGTGGTGTGGTTATTAATGGAGAAACTGTTCTAAAACAAGACAAAGATGTTAATGAAGAGATAGGTGTTTGTATGATGCGATTAATGATATCTATGTGAGACATGGATAGTTTCTATTTGGGCATGGAAAGAGATGATTTTTTAGAGGGAGAAGGTAAATCATATTTATTTGATTTTCGTAGATGTGTTGGTTCGGTAGGTGATTCAAGGGGTATATTTGATAGGGTTACAGATCAAGAGGATTTGGTTGGTGTGATAGAAGGATTAGGTAAAGAATATTGGGATATACTAGGTGATGTGGCCACGGGAAAGGTTGTCAAGGTAGAGATAGGTGGACTTGTTGATATGATAGGTATAGGGGTCGTTGGGATAGATAAAGATGTAGGCACTTTTGGAATATGTGGAGATGTGAGTGATGTGATAACCGATGGAGTAGACCTTATTGGTAAGGGTAATGCTAGAAAATGCAGGAGCATTTTTGGATGTAGAAGTAGAAGGGACTAGTTGTTTCATAAATGTTTTGAGGGGTAAGAATGATATGTTTGCTAAAGGGGTTGATGTTGAAGATGGGGTTGCAAGGGTGCATGTTGTAGAACTGAGTTTAGTTGGGATGGTTGTGAGTAATGTAGGTGTAGTAACAGGTGTACTTGAGGTAGATGTGGGTGAAGAAATAGATGGGAGAGATGTAGGGATATGTGTGGATACGAGTGGGGCGAAATAAATGCTAAGGATGAATCTAATGTGGTAGATTGGGGTGTATTTGAAGTGGCAGAAATGGATGATATAGCTGAATTTGATGTAGACGTGATAAGGACAGGAGAAGGTGTAGGTCCAACACAAGTAGTAAAAGTTGATGTAGGTGTGACAGGTTCTGAATAAGAGGTGGGAATAATGTCCATTGTGGGAACATGTGGAGTTGGTGATAAAATGGGATCTTGATTAGCAGTGTCAACCATACAAGCAGCATTTGATAGTTTAGATGTAAAGCGGGTGATGTGATTTGTTGGTGGTTGATTAGTTTGTGCGGTGAGAAGTGTCAATTTACATATCCCCTTGATTTACAAGTTGTTGGACATGATCTTTGAAGGAATGAAATCTCTCAAAGATGTCATGACCTTTGGCTCGATGATATTTACAAAAGTGGGCCTCGTGATACCAAATAGGCTTGGCTTGCGAGTTGTCCATGGGTCGTATGGGAGGCAAGTTGGATAGAGTTTACGCTCATCAACTTATCAAATACATAACTGTATGATTCTCCTAAAGGAGTGTAGTTTGTTGTTGATTGAGGAGATCACTGTTGAGACCATGTGTTTGGTGTAGATGGGGATGAGGGTTCAATGACCACAGTGTTGGCCAAGCAGCCTTGAACTCGTCATTATGTGTGAATGGTTTAGTGGATTCAAATTTTGATTTAATTGAACTTAATTTAAGATGGCCCTACTCAATGGCACAGGTTTTGAGCTTACGAGCCATTGTGAAAGCTTCATCAAAGGTTAAAATGATTGGATCTACAAAGTGGATGATATATGTTTGGCACACAAACGCGAGAATAAGTCGATGAGTTCGGTTTGCGGGATAGTGAAGGATAGTTTGTTTATAACATCATGCCACCGTGCAACGAATTCGGTGATGGGCTCGTTTTCATACTATCGAATGGCATATAGATAAGTGATAGTGGCGTTACGTGTGATATTGATAGAAAAGTGTTCTAAAATAAATTGTGCAAGTTGAGCAAAAGAGAATAAGGAATATCGTGAGATACTTTGGTACTAGCCCAACGGGACTAGACAAAGACATAGGGAAAGTGCAAAGAAGTAGATCATGATCATGCGCAATAAGACAACATGCATGTATAAATGTGAGGAGATGTTTTTGGGGATCTTCTTTATTGTTGAACTTATTAAATGCAGAATTTTCCAATGAGGTGGATAGGGTTTGATTGAAACTAATGGATGAATTGGTTCAATACAAATTTTTCCTAGGATAAGGTGTTCTTGGGTGCTACGGTAAGGGTTTCTAAATTGGCTAACCAATTCATTAAGGCATGAATTGAATCACTCGAGGTGTTGTAAGGTTGAGATTGGATTGGTTGTGTGGTTTGAAAAGTAGTTTGATAAGGTGAATAATTTGTTTTTGGGTGTGTGGGTGTTTAGTGAAACGTCGATAAGGTGGTTGATAAGTTTGTGGATAGGATGTTTGTGGAATGGTTTGATAAGACAGTTGATTAATTTGTGGATATGTAGGTGTTTGGGGAGCTGCTTGGAAAAGATTAACATGTGTCACAAGTTATGCTCATTTGCATAGGTTGGTGTTGAGCAATAAGGGCATGACGATAAGTGGGGATATGTTTGTTAAGAATTGAAGGCGGTTAGACATGCCTATTAATGGAATTATCAAAATGGGTTGTGGGTGGAATGTGATCCACCAATTTTGGAGATTGGGAGGATTGAGATATTATAGGATATTTTGAAGTAAGAAGTCATATATGGCGTCATGATGAGATTTGAGTGTATCTAGAGGAGCAGGAGATGGTGGTGCGATCAATTTAGGAAGATTGTCTTGACGAGAGATATGAGGGTTGGTGTCAAGGTGGGGAGAATTTTGTATGACATGGTTCTCATGAGGCGAGACCATGGAGACTAGAGATTGAGTGACTAAAGGCGTGGTTTTGAGTTTAGTATCTTGTCGGGTGAGATCATCAAAAGAAGTAATATCATGGGATAAAGCAGATTGTTTGTTTGTCTCGATTTGGGAGAGAGCAACAATAGGTGTGAAATAGAGAAACATCTGTTTATGTATGTTGTTGACAAAAAAATCAAGTAGAATATTTTTTAGCATCATGATTAATTTATAGGATGTGAATAGAAAAGAAAACTAAGTAATGAAGGTGCTTAGAGAAGTCTAAGGTTGGTTTCAGGAAGTTATGGATTAGGAGATGTCTAAAGCGGTTTCTGTTGGGTGTTTAGGTCCCAATCAGTTAACTAGGTGAGAGGAATGTTTGGATGTGTTAATTATGTTTGTGCAGTCTCAGGTAGTGTGTGATAAGTGAAATGTAGAGAGTTAAATCCTTTACTTAAGCTATGTGATCAGGCAGGATGCAGAAGGTTCATTTTAAACCAAAATGAAATGTGACGTTCGATGTATACAGACACTCAGGAAAGGGAAAGTTTGATGCAGAAAAGAGAAAATAGAGAAAAATGAGAAATACCTAGAGAATTGCTTATTGGTGTTATTTGATTGTACTTGCCAATCGATGTATTTTGAAAGTGCCAATTAGTGACCTGAAACATCTAGATACCCTGAAATTAGATTATTCGCATTCATAGATGGGGTTGATAAGAGGTGACTTGCGATGTGTTTTGGTTTAATCATAATTTAGACTTTGCTGCAAAAAGAAAATATGACAATTAGTGGATATGAGTTAAAAATATATTTTAAAAAATAGATAAACAAAGACACTCTCTAATATATGCGAAAGAAAAATTCTAGGTGTAGAATTTTAATCTAAAAATTCACCGTTTGTATATTAAGTTAGAATAAACACATTATGAAACTAGTCAAATGTAAATTAAATTATAAACTATGAAATAATTACGATTAAATAATAAAATAAATGACGAAATAATGATTAAAATAGCTCCCAAATAAATACTCAATACAAATCGTAATAGAGTAACCGACAAACACCACAATGTGATAATGCATTCAAAATAATAAATTACGACATGCAATAGACAAATAAAAAACCAACTTGAGACTTATAAGACTAAACGCTAAATGACTAAAATAACAATTAAGCACCTAAATGATAAACTACGTTATCAAAGCAATATGAACATGTAGGTTGCATTTATTTATGTAGTGAACTATCGATAAGAGTACTTCTAAATTAAATGATTTATTAATGTCTTATATTCTACAATAGTTGACCGACAAGATATGAAAATGATAAGATATCTACAATAATGGGATGAGAAAAAGAAGTGAGGAGCAATATCTAATCAAACTTTCTCATTGACAGAGCTTTGTTCACTTTTAGGTATGCCCAAGGTGGTCCTACTACACATGGACATGGCTTTTCATATAACATCTAAACAAGAAATATATAATTGACTATGGTATGACAAAATGTCTGGTAAAGAATTTTGAGCCAATTTTTATAAAGAAATTGTACAGTCACAACCCAAGAGCTTGCGTGAAGTGGAAACGAAGCTGGAAACAACTGGAATAATCAAGCATCTGATTATGGTGAGCGTGTACATTCACTTCATTTTCAAATAAAAAATCTCGCTTGGGTGTACCTGAAGGAGTTGGATCGAGATCAGATGAATCATCTATTCATAATGTCTTTGCAAATCTTGTTATAATGAACTGAACCACAATATTATGGTCTTTACAGTTTTCTCAGCGAATGCAGAGGAAGTCAAGATTAAGTGAGGACTGTGTGGATAGAAAGGGGGGGTAGGTAGGAAGGGAGATGTGAGGTGGAAGAGAACAACTCAACCGGGAGCTTAAGTAGAGGAGGGAAGTTGGAGCTCGGGGATCAGGGAGTCATGTGGAATTAGTGGGAAGGGAGTGGAGGAGGTGTGGTGGTAGAGTCGTGAGGATCAAGGGAGCTCATGAGAGAGAGGAGATGGGAGAACAAAGATAGGGGAGGAAGGTAGGCTCGGGAGGAGAGAAGGGAAACGGGGAGAGTCGGGAGTTAAGAATGGTGGGTCTCGCGTGGGAGAGGAGTGGACGAGGAGGTAGTGTGTGGGCAAAGGGAAGGAAGAGTGGAGTGTGCGTGGGGAGGACTGTGGGAGCCGAGGCGATAGGTAAAGGAGATGGGACATGGGAAGGAGGAGTGTGGTAGCAGTGAAGAGAGAGGGGAAGATAACGTGTTGGGAATGGAGGCTAGTGGGGAGCGGTGGGGTGAGATGGTTGAATGGTTGAGTGGCCGAGGAGAGAGGTGGTGGATGGGTCATGTGGGTTGATAGTTGGGATGTGGGGTAGGGAAATGTGAAGAATAGAGTGGATGGGTTGTTTAGATTTTAGAACTTAATAAAATGTTCCATTTTTTATTTTATTTTTAAAAAATTTATTATTATTATTATTTAATAATAACCATATAAATTTATACCAATTATAAATAAATGGATCACAAACCCGTGAAAACAAGAAAATCACATACCTCGAAGGCAACCTAAACGACTAAACACACCGAACTAAAGCGAAGTCAATATGAAAACCTGCAAACAAGTGAGTAAAAACAATGAAAGATCACATGACAACAACTAAGTAAATATTGTTAATTTTCGTATGCATATCACATGCGAGTATATTTCAACGAAAAACAAGAAGAGCGCGTACCTCTAGGTGATTTCAAATGACCGTACTGACCTGAAATCGACAAATACTAAGATATTGCAAACAAGCAAGTTAGAAAAGATGAATAAAATAACAAACAAAATGACCAGATCTAGGATCTGGTCCCACCGGGCGTGCCAAATGTTGATCCGAAAACTTGTTCTCGTGTGGGTGAACACCAAGACTGCAAGCCACTAGCAACTTCGAATGATAGAGGGCTTAGGACCTCAGATGCAGATATGGATTCTGGATACGGGCACAAAGAAAATAGATCTGTGAGAAATAAGATAGATCTGCAAGATGGAAACATATAAGATTAGATAACGATATGCGGGGTTGCTCGGACAAAGTGTCGGTTCTAAGAGGATTTTAACTCCCTTGGAGGATGTCAACCCCGTGTCAGACAAGATAATAACAGATTATGAACAGTAGTAATGGAATATAAAATGAAAAGTAACTAAAATAACGAGGGAACTTAGCTTGTGCTCTGTTATGGAGATGAACCGGGCATCAAGATGGCAAGATAATGAACCATGGCAAAGGTTTCTTCTTTTAAACGTGAGAACTTAATTAAGCTCTTCCTTCTCTTCTCTAGGCCTAGGTATCTCCAGGTCTTCGGTCCTTTTCTAAGTCTTTCATCTAGGGTCCTTGAAATATGGGGAAAAACCCATATTTATAGATTGGATGTGAGGTTAAACTGTAGGTTAAATGATACCCAGGGTTGAGTAAAGTAACCTGAGTTAGGGATATGATGTGATCATGTGGGGACCACGGCTTGAATTATTAAATGGAGTGGGGAGCATGATTGACATGGTGGGTGAGATAAAGATTCCATTTTAAAAAGAAGGTGTCGGATGGGTGTATTAATACCCATGAATTAAATAATTTGTGAAGGATGGGGATATGCCAAAAGTTGAATTATCAAATGGGTCTACATGGAGCCCATTTGATAATTAATCAAATAATGTGAGCAAATAAATAAGATTTTATTTAATTTAAGAGAAAGAGATGCGAGAATGGAAATTAGATGAATGTGAGATGATGAAGGGGCGTTATACCAAAAATATGTGTCTACAATTTTGACCATGGTAGGAGATAGTGGAGCGAGCAATGGTACCATCGGCAAAGTGAACCTAGGAAATTCATCCCGAAGGTCTTTCATGAGGTAATCTTTCTCCTCCTGATGTAGTTCTGCCCATTCCTGAATTTAATGTTTCTTGTCAATGGTTAGAGAAATTTTTCCTCATTGGGTATTTTATAGGTTGAATCCCCTCTGAAAGCATGCTCAAATCTTGGGTTAACACAGTCTAGACTCCTCATGGATTCCACCTAGATAGCGTTCAAAACATGACCAAGAGTTTCTTTCTTTTTCATTTTTCTGGCCTGCTAATGCACCCAATATTCTCGCTTACCAAGCCACTTGGTATGTTCGCAACTCATTGCTTGTGTTAACACACCCCGCACAATGAATTTATGGTATCTCGAATGTACCTCCCTTAACGTGCTTGTTTGGTTGAATTTTTGGTCTTCTCTGTCATGCGAGCCTTTTTGCCCTAAATTTTGCCTCGCTTGGATGAGTAGTTTTCTGAAGCCGATAAGTTTTACCACGCTCGTCCACGAGGCGAGTGTGCGTTGAGATTGATCTCTCATAGGATCTCAAAGAATTTGTGAATATTAAAATGGGTGATAAACAATATTCCCATAGGTCCATGTGCATCAATTTACGTAACACTTGCTTCCATTCTAGGCATCTAATCACAAGATCAAGGATTGTCCACTTTATGTACCCCGTAACTTCCATGTGGCCAAAATAACTCCCGAGCCAGTCAAACCCCAACAGGAGGAAGGTTGGCAAGTTGTGAAGTCGCAAAATAAGAACAAAGCCCAGCAATCCAAAGCCTCTAGCTCCCATGGCCATTGGGAACCATTACATTGAACAATCTCTCAGTATCCCCGCTAAGGAGCCTACAACTCCTACTAAAGAAGCAATTATTTTTCCATATCGGCTACTCCATTGCCCAAGTATTCAAGCACACCCTTTGCGGTGTTGGTTCTCATGGACTAGATAAATTGTGTTTCTCACATTCCCCTCCCGCATTCAGTTCCATTGCCGCTACCAAGAAACTCACGGGGGTAATCCAAATGACCTCAAAGTCCTTTCCGCATCTCTCGGGACCATAGCCCAAAGACGCGGTGTGGTTCCAGCTGAAGTGGAATACAACATTGAGTATGTCGACCGAGAAAAAAGTTGATCTGCAGGATTTTTTTACAAGCATAATGTTTCTCATTTCGCATAATCAATATGATGCCCTTGATGGCTTAAAGGATGGGGATATGGCTCGGACCAATGTTTCACATGAATTGTTTATCTTGGAATGTTAGGGTCTTGCTGACTCATATTGTAAGTGTGTTGTGCGTGAAACTTGATGATGATGGGCCAATCTGGATGTTTTGTTTTGCGGGAAGTATAAATTACAAGTTTTCGATTCACAGATGGTATGCAAATCCATCCGGCCAGCGACACCTTGGCTTTTCGTAGCAAATCATGAAGCAGGGCATGGGGATTAATTTTGAATTTTACTCCCAAATGACGGCCTTTATTAATTGAACATGGTGTCAACCCCAACAACTATGTCATATGGGTCTTATTTAATATTTATGGCCTCCCTTTTGGGCTCATAAATATTTATGCCTTGAATGATGTGGCCGAAAGGGCCGATCGGTGGATAACCAACTTCATCCCGATGCTTACTGGGTTATAAGTGGCGATTTTAATATGGTTGAGTCACCTAATGATAAATGTGGCCACCTACCCATGAGGTGGACACCTGGTGAAAGGGAAGCATGGTACTTCATGCGTAATAAATTTGGATTTTTTGATCCTAACGCTTCTTGCTTTCCCACCTCTAAAGCTTGGTATACGTGGACCAATCTACGTGGAGGGACGGATCACGCATTCATAAAGCGACTTGCGAGGCCATGTTGTTATCTAAGAATTTTTGAGTTTGATAACATTTATTCTATACCAATGGAGGTGATGATTGACTTTGTCCTTTCGGACCATTCTCCAATACAATTTTGTATCTGTTGGCATGATGTGTGCCCCTTTTGTCATAAAGGCCAATTCTTTCTTAATACTGCCTTGATACAACATGGCCCACTATCAATCATGTCAAATGGGTTTAGAATTTAATTATATGACCTAATCACTATCAATAGATTTCATCCACCTATGTAAGCTAGGTGGATACGGGTGGTGGGAACACACATTGACTGACAACAAGATTTCCTAGAATCTACGGCCGACAACTAGCAAAAATTTGGCGCCACTCATACTCTGCTAACACCTTAGTTCTCGGTGAGTGACGGTGGCACTCCAAGGTGATCCATTCTCTTAAGCTCTGTAACTACAAGTTCTTATGCTCAGTAACAAATCCAAATGGCGAATAACTACAATGTCGGGCGCATAGATCCGAGCTTGGATGCATTAGTTCAAGATTGGAGATCGGGTCTCGAAAGAATTATTTCTCTCTCTAAACAAGAAATCCTTCCTAACAAATCTAAGCTATCATGGACAATAGATTTTAGATTATAGACCCACAACTTATGTTGCAAGCCTTTTTGTGTCATTACAAACTCTTCTTTCAAGCTCAACCACCCTACAACTTGTCGAGTTTCTCTTGATCAATGTTTGGGTGTTGTTCCACACAAACTATTAGAGGCTCGAGAAGATGATCTATAGATAATTCTCACCGGTGAAGACCTCCATGAAGCCACTATGCAAATGGATAATGATAAAGTGTTGGGATGTGATGGGTTCCCTTGTGAATTTTATAAAGCCCTTTGGGATTCTATCAAACAAGACCTATTTTAGGTCTATCTTAAAGGATTTCAGAATCAATCCCTAGGGCCATGCATTAATAAGGGAAACATAAAATTTATCCCTAAGCAAGGAGACCCCAAGAAAATCACCTATTGGCGGCTAATTACATTGTTGAATGTCTCCTACAAAATCATTTCCAAAGTGTTAGCTCTGTGATTATGCAATCTTCTATTTGTTATTATTCAACCGAGAGAAAATGGGATTTATATAGGGACGATTCATCCGAAAAACATCATCGTAGTGTGGGAAGGCATGGAATGGGTTTGTAGGTCTAATCAAGCAGCCATGTTTATCAAGATCAACTTTGAGAAGGCTTACGATTAGATTGAATGGCCATTCATTCTTGCCATGCTTCAAGCCCTTGGCTTTGGACCCATTTTTATTCAATTCGTCAATATGCTTTTTACAGATGCCTCTGCTCAAATTTCTATTAATGGCCTTAGCTCAGAGCCTTTTGGGATTTTTGGTCTATTTGGAAAGGTTGTCCTCTTGCCCCTGTACTGTATGTGCTAGCGGCCGAAGGCTTTGGTTATCTCTTAGCTCATGCTAAAGCGCAAGGTCTTGTTCGTGGAATCTCGTTGCCTACTGAACCCAACTCAAAACTTCTTAATGGGAATTTTACGGATGATTCCTTTCTTATGCTTATTGAAGATGAAACCAACATTTGTAATGCTATGTAATGTTTGGATACTTTCTCCCTAACCGGCCCATCCATTGAATGGCAAAAAAGCCTAATGTTATCAGCAATCTTTCCTTCCTGCACCTAACTAGTTTGCCACTTTTGATTGGAAAATCCTGACACATGGTGAGATTTTTAAATTTTTGGGTATTCCTTTTGCATTTTAAGACTCCCGGGTGAACTATGGCACTATGTTACTCCACAGGTGGCAAAAAGTTGGAATATTGGATCACGAGGCCTTTATCCCAAGCCACAGGGTAGGCGGTTTGAAACTATTTGGAATATATGTGTGGAGCCCAAGATTGCTCATTTCCTTTGGTGTATTCTACACTAAGGTCTTCCTATTGGGGATCGTCTTGTTCCAATTGGGATCTTAGCTCCCAAATACCCTTTTTGTAGGCATCTAGAAATGATATTGCATATCTTTTGGTTATGTCCCAAAGCTCAAATTTCTTGGAACTAGATCCATTCTTTTTTCTTTCCCTCATGACCTCACCTCTTCACTTGGCAACATATCCTTTTGGGATATAATCCCAAAAATTTCCTATGTTCTTGATTTGGCATGTTTTTAATGAGCAGATTACATTTTGGATATGGAAAGAAATAAATACTTTTTCTTTGCTAATTCTTTAGTTGATCAATCTTTTCAGTTTATAATAAATCTATGGTGATCTCCAATGTGCTTTTGCATATTCAAGTTCGGAGCATACAAGGTGGCACTAGAAGTGGATCACCTCTAGACCCTGTTGCACCACTAGGGGAAGTCCCATTGCAATGTTACCAGAGTGCCTCGTCTCCCATTAGGCATTCCTCACCTTTGCCCATGGTGTTTGGCGCATCGGTGTCAACATCATGCTTTTAGTCACACTCGCCACTCCACGGAACGTCATGCTTTTAGTCACACTCGCCACTCTACGAGGTTGTTACATTAGCGTAGTTCCTCACTAGCTCATCGTCATGGCGAGGATCTCCACCACGGTCATCATCTCATTAGTAGGGTTGGGGCTTGCCACCTTACCAACATGTGTGGGGCTCTCCTCCTGTCGTTGCTTCCCACCAAGATGTTTGGAACCCACCGCCACCTCCACCACCATTAGACAAATTTCCTTGCCTCAGCCTTGCCATTCCTACTCACGGGGAAGTGGACCCGGAGGAAGAAATTGTTGTGGTTGGGTGATTCAGGACGTTGGAAAGGACTTTCTGGTTGGTTCGGGGTGTCCATATGATCATGATCCACCCGCCTTGGGCATGTTTGCTAATGCTACTTGATTTTTTGTCTATTTTTAGACAATGCCTTTTTGGTACTCTCATAGGCTCGACCTAGTTTGGCTCTCATTTCTCTAGGCTCGACCTAGCTCTGTTTGTGGTTTTGGGGCATGCTCTCATACCTCCCACTTTTTTGTTGAAATTCATCTTGTATCGTATTGAATTAATATAATATAAGATCATTTTCATCAAAAGAATGGCCAAAGCATGTTATAAGAATAGAATTTGTAGATAAGGAACCAAAATCATTTAAAGAAGAATAAAAATAGTCAATACGGTTGAGAAATCTAATCATGAATATCTAGCTAAAGATAATGAATCAAAGCGCAATGGAGCATAACATGAAGTATAATCCTGTAAAGTTGGTCAAAGAAGTATCAAGTACAATCAAGAGGCCAAATGTTGTAGATAAGACTAAGAAGGAGAAAAATCAATACATCAAGCCTAATCTATTTAAAAGCAAAGGAGGATTGTTAGCCCTAATTGAGAATAAACATGTTCTTGAGAAGATTCATGTATATTTGACTATTATTGATCAAAGGAGGAGAAGATAGACAAATTGGATCTCAAGATGAAGAGAAAAAGGATTCTAAAGATTAACAACAATTTGGATGAGAAGGAGATGGAGATTTGGGAATCTCCTAAGTTCATGGTGTTTTTAGTGCCCTAAAGAAGCTAGGGTGTCTTCATTAGGCCTCATGGAGACATTCCTCACTCATGAGAAGCATTGAAGGTTGGTTTCGAGTAGGTATCATGATAATTATTGGTATTTCTATGATAAGGTTATTACATACCTCATTTTATCTTTAAGACATGTTGCGAAAAGGAGAGCCTCAAGGTTATAAGGTATGTTTGATGATTTTTTCAACTCATTTCATATGTAGTTGTGCTTCAATTTTGTATAAAGGAGTGTTAGTAGTCAGTAAAATATAAGAATCATGTAAGGAGGATTGTCCCTGTTGTCCTCAAATTATTATATTCTCTGTGTGGCTTCAAGAATGAGTTCTTAAGTGGCTTAAGGTTTGTTGCAAAGTATTCATGGTTGCAAGGTCTCGAATTGATCTAAGATAGCTCATGAAGGATTTGACAATAGTATATAAGTTTGACATGATGAAGATATGGTTTGTCTATTTCATGATGCATAGTTTATGGTTCATGAAGGAAGTTAACAGTGTGTAGCTCAAATCGAACGCGAGTATGGAATACTACAAGAAAGGTGTCAAGATCTACAACAAGAATGAAGAATGATTGTATGCATAATCAAGAGATAGAGTTTAGGTTTTGCAGTCAACATCTAGGTAAGATACGGATTTGGAGGTATTTTGGTATCTAAAATGTGTTTCAAGAAGGTTGTTAATAGGGGTGAATTATTATAATTGTGAGAATCTCAAATGAAGTATGTTTTTGGTCTATCTTACTCAAATCATGAGGTCATGTGCATCATGGAGGTTTGTTTAGTGAATTTGTCAGTCAAATCTAAGTGCAATCTATATGTTCAAGAGAGGTATATTGCCATAATGAAGATATGACACTACTGGAGTCATGAAAAGGTATGTGTTTATTTGATTCATGTGTTAAGTTACTAGCAATCATGAATGTTTTCAAAGAATGCATGGTTATCTAAGGTAATGGAATACATTGTAAAGCTCAAAAGAAGTAAGTATGGTCTCGGGGGAATACCTTGTTCTTGAATTTGTGTTCTGAGTAGAAGTTGGAAAGCAAGAAATCCTTCATGTCGGTCTGCAAGAGGATTTTGTTGTTATGTTGAGACAATTTGATACAATCTCTAATATATATTGAGGTCGAGAATGATGAAATTTGGACGTAGAGAATAATTTCATTGTTTCCATGATATGTTGAGAAGGTTTGCATTAAAAGGTATGTAAAAAGGTTAGCTTGTGGTGGTTTGTTTTCATTTGGCATACTGAGTATGATCTATTGGAATCAGTTGTGTTATTGAAGGATTCTTGGTCAAGGTAAGAAGTCATTCATTTTGTTTCTTATCTCAAGAAGGAAAACAAGTAGGTTTGAATCAAAATCAAAGGTATGAGTTCAAGACTAGTGAAGAAGAGTCTCTTTCATCTTGTATGATGACTTGATCAGACAATCAAATGCATGAAGGGATGTTACATGATATGTGTTTTAGGGTATGTTTCAGTCTTGGTTTCATTTTTAAGGATAGTCGAAGAATGTTTAGGACTGTTAGTTATGTGATGATCAAAAAGTGAGTTTCAGTTGATGAGTAGAGTTTGAAAACAGTGAAGGAGTCAAACCTATTCCACAAGGTCTATAAGGTTATAGAGAGCATGATCTAAGGGGAGTAAGTTTCATCGCTGAAAATAGTAACAAAAGATGTATGAAGTAGGTCACATATTGTTTTTATGATTTTAGGAGGATGCATCATCTCACAGGGAATAGTTTCGGTCATGTGTGTGTTAAGCAAGTCTAAGGTGAAGAAAACAAGGGGCATGATTTTTAGTGATTTAGACCTAGAAGAATGTCTACTGCAAGAATGAAGAATAAAATTAGTCTATATTTTTCACAAGGATAATTAAGGATGTTTGAATACCATATATATAGATCATCTATAGAAAATGGTGTCAAGAAAGTGAATACAATCCAAGGGCAAGCTTGTAAGCATGAGTTCATGCATTGTTGATGTTTTTACATGTCAAGTTCTTATAGGGGCCTTTTTCATTAATGTCAAAGGGGGAGTAAACTCATAAAATAGAAAAGAGAGCCTTAAAGGTGTTTTCAAGGTTGGTTGCCATCAATTTTTTTAGAAGATGGTTGTCATCAATGACAAAGGGGAGGATTTTAAACATGTTTCATTGTTGTTGTCATTGATGTCAAGTAACATTGATGTCAAAGGGTGTCTTGGTGTGCATATGAGAATGCATGATGTTATACTTGTTGTTCATTGATGTAAAATAAGGTGAAATGAGTGAAGATTGATTGGTAGTGTCATGTTTTGGTGGCATGGTGTGTTGCATTGGTGAAGTAGCATGGTGTCTAGGTGTGAGTGCATGTTCTTGATGCATAAAGCAAGATGTAGTGAGTGAGATATAGAGGTGGTTTAAGGTTGTTATGGTGTCTAACATGTTTAGAGAGATGTGTCGAGGTGTATGTGTGTTCAAAAGGTGATATCAAGGTCGGTTTTGGTTTGGCATGGGTGAAGCAAGCCTAACTAGGCCTAGTCCTAGACCTAGTGCAAACATGGCATGAGGTATGAAGCAAAGCAGAAAAGGTAAGTTGGTATGAGCATGTGATTAATGTTGTGACATTTCATATCATGTGTAAAAGGTGTAAAAGGTCACAGATTCAAGTGTATAGTGCATGTTCAAGGTCCTATTGAAGTAAGACATAGAAGATGATGTAATAAGGCATGGACAAACTAGATAGCATGGTGAGTTTCATAGGTGAGAAAGAATGAATGAGAATTATAAATCAAGGAGGATATTATTAAAAAGGTATGTTCAAAGTTTCAGGTCATGAATCTCAAGAGGGAGCATGAAAAGTTGTTTTGAGCTTTGTCGAGCTCTCAAAGCAGTCATTCCCAATTTGATGGTCATTTTAGAATACTCACCCAAGTGTGAAAACTCTGCATGGGGACCTAAGACATTCATCAATGTTGAGGCATGGAGTTAAGATTATTTTGTAATTGGAATGAGGTAAAATAATTCATTATCCTTTATGAACGATTATTAAGAAGACAAGTGGGTTTAAACACTCCTTAAACCTTAGTTTCATAACTATATATAAAATATGAATAGTTTGGCCACTAAATGACTTGGGAAGGCTAGTGTGAAGGTTTATGAATGTAGAGAATCCATCAGAGCTCATTTTGGTGGTGGTGGGATTTTCTAGATGTGATGAGAAGCTATAACAAAACCTATATTTTGTTAAGATATGCAGTACATGTATGAGTTGTAGGTTTCATGAAGTGAAACCAATTGATTCTTCTATCTTGGGATGTGTTATAAATTTCCATGAAGATTTTGGGGTAGGTTTAATGCAAGAAATGAGTGAAATCATTCTTCTAAAGTGTCTACCGCTAATGGCCTAAAGAGGCAAAAATCATTCATAGATGTCCAAAGAGGTTTGTGATGTTTGGCATGTTGTAATGCAATGATTATGAGCATGGATAGTTTTTTGAGGTCCCACATGATGTGTTTGAGCTCATTTTTTTCAAATTAGTGTTGTCATGTTGAATTCCTAATGCCCTAATCAGCCCTATTAGGCTTGCTAAGAAGGTGGCGGGAATAGGTATGCAAGTATTATTTTCTTCATGTGAAATATGCATGTGAGTGTTTTAGGAGGAGTGTTAGGATTCCATTGAAGTGTTCAAAGTGATTGTAGTGCTTGGAAGCTATCCTGGATGTGTTAGACATTGATTTTCTCAAGACTGGTTCTTAAGACCTAATAGCGAATTTGATCGAGTGTTATAGATGTAAGCATTTTAGAGCCTTATGCCTTGAATTGAAGGTTGATATGAGTTGTATGAGTGTAGACAAAAATCATGAATTTGGGTACATTTATAGGTCCATAAACACATACTAGCATTCATATGATTCCTAGGTAAGAAAACTAGTAATTGTTGATGGCGTATCACAAAGCACTTCCCTGAATGTCTACAACTCGATGGGTTGAGACTCTTAGTGCGATTGCATAACATGGAGCTTCTCCCAAGTGTGGGACCTTGTGAATCGGAAAGCTCTCCGGATGAAGGCCGGTTCCTATTCCTCTATTCAGATGCACACATAAAAATGCAGAGGGTTTACTCAAAACCTAATCTAACTTGCCAAGGAGACAGGGTAAGAAGATGCATAAAAATAAACCTAAACTAACAAAGGTGATGCACCGAGGAATGAAGAACACCTGTCTTGCCAATAAACACAAACCATTAAAATGCAATGCAAGATCATGCACAGATAACCAAAATTGTAGTGAAAGATTAGGAGGATGCAAATAAACACAGAGAGGGTTGAGAATCATCCATAGACATGCATTATCTGCTCCAAAGATTGATACAATACACTACAAAATGCCAAGAGGCAAAGTTGCATTACAGTTTTAAATGGGAGGTTTGAACTCCACAAACTCACCTGCCAAAGAGAAGAAGGGAGGGGCAAAACAAGAATGTCCAACCTTTAGAAAGAATCCCCTCCTTACAATTTATAGGAATAATGAGAGAGAAAAGAGAGAGGAATTCAAATCTACCCCAACCACCTCTAGGTTACATTTAATTCATCTCATTATGGCGGTAGGTGAGAACCCTAGCAAACCCAAAAAGTGGCGAACTGTATTTTGCATTTTTAAGAATTTTTTCTCACCCAATTAAAGATTAAAGATATAGAGGACCTCGTAATCTTTACGAAAAGTCCAACCTTGTGTGAATCCGAGCTCCCTGTGAAAAGTTATGGCCATTTGAATATCTGGGTCAGGGTTTGCTTCCTGTCAGCACTCAAAATGTTGCGCCTCCTGAAGATGCACCCCGATGCATCCATCCTTATGTCGACATACTCTTATTTGCACCAAGGCACGAATTTCTTCATGTCGACACCTTATGTCATGCGCCCTTTACGTGCGCCAAAGCGCAAATTTCTTCATGTCGACACCTTATGTCATGCGCCTTTACTCTACGCCTAAGGCACAATTTTCTTCATGTCGACACCTTATGTCGTGCGCCCTTTACCTACACCAAGTCGGCAATTTCTTCATGTCGACACTCTTTGACGTGCACCTTCTACATGTGCCTTGGCACAAACTTTTTCGTGTCAACACTTTTCTACTCATGCGCCAGGGTGCATCCATGTTCATGTCGACACTCTTTGACGTGCGCCTTCTACCTGCGCCTTGGGCTGTTGGTGACGTAATAAATATCAGCTCTGAGTTTCTTTGATTTCCATATTCTTCTGCTTGTCTATATCTACCCGGGGGAGATATTTACAATAGTAAGTAATTAATGTATTTGGCCTTTTGTCATTGTTTCTTGTTGTTTATTTGGTCTTTCATACCCCACAACCAGTCATAACTTTACTTCTTTATCTTTTATGACTTCGGACACTAAGCGCCCAACTACTACGTCAATGCCAGTGCACCCGGGACCTCTTTTCATCTTAATATCTTTTTAGGCCTCTTTTATCTTTTGGGCATCTTATTTTCTTATGGGTCAACCTTCCAGTTGTCAATTACGAAATTAAAACAAGGGAATCATATAAATACATAGTTATGTGACCAAAATAAAGGACCAAGCTCTAAACATCATTACTATCACCTAAGCTTGCACTCAAAAGGAACCTAAAGCACTTCAAATCATCCATTTGGCATTCAATCAAGGGACAAGGGATTGCATTTTTTGCATACACTACATAGGAAGGGGAAGTTTCTTTATTCCATCCACACATCTATCTACATTGCTACATCTAGTTATCATGTTATCAAGTGCACTTGCACAAGGGCATCTAGGGCACGATTTCTACACACACACACACAAGAACTACATGGAGTCTGAGATGTAGTGCAGCACTCCATTGTAATCTCACTATGTCGAGTGACCATCGAGGTTAGTCTAAATCCCCATATTGCATCTTTATTTTTGGATTTGATGTTGTAGGGTGGGTTTTGCAGGTGAACCTTTGTTTTGTAGGTTATAGGTACCTCAACAATCATAGTGCGACATATAGGAGATCAACTCGAATAATCATGACACTTGTGCAACATTCCATAAATTAGATTATAAGTCTTTCGTGCATTCACGGATCCGGTAGAGGTCTCAATGCCCAGGCACCCTTGTCTAGTCATGGGAATCCATGTCATCCATATTCCTCTGATCTGTAATTTACTCTACGAGCAATAACAACACAAACCACTTGTGTTTAGTAGTTTTTCCAGATTAAAACTAGTCCCGACAATGAGTAAATCAGCCAAGTCCATTTCTCTCTCTCTCTTGTACTTAGGGTTTCATATTTTATAGCTTATTTCTTGTGTCAAATATGTATTTTAGCATTTTTATCAATTGTGACTCTAAAATTGTAGTTTAATAAATCTATTTTTTTAAATCATTTGATGAACCCATCATTGAAACCCTACCTTATGAAAATGTATAAAAATATATCTCCTTCTTCGCATTCATGAATCATTCTTCTTATCATCCTTTTACTCGACCAAGGTTTCTGGCATTGTTACTACTACTTCTAATTTTATGCAAGTTCGTACTCATCATCCTCATCACTTTTTTACTCCAATATCTAATCTAAAAATCAATGTCATTACCACTCATCGCACTCGTCCTCCTATGGCTCCACCACTTATGTCCCACCTCCTATCACTTCTACAATTCCTTCCACTACCTCTAATGGTTATGACATCATGAGCAAATTAAGAATACACCCAAAAAAAAATCTCTTTATGATCTATTGTGTAGTGCACCTGATTGTCATCACACATTAGAGGTCACTCTTCACTCTATTCACATTAAAAGTAATAATTCACCTATTGCATTTTCTCACCTCATTCAATCTCTTAAAAATTTACCACATGTTATATCTTTTAGTGATGAGGATATCCCTCCTTTGCATTGATGATCCATTTGCACCTTTTCTTATCACTGCTACTATTGGTACCATCTGCATTAAGCGTGTACTCATTGATAATGGATCTACTATAAACCTACACTCTCTCTCTCTCTCTCCTCAAGCAAATGTACATTCCTAACAATATAATTAACAAATCTTCTCAAGTCATTCGTAGCTATGATTCTACCACTCGTACATGCATGGGCACCATCACCCTACCTTTACAGGTTGGGCCTAAAATGGTTCCTATTGTATTCTTTGTCATTGATGCCACATTTCAATACAATTGCTTACTTGGTAGACCCTGGATTCATGTTATGCATGTTGTTCCATCTATAGTTCATCGGTGCATTAAATTCTTACATGATGGTTATGAACATACTATTGTTGTGGATCCTGAGCCATTCAAGTTTTTTCCGTATAGATCCTATCACTTCCATGCCCATTCCTCCATCTCAGCCAATTCCATATCACAAAGTTAGTACATATGATGTCGGTCAATCTAGTGCTCCTACTTCTTCTTCTTTTTTATTTCTCCATCCACTCCATCCATTCCTATTTGTACTACTAATATTCTATCACCTACTATGTCCACCCCATGGCTACTACTTCTCCACCTATCACGGCTCCTCCCAATTCTACATCTAACTCCACTCCTACCAATATTCTTGATAATGTTATACAACAAGACAATGTTAGTATTGATGATTCTAATGATGAGGTTGATGTCGTAGAACTTAATGATGACACATTATGCAATCTTAACTTTACTCCCCTTGAAATAGATGAATCCTACTTTCAAGATACTTTTGTTGTTATTGGCCCTAACGAATATCAATTTAAGAAGCTTCCTCCATCCACTAATGTCATGATTCCTTTCCAAGGCACAATACATACATTAGACATTCTATCATTTTTGCATCTCCTCAAGTTCCTTCTTCTCTGCCTGGATCCCTTCACATGCACTCTCTTCATTTGCAATTCTTATTGGCCTCATATCCCATTTGACCCCACTTGCTCTGAGACTGTTTGCACACATGATGGCTTAGCTCGGTTAGGATTCACATTTTCTGATCTCCTTCCTCCACCTCACTCTCCTCACCTCTATCATGGATATGTTCACATCATTGCTGCTTATGGCCTCCATGTCTTCCATTTATTATATTTTCTTGCACTTCTCTTCTCGTTCTTCTCACACTTGGTCAGTCTTGGCTTGGCTTAGAATTACATTGGTGGCACACTAGATCCAAATCACACGATATCACATTTCCTATTCCTTTTGGCCGCATTTCTATTTGCAATGACTCTTTCTTGGGATATTCTCCAAATCTCACTCGATGGTATGCACATGGTTTCACAACCACCTTTCACTGATGAAGAATATGCAATGAGCATGTATAATTTACGCCACAAGGGCTCTTTATATGATCAACCTCACACTATTGCTTATCAAGTCTTTGATCCAGTCCAATTGGTTATGATATTGACAATGATGATCTTCTAGATGATTTTACTTGATTATTTTCCATTCATCACACACTTGGGGGGCATCATGCTCCCCCCTTTCAATAATTATCAATTCTTTCTAATCTCTACACATACACATTATGCTTTGTGCTTTACATCTAGTCTCTCTTACATACATTGATACACAACTTGTATCATCATTACCCTATGATGCACTCTAGTTCCACGGTTCATACTTGACTGTTGAGGGTCTAAATATGAAATGAACCTCACCACCATCACTCACACTTTTTACTCTCTATGCTTCATTGATCTATTTTTGTAGCACACATTATCAAACCATTTCCCGATGACGCACTCTTGTTTTATGGTTCATTCTTTATTGTTGAGGGGTATTTTATAAATGAACCTCATCTCATACTCATACACATTATCTGGGGGGAATGTTGTTCCTATCACATTCACTTTGCATTCCATTCCGTCACACTCATTCCCTACATATTGCATATCTTGGTTTTATTCTTCTTACTTTACTTATACTTACATGTACACTTTATTTCCCATGTTAGATGGATACTTAGTATGTCAATATATCTTTTCTATATACACATACGCATTCACTTGTTCTCTAGTTGTGAATGCAAATTTCTTACAGATCTTTACAGTTGTAATGATGTTTGGCATTGTACCTTTATCGGTCCCACCGAGGCTCCTACTGGGGGCATCTACTTTCTCACATTACAAGTGTTATTGTTTCATTATTTATTATTTTTCCATATTCCTATCACACTATTTTCTATTGGTACATACACACGCTTTGACATAATTTTTATCTTTCTAACATGTTAATAGGTGTTTCATGTGCAGGGATTTGTTTTACAGAACTATTTTCCACCATGGTTTTTCTGTTACACTTTGCTTTTCATTATTTTCCATTGTTTCGGGATATGTCTTATGCCTTGCTTGATCATTATTTATATGTTTTTGTTCATTTTTAACCCCTGATTTATCTTGTGACATTGTGAGTGAAATCCCATATTTGAAACCCACTTTTCACGTCCATCTTTATATGCACATTTTCTTATTACATAGTTTTTCTATGACATGTTTTCCACTTTTACTACTAACACATATATCTAGCCACTTTTTTTGCACATGCCTTGGTTTCCACCATGCACATCCTCCCCCTACTGGATATAGTTCAATTCAACATAAGTGCCTCTCTTTTCTTTGCACACTCCTAACAATGTCGCATGCACCCCAAATGAGGGGGCATACATTGGGTGAATCAATCACCCCATACAACAACTTAGAGCTATAATACATGCCTGCATAGTACATGAACAAAAAGAAGTTATACAATCATGCAAAATGACCCATATTTTGACTTGGGAATCTCCTCAAACACAACATAGACACAAGCACCCAAGCTCAGATAAAGAGTTCAGTGTCCGTGTCCTCCCCTAGGTTTTAATTTCCTGAGGGGCACACAAACAATTTCTCATATCAACACAATTCACTGTAGTTTACAGAGCAATTTTCACAGTACAAGCACAATCCTCTAGTAAGCAGAATGCATTCTATTTCCATTTCAATCATAACAAAAATTACATTCGGAAAAAATCAAGGACAACAAGAACAAAATAGGATCACACCATCTGCAGTGGTGTAGAATCACACAGAGTCATGGAAGGAGATTAACACTAGACCTCTCTCCCCAACACTTTTTTATTTGCCGTGAGATCACCCAAAAACTCGTACACTTTGGAATGATGTCACCAAAAACTCACACTTGGCATGATATCACCCAAAAAAATCACTCTTGGCATGAGATCACCCAAAACTCACTCTTCTATAGCATTTCAAGACATTTTCTATCCTTTTCACTCTTCACAAATTAGGTGCACACTTTCCATTTACTACTTTTACATACTTTCACATGTTTTACATACTTATGCAATTTTTTCATATACACATCTTTGACTACTTCTTCACTCTTCTTTTTTGCAGTCCATCCTCTTAGGCAATAACAAAAAAACTTTCAACAAACTACAACAACAACAAGTACAATACAATACAACACATACGTTACACCCCTAGGGTCACTTTCCTTTCTAGTTTCCACACTTCATTTTTGCATTCATTCCACGCTTCACTTGTCTCTTCGATGTGTTATCACCATCACACTCTAAAGGAACAAAGGTATACATCTCTTATCTACTTTATGTTATTGATTATTCACTCAACAACATAAAGTGGGGAAAATGTAGACACAAAATCACACACTTAGGTACATTTCTAGGTCCATAAACACATACTAGCATTCATATGATTCTAAGCAAGAAAACTAGTAAGGACTATCTTTGGCCTTTTATCTTTGTTTCTTGTTGGTAATTTGGTCTTGCATACCCCATAACCCCATTGTCATAACTTTACTTGTTTTTATATTTTATGACTTTGAGACACAACACTGCCAACCAAGAGGAGATGCCGGCGCTCGTGCCCTCATCCCCTTTGGGCCCCCGACCTCTTTCCATCTTACTCACTCTTTTTGGGCCTCTTTTATCTTTTGGGCATCTTATTTTATTATGGGTCAATCTTCCAGTTGTCAATTATAAAATTCAAACAAAGGGAATCATATAAATACATAGTTATGTGACCAAAATAAGGACCAAGCTCTAAGCATCATTATTATCACCTAATCTTGCACTCAAAAGGAACCTAAAGCACTTCAAAGCATCCATTTGGAATTCAATCGGGGAAAAGGGACTAAAATTTCTGCATACTTGACATAGGAAGGGGAAGTTTCTTTATTCCATCCATACATTTATCTACATTGCTACATCTAACTATCCCATTATCAAGTGCACTTGCACAAGGGAATCCTAGGGCATGATTTCTACACACACACACAATAACTACATGGAGTCTGAGATGTAGTGCAACACTTGGTTGTAAGCTCACTCTATTGGGTGACCATTGATGTCAGTTTGACTCCCCAACCGCATATTTCTTTTTTGATTTGATGTGGTATTGTGGGTTTTATAGGTGAATCTTTGTTTTGCAAGTTACATGTACCTTGGAGATCATATTCGACACATATAGGAAATCAACATAGAATAATTGTGACACTTGTGCATGACACTCCGAAATCATTTCGAGTCCATGTGAAGCCACCGACACCCAATAGATGTCTCAAGTGTCTCAGGCGCCCTGTTTAAACATGGGTGCCCATGTCCGAACATATTCCTATAGTCTATATTTTATTATGTGTAATAATGACACAAATCACTTCATGTTTAGAAGTTTTTCCAATTCAAACCAAAGTCTAGACAACGTGTAAATCAGCTAAGTCCATTTATCTCTCTATTGCACTTAGGGTTTCATATTTTATTAGCTTATTGCCTGTGTCAAATCTGCATTTTAGTATTTATTTATCATATGCGAATATGCAATTAGGGTTTAATACATCTATTTTTGTTAAATCAATGAGCTAGGTGATATCAAGACCTTTCCAATGATGTTTCATATGAGTTTTGATAGCATGATTTCATATGTGAAGTTGTTCACTTTTGAGGATTAATAATTTGGTGCTTAAGACCTAATTTATGGAGTGTCCAGAGATGATGGATTAATGATGGAGTTGTTGAATGCCCTTGAAGTTCAAGTTTTGAGTGTTAGAGATGAAGGCGTATTTTTAGGCCTAGTTGAGCATGTTTGTGTTTGTAAGGATTATGTCAACCTAATGGGGCTTGAAATGTAATTTTTAAAATTCGTGTAATGTTTATTCATGTTATATATGACCGACCTTGCATGGTCATATGGGTTTTTTTCTTACCTATATGGTTTTGTGGCTTGTGGCATGTATAAAAGTGAGTTATATTTGTTCATTTGAGCTAGTGCGAGATGATGGAGATGTGAGCGAGAAAGAGGAAGTGTGTGAATATGTTAAATGGATATAGGGAAAAGTAGAGAAGAGGATGAGAAGCCGAGAAGAGAAGAGAATCAAAATTCAAGGTCATATGACCTAATCAACACATTTTGATGCATACATGAGTGAAAAAGGAGAGGGAGAATTTTTAGAGGGTTTTGATGAAGATATTTGAATAAGTGATCACAATCAGTTAGTTGAGAAACAAGGACATTGAGTGATCTTCATATTAGGTGGTTGAGTTGGTGTTTGGTCATATTGGGGGTTTGTAGCCTCCTTGTAGAGTTGGTGCTCTACTAAACTAGGGGTTGGTGTTCCTTGTAGGGTTGGTGCCCTACTAAACTAGGGGTTGGTGCTCCTTGTGGGGTTGGTGCCTCACTAAAGAAATCTCTTGTGATGTGTAATATTCATAGGAGTCATTTTTGTTGAGTAATATATGTAGAGGTTCAATGGTTTTTCTTCCCTTGAGGGTTTCCCACTTTATATCTTATGTCATTATGTTATTTGATTGTTTATGTATGGTTATGTTTCATGATGCATAATGGTTAAGATGGATGATTGGTGAATAAATAATGAATGATTTATGGATGGTTAAACAAGTTTTACGATTATACATGGTTACTTGCATTTAAAGTATTAAAGGACTCGATTCATCCCCAGTCATTGTGCTTCCAATAGAATAAGCAAAGGCATATTCCATTCAAATAATCAATTCGACCAAAATAAATTGTAAGTTCATATGTATATGTATATATAAATAATAAGCCCAAAATTCTAATATGAATCAAAACATCATCTACTACTAATCACCACCGATTACAATTTTTTCACTCTCAAAACATGTCATAATTCTAACCAAAACAAATGAAAATAATATAATGTGATGTATCAAATGTGGCAATAGCCACCTAGTCCTTAGAATGTCTTTGAAATAAAAAGATTCAATTATGTAAATATTGATCTAGAATCTTCATTTCTCCAATAACCAAAGTAATTTTTTTGCTTGGTTTGTGTCGAGTTAATGTCCACTATGTTCCAAAATATATTCTATTTTCATTGTGTTTATAATTTTCTATATTATTTCAATGGTTGTTATTAAACTATATAATAATTTAAGTGGAGTAAACCAAAAATTTTATGAATCCAAAGTAAAACAAATATTTTTAGGTTGGTGATTGTTAAGACAAATTTAATGCTCAACAAACATTACGTTAACTAATAAAACCATTTGTATCAATTATGAATATTTAATTTTGTAATGACACGGTTATAAATTAATTTTAATCTAAATATAAGTGTGAACATGAGGCCAAGAATCACCAATTGGAATGGAAATCAACTATAATAGAAATGTTAAAAGGAAATAAATAAACAAGGTTTTGAGTCCATTATAGTATTAATGGATTGGTATTCGTATGAATAATATTAAGTAGAGTGTTTCCTTAGATCGAGGGTAGGGAGCAAGGTAGATGCAAGATTATGATAATAAGGTTGTAAATAGGATTGTAATCATGTTGATTATGAGATGAGATATCCAAGAGGATGTTGGGAAAGAGTCGCAAGGATTATAATATAGGTCTAGGATATTGAAAAGCAAGACCAAGGGTTGTGTAATGATTGTAAAGGTAAGGATCGATAGATAAAAATGCAATAGAAAAAAATATGCTACCCTAACCTAATATATACATGAACCCATCTACATAATCCAAATTTAAAATGAAAATAAAATAAAAGAGAGGTTAGAGATACTTACCTAAATGAAGGAACAATTGGCACATTAAATTCCACCTACGATTGACAACACCTTATGAGAGATTTAATTTGGGGGACCAAAAATGATTAAGAAGAATACCTAGGAACACCCTTGATTGATTTGATGACTCCAAAGTCTTGGTAGACCATGACAAGTGCAATTCCTATGCTTATAGATCCCAAGTACCTAATACTCCAAGTGTGGACTCTAAATAAGGTAAATATGACCAACTTTAAGACCTTCTAATATTTTAGGGTAAGTTGGAAAGCAATAGCAAACCACATGTGTGATGGATGAAATATGGAAGGAGCACTCAACTACCTATTATAAATATCCTAATTATAGGATTATGTATCTATGCTAGCTAATGGTATCGAGTGTGGTCAATGTTTTCAATTGTGATGAATCATTAACATGATGACATCAAATATGATCAATGTCATCACAAAGGTAAATACACCCAAAAATGGAATTAAACACATCGATGTCATTTGAGATGGAAATGCGGTCATGGGAAGATCAAGTAAGCATACCAAAAGGGATGAAGGGAACTATGAGGTGATAAGGCATAAAATGATGAAGATGTGATTGTGTTGAAATTAGGTGTGTGGGTGAACACAAGGAGATAATAGGGTGATATTACAAGGAGACTATGAAATATGATTATAAGGGTGTGACAACATGTGAAATATATTATATAATTAGACTACACATCAAATATATTTGCATGTCCAAATTTTACAACCCAAAATACTCATCTAGATAACCTAATAACCCCGTAAAATTTTAGTACATTTTTAAAAAGTATTAAACACTAATTAACTATCATTTAATTAAATACTTAATAATTAGTTAATTATTATTTCCACGTCATTAAATTAACCAAGGGGTATCCAAAAGAAACCATAACAAAATCCACACAATCAACGTTAATTAATTTTTTAAGGAGATAATACCTATTCCCCACCAAGGGGTTAGGTTTAACAAATTGAGAAATTGATTGGCTAGAGATTAGGTTAAATTAATTGGGCATGGGTCCCATTTGGCTCGGACCCATAGCCCTTTCCACCCAAAAAATATTTAAAAGACAACTTTAATTCAATTTTACTCACCCAAATTAGAAGAGGAGGAAAATTGGTTTTATTGGAGCCCTTGGATCAAAGGGATCTCCATTTTGATCCTAGGTTTAGTTTTGGAACCCTAATCTCATTTTTAACCTCATTATACATTTTATTTCTCTTTTCTTTTCTATATATTTTATATATATATATATTGTTTTGTTTGTAGGTTTGGGAGACGCTTCCATGGAGGAACAAATAGCTAATTTTTTATTTTCCCTTTTATTTCATTTTTGGGAAATATATATATATATATATATATATATATATATATATATATATATATAAAGTTTGTTTACACACACATTTCTTTTTTTTACTATATTTAATACCAAATTATAGAGCAGTCACGCCCTATTATGTGGGTATATACATACATGTGTGTGTTAGGGTGCATTATATAGGGTTAACCAAGCCAAGAGCCATATAGCCTATGCCAAAAGTTAAGAGTTGTAAGAGTGGGGTTAAAGGAGGTCGTGCCCAATGTAATATGTGTTGTGTATTATTGAATAGTGTAGGGTTTGGACCCATTTACATTGTTTTTTATCTAAAAACAAATCTCTCTCTCTCTCTCTCTCTCTCTCTCTCTCACACACACACACACACACACACACACACACACACACATATAACTGTGATAGTGAAGGATTTGTTTTCCTTGCTTTATTTGTATTATCCTACTCGGGATATTCCACCTCACTTAGAGTTTCCCGCACTTATGGGATATGCTTGCTTAGGTGTACACTTGACTACATTATCTAAGTGTTGGTTACCACATGACTACACTATTCTACAGGTGTGAGTCACCACGTGACTACACAATTCTATTTGTTAGTTACCACTATTCTAGGTAGAGATTGCCTTGATTCTAGGAGGAGGTTACACATTCACCTCCTATATGTACATCTCTTGCATTATTCTATTTAATCGTATTGAGTTGGAGATATTTCGTGTTATTGCAATTATCTCTTTTGCATTTTCATATTTTTGTAGTCTTGTATGCTTGCATTATTTTGTCTTGGAACAATTCATGTCTCACATCATTCACCTATGCAATCTTCGAACCAATAGATCCTGAGCACTTCCTGATATGGTATCAGAGTCGAGTGGTATTGAGATTGTCTGGTTATTATTCTGCAAATTTATTTTCATTTGAGATCATTATTTACAAGTATTTGGGTGTTATTTGGTGTTATTTTTCTTGGTTTTTGGGTATATAGCCTATTTGCAGGCTTCTGATATTTACAAGCCCGCATAGTGCACATAAAGTTTCGAGATTGCCTTTTGCAAGCCCTCAATTGTTATTGTAGGATCCTTGGAAGATTTATCCAAATCTAGGCATTTTTTTAGACCTATGAAGGGAATTTTCACCTGTGTTAGTGCTTTGCATGTTATTCAGACTTTGCAAAGGGTGTGTTTATGATCAAGAGGCATTTCGGACTGTAATCGAGCTTCTAATGTACCCATACATGCATTTCCGAGTTTTGGATTCAAGTGTTGTTTTTTGAGTCCCACGGCAGTGTTGTTTGCTACACTCAGATCTACAATTTCAAGGCAGCAATGAAGATCTTCTTGATCAAGGGATTAGCCTTGGGTTCATCAACCCTCCTCCTTCTTTTGCTAAAACTATTTTTTTAGTAAAAGTGCATTTCAAGTTTAGTGCAAATTCATTTAAAATAGGGCTTATTTACGAGAAATAGTTATTGTAAAACTTTTGATTGGTAGCTCGATATTGAGTGCCATTTTTTTGCAAAAGTTAAATATTTTTCATTTCCCAAAAGCATTGGACCTATTTTTTTGTAAAATGCACTAAGTTATAAAGTGCCAAAATTGTGGGGGGCTTGATATAGTTTAGGGGGTGTACAAAGTGTTTCCTCTCTTGGTTAGAACTTCTTTCTTTCAAAGCACATTTCTTAATTTTCTGCAACAATTACCACAAAATTTCTTTCTACAATAATGGATCTAAGCTCAATTAACCCACTTACACCTTTTAACTACCATGAATGGAAATCAAAAATCTCCATTGGACTAAGGAGCAAAGGGTTATACCATATCACAATGGGGTTAGAACCAGAGCCTAGTACAAATGCAAAAAAAGTTAAGTGGTATAATAAGTGTGATAAAGCATTTGGTATTTTGTGTCTTTCAGTGTCTCCTGAACTCCTTTTTCACATAGATTCAACCAAATCTCCCAACGAGGTGTGGAAAACCTTAGAAAAATTATTTGGAAAAGTTGACACTATGAGAGGTCATGAGCTAGAAATAAAACTTATCAGCTTAAGTCCTAGCAACTTTGACACCTTGGAATATTTCTTTACCAAGCTCAAGTCCTTACGATTGCAGTTAAAAGAATGTGGAATAGAAAAGAAGGATGAACAACTTGTTCTTTCAGTGCTTTCCAAACTAGGTCCTGATTACTCTATCTTTGTTTCTACATTTTATGCTACCAAGAGAGCTCTTGGAGCCACATGGTCTATGCCATCCTTAGATGATTTCATTGCTGATTTGACTAAGGAGCAAGACAAGTTAATTCAAATGGGTACCTTGAAGTCATCCAAACCTCAAGCCCTCATTTTGGGAATGGGAAACAAAAATCTTCTAGCAACCAAGAGAAGAAGCAAAAGAGTAAGGATCCAGAAAAGAAGAAAGAACAGAAATCCACTACCTCTTCCAAGTCTACAACTGAAACCTCTAGTTCAAATGGGAAGCCTAAAAGGAAAAGGTTAAGTGTGCCTATTGCAAGAAACTTGGGCACGATGAACACAAATGTATGAAGAAGCAAATTGATCACCTCAGTCATCTCCTTGAGAAGAACAACATAGGGGTCCTTGAATCTATCAAACAATCTTCATCAACCCAAGAATCTACTAAGGAAAAGGAAAAGATAAAGAGAAACATAAGGGAAAAGCACTAGTTATAGTTGCATCCTCATCTACTCCTTCATGGGTTATCGAATTTGGTGCTTCACACCACATGGGTTCATCACAGGTTGAGTTTTCTTCCTTAGATCCCTATAGCATGTCCTCCATCACTTTGGGTGATGATACTCTAGCCACAGTTTTAGGAGAGGGTCTGTTGAAGTCAAAGGTGGAACATTCACAAATTTTCTTAGTGTACCTTCACTTTCAACTAATCTCTTGTCAATGTATCAGATGACTCATATAGGGAAGGGCATGAGAGTCCTATTTGATCTAGATTTAGTTGAGATTAGGGAGTTGCATAAGCGACACTACATAGTAGCAGTGGGAAGGGAAATCACCATGCTAGGTTATATACCTTCTCACACTTTTCACCTGATGTTTCCCCTACTGCATTGCTCACACACTCAAATGGAGTTAGCAAATTATGGCATGAGTAGTTTGGCCATCTTAACTACCACTACCTTGAGCAGACTCAGTCAACATGACATGGTTATAGGATTTCCTAGAGTTCGTTTCTCAAAGGGTATTTGAGGGTTGTGCTCTTGGAAAACACCCTGAAGAGAAATTTGATAAGGGCAAAGCTTGGAGAGCTTCAACACCTTTAGAGTTGATTCACAGTGATGTCACAGGGGATTTTCCCCATCCTTATTTCACTAGGGAAAAATATGCTCTCACCTTCATAGATGAATTTTCTAGATATACATGGGTTTACTTCCTTAGGAAAAAGTCTGAAGTGTTCGATTACTTTCGGGACTTTAAGAAACTTGCTGAGAATCAATCTAGGAAAAGCATCTGATTTCTTTGAACAGATAATGGGGGAGTATGTTATCAATAAATTTGAGTAGTTTTACACTACTAAGGGTATTGATCTACATCGACAATGTCTTACACTCCTTTGCAGAAGGCATGGTAGAATGCAAAAATCAGTCCTTGAAAGAGATGGAAAACTATATGATCCACTCTAAATCTTTGACTCTGCAGTTTTGGGCGAAGCCATCAATTGTGCATGTTATATACAAAACTGAGTTCCCCACAAAGCTTTAAAAGGTATAACTCCCTTTGAAGCTTGACACAATAGGAAACTGAAAGTTAAGCACTTTAGGGTCTTCGGATCACCAACGATGGCACACATCCCCAAAAATAAACACAAGGAAATGGAGCCTCAATCAAACCTTGCATATTTTTTGGGTATCTAGAGGGGGTCAAGGGCTATAGGCTTATCCATCCTACTACTCATGAGTTGTTCATCGAGAGAAGTTTTAAGTTTTAGGAGATTCCCACTGACTCTTTACTTGATGATTCTCCATCTACTTTGGCTTCACTTGGTTTTGATGAGAAGTTTGAGGATTCAGATCATCCACAACATGTTCCTGAGGCAGAGTCTTCTAGTTTTTACAGCTTCGACAAAGAGCATAGTAATGAGGATTAGTCCTCATCTACTTCTAGTCATACTTCAGAGGATGATGATTTGGCACACGACTCACCCACTTTAGGCCCTCTTTGGGCTAGGTAGACACTTTAGAGTGTAGGCACTTGGGTAGGGGATCCAAAGGATGACAGACGTACTCGGCAGACTATCAGAGTAGGCCACATGCCTTCTATGCTTTAGTGATAGATCCACAGACATTCCAAGAGGCATCATGCATACCTAAGTGGGATAGTGCTATGCATGAGGAATATAATTCCTTAATCAGTAATCACACTTGGGATTTGACTTCACTTCCTAAGGGAAGGAAGATGGTTCGATGTTGATGGATATATTGGACCAAATTTACAGTAGATGGGTTAGTTGATAAGTACAAGGCTCGATTAGTAGCCAAGGGTTTTTCACAGGTAGCTGACATAGACTACTCAGAGACCTTTGCACCGTAGCCAAGATGACTTTGATTAGACTCACACTTGCTTTAACCACAAACACATGGTTGGAGTGTGCACCAGATGGATGTGAAGAGTGATTTTCTTCACGGAGACCTATAGGAGGAGATCTACATGGAGCAGCCACCAGGGTTTATTCAAGATTCATCCTTAGTTTGTAGACTTAGGAAATCTATCTATGGCCTCAAACATGCCCCTCGGGCTTGGTATGCCAAGATGGATTCCTTCCTCCTAGCTTTTGGTTTTACACGGTGTCATTCAAATTCCAATGTATATCTATTGCAGTGGGATGATTCATTACTAATACTGGTACTTTATGTTGATGACCTTTTGATCACTGGGAGTACTTCATCAGCTATCTTAGTAGTGAAGACAACTCTTCAGGATAGATTTGCCATGTCGACTTGGGTCTACTACACTACTTCCTTGGCATTGAGATCATACAGTTTGATTCAGGGATTTCACTTGCACAACCCAAGTACTCTCTCGATCTTTTGGCTCGGTTTCACATGGCTGACTACAAGCCATCTCAAATCCTTTCTTATCTGGAGTCAAGCTTGAGGTTGATTGTTCCACACCCTTGGTTGATGCTACTTTGTATCAACAACTTGTTGACAACCTTATTTACTTGACTCACACGAGACCTGATATCTCCTATGTCATCAATATTGTTTGAGGTACATGCAAGAACCTCATGAGTTGCATTGGAAAGAAGCTAAGAGGATTTTACACTACATTCAGGGATCACATAGATATGGGATTCACTATAGGGTTGGTTCAGACATTGACTTGGTCGGCTACACAAACTCAAATTGGGTTGGCGACACTGAGTGTCATAAGTGCACTTTAGGTTATAATTTCTCATTAGGTTCTGGTCCTATCAGTTGGTCGAACAAGAAGCAAAATGTTATTTCTATATCATCCACAGAGGTAGAGTACAAGGAAGTTATTAACACAACTATTGAGGCTATTGGGCTTCAAGGGATTCTCTTTGAGCTTGGTATCCAGATCAAGCAACTAACATCATCTTTTGTGACAACTAGAGCACCATCTAGATATGCAGGAATTTGGTTCTTCATCGAGAGGACCAAACACGTTGAGGATTCACATGCACTTCATGTAGACACCAATTTTGGTATAGCGCCCCTCCGTCATCTCACATTCATTCTACTCTCACTCTCGCATTTTGTTTTCTTAAACTTAAATAAATCTCATCCTTTTATTCACCCAAAATTTAATTAATTATTAAATGGGCTTCATATAAACCCATTTAATAATTAAATTTTCGCATCTCTCACAAATTACTCAATTCATGGGCAATAATACACCCATCCGACACTTCACTCTTAATGTCAAAGAATGAAAGCTTTTATTTCACCTAACTATGTAAATCATCTTTCCCACTCTATATCACATCCTTATCTTTTAAACCATAAGTCAAATTATGAGCCCCGTTGAATCACATCACCTCTTTTAATCAGGGTTACTTTACCCAACCCTAAGTATCTTTTAACTTGCAATCTAACCTCACCATTAGGCTATAAATATGGGCTTTCCCCTTCGAGAAAGTGAAGTGAATTTTTTTGGGAAAATGTTGTTTTGAATTCTAAGCTTCTTGTTTATCATTATATCCTCATGATGTCCTTGTGACGACATTGTAATCCCCATAATACTCTACTCATGATTTTGTTAGTTCACGTAGCGTGGTTCTTGTTGCACGTTGTGTTTGGATCAGATCAATAGCACCATCTACATACCAACAACGTCAAGTTCCTTTGTTCATCAGCTTGCATGTTATCTATTTATCTTGTATTTTATCATTATTATTTATCACACGTGGGTTGACACCACCGAGGAAGTTAACACTTCTCAGATATGCTTTGTTAGGAAGCCCCACATAAAATCTCTAAACAATATTTCTCTAGTGTCTATGAGCTATAGGTTTGTTGGGATCACAACGAGGAGTTAGCATCGACTTTGCTTTGTATCGGCCAATTACCATCTCCAAGGTACTAAGCCCTTGCATACTCGACGTTGTTTTGTGTTTGTTGATTTCTCATACACTAATATAGATAGGAAGCAAGAAACTCTGATCAACATTTGGCACGCCCGGTGGGACCAGATCCTAGTTTTGGTCATTATTTTGTTCCTTTACTCATCTTGCATAGGTGTTGTAAGTATAACAATTATTCATAACTCTCATCAATTTAGATATCTCTTGCAAATATTTCATTTTCCCGACTCACCTGTTTACAGGATTTAGTATTATCTCCCTCTGTGGGGTGTCATCTTTACATTCTGTGGTTTTGGTCATCTTAGAGGTAAGTACTTTTGGTTTTGAATCAGCTTGTTATTTGGCCATTTATAGTTTGTATCGAGCGTATTTTTATTATTAATCATAATAATATTATTAATATTAATTAAATAAATAAATATAAAAAATCCTAACTATCCTAAATTACCCACCCCCTACCTATCACCCCATTTAACCCTATACCCAACTCCCATCTCCTCTCCTGACCGAGCCATACTCGCACTTCTTCCATCCGAGCCATTTTCATCTCTACACTACTCATGATCCACTCCCGACTCACCACTCCCTATCACCCATCTCCCTTTATCTCCACTCGTTTCTAACTCACCACCACCTCCCTCTCACCCACGATCTATTTCTCTGTTACTCAATTCCTAACTCACTCCCTCCTCTACCCGAGCTATCCCTCCCAACTTTCAACATCCCATATCCAACTCAATTGCCCTCCCCACCAATCCCACCTCGGCTCATTCCACACAACTCCACTTCCTCCTCCATGCTCTCGACTCCCAACGCCAACCCCATTTCACTCAAATCCCAATTTCCTTGGCCTTGTCCCCAAGTTCTTATTCCACGTATCTCCCTCTCTCCGAGCTCCTATCTGACTCTTCCCCATAGAATCCTAACTTCCACCCCATCTCCAATTCCTTACACCACTCTGCGTCTCAACTGCTCTCTTCCTTGAGCCATCCTCACCCACACCGAGCTCTTCATATCCCCACCTATCCCAAGTTATTCTCCCACTCCCGTACCCATCCTTCCTCACTCATCCCACTCAAGAAGCCCTCATCCATCACATCCATCACTCCACACGACTCTCGGTTAATCGATGTTCGACGCATCCAACTGGTTCCATCTCAGTTTCAAATTCACATAATATTTGTGGGTACCTTGGTTCCATCCCAACTCCCACGCCGAGAAAATAATATCCATGCAAGCTCATCAACCTATGATGATTGGTGCTTCCAATTGTTTCCAAGTCAGATTCAAATTCACATAAAGTTTTTTGGCTAGCAATTGTAAAAGTCTCTTTATAGCTATTGTTTTACAATTCTTTACACATCGTATATAATCTTGAATCGCTTCACTAACACTATCTATCATTTTTAAGATCAACGCCGCCATAATTTCTCGTTGTTATCACATAAAATTGCATCAATTTTATTGAGGATTGATCCATGCGCTCATTTCCTTCACCTGCCAAGGTTCTCTGTCTCCCAACTACCTCCCACATAGCTTATTTCTCACCTCTCACATTACGTTTTCCTTTCAAATCTCCCATCGACATGCACTAGCCCACGTGAGCTTCACATGGCTCGACCATACGTAGGTTGACTTTCGGCGCAACCCTCTCAAATCAAGACACCATTTTTCAACATATCATATCCATACCTCTATTAGGATAATTATTTTAATATTAGTGGCTTAGTTAGGTTTTAATCAGGCTAATGTTTTTATTGTTAGTTATTTAATTACGATTTGATAACTAGAATTCTTGCGATAATTATTTTGTTATTAGTTAATTAGTTAATTAACACTCTTAAGTGGGATTATTATATTAGGATAATTATTGTGTTATTTTATTTTTATTAAATTCAAATATTTATATTTGTTATTATAGTTAAATTTTTTTGTTGATACTTAATGACGTCAGAACTCGAATTTGTCTTTCTTATTTTGTTGACCATGTCCACTAATTGTCTTCTCTACATTTGCAGGTGAATTCCACAACGTTGTAACCACAACATTATGTTGCCAAAGATAACCATTGAAACAAAAATACACCTAAGCGCTCTTTCACTAGACCATTCATGTACTTATGCATGGTGCAATTCTAGGGTACCCAAACGTTCTCGGTCATTGATCATCGGTTTCGGATACCACGTTATCAAGTACGATCCAATAATGGGGAAAGCATTCTCCAATGTTTCTTTAGCATCTGTTATCATTTTCTCACTTTTGACTGTCACACCTGATTGTTCAAAGCATACTCCTTGTTTCTCAACTTTATTGCCATCAGGATAAAAGGAAAAGTGATATACAGGTATTCTTGATTTTCCTATTTCCTCTTTTTGCATGGTAATGTCATTTTCTGGGTGATTGTTTGCATCAAACTCCATATTTCAAATTTGGTCTAAAACAAACCCCATGCATCTTGCTGCTCATATAGCTTAATTAGGGGTTTAACTCTTTGCATCACACATTTTACCACACACTGCCTCAAACTCGCACATATTAATCAACACACCGAAACATTCCTTTCACCTGGTTCACTTGATTGGGATTTGATCACCCAACAGGAAACCGTTTCAGACATTTCCTAGCCATAACTTACCTGAAACCAAACATAGTTTATCCTCTTCTAGGTCCTCTTCCAGCCTCATTTTTCTTTCACACACATGTTTTTAACCAAGTAAAAAAGCAAAAAAATAAATAAATAAATTTTTTTTGCCTCACTTGTTTGTTAATATAATAAGTAATTTTTATGCCCGTAATAACTCAATCCACTACTAAAAATATGGAACACAACCTCGCCACACATAGTACTTCATCCCAACCAATCACTACCTCAGTAACTTCATCATCCATGCCTCTCTCTACTCCCCTCATAGGCACCCATTCTCTCACCATTATACCTCACCAGATATCCTTCGGTCACACTTCGGTATTAGACCCACATTCCATCCCATCTAGGCCAACCACTCCACCTTCTGTCAGATCAAATCCTATTGGTACTCTCATCTTCCCTCTCGGTGATCCAGAATTTCAACAAATTCTTGACGCCAATCTATGGCTCTTCAAGACTATCTTCTAAGAAAATACATACACGTTCCTCTAGATGGTCCACCACTCCAACAAGTTTATCCTTATAGTACTAGTTCTGAAATTATTCCATCCATAGCCATACGTGATTTTGCCTCATCCTCTACTAACCCACCAGCCCACCAAACTACTCAAATAGTCACACCCATTCCGCCTAATCTTCCCCAAATCAACACAACCATTGTCACTATTGTCCCCATCACTACTACAGCTGCAACTATCACCAGTGCTCTTGTCCAACCTCCCCATGTGTCATATCCATTATCCGAACAACAAGTCCCACTCACATCACAAGTCTATGCCATTACTTCTCAACCTCCTCCAACGATACCTTTGCAACATGCAGTGTCACTTCAATTCTATCAACCCCTCTATACCCATATCCCCACTCAGTTACCACAACAACTTGCACAATCCCAACAATCATACCATGCCCCTATTTCTCACCAACACACATTCTATCAACCTCCACCTCAACCACAACCCATAATTTACACTCACCCATACCAAGTTCCTCAGACACCCACCCATTCAAAAATTCAACCACCACCTCTCATTTCTCAACAGGCACTTCCTAATGATCCCATGTAAATCTTAATAGGTCGGTTAGCCAACCTAGAGGCTGCTACGTTAGGGTCCAAAGTTACATTGTCTTACGAACAAATATGTAACGAACCCATTCATCCATCTATGCCAATGAAACCATATCCTCCACACTGGGAATTTCCAAAGTTTTCCAAATTTAACAGCAAGGAGGACCCTCAACAACATCTCCGAGCATTCAAACATGTGTGTTATCTCATCGCACACACGACCAAGATTTGATGCTTCGTACATTCCCCATGTCTTTGGTTGGCCCTGCTTTAGATTGGTATAATAATATTCCTCAATACTCCATATTTTCTTTTCTCTCAACATGTAATTATTTCTCGAGCACTTCTCCATTAATATTGCGTGCAAGGTAACCATCAATGATTTATATACCATCCACCAATTGAAGATGAATCCATCACGTATTTCATCACACGATGGCACAATATTATAAACCAATTATCTTTTCCACTTCCTCAAACTGACCTCATTGAGCTCTTCGCACGCTCTTGTGCTGAAGAATATTTCATCGAATTTGCAAATCCAATCATTTCACACTTTTGAAGAAGCTTTCACCATGGCTCGTAAGCTTGAGACACGTGCCCTAGAACAGGGGCATTTAAAATTAAAGTCAAATAAGCCCAAAATAGAATTTTTCAGACCATCCACATCAAATGATAAGTCAAAGACAACTGCCAATGTTATCATTGTCAAATCATCTCCTACACCGACATCTACTACAAGTAACTCAACAATGATTCACATGACCAATGCCCAATTATACTCCCCTAGGAGAATCATACAGCACCATCTTTGACAAATTGATAACAACACATTTGATCACACTACCACCTATCCAACCTATTAATGAATCTAGACCACGACATGTGTGGTATCGTGAGGACCATTCTAAGTACCATCAAGTCGAGGACATGACATAGAGAGATGTTAGACTTTCAAGGATTTGGTCCAAAGACTCATCGATCAGGGAGAACTTCAAGTGGATAACCCAAATGCTTCACCCAATCAACCATTAGATATTTTTAAACAACCATTTCCAAATCATACACCCACATCGACAAACCAGACTACCTCTACTTCTATATCTCAAACTCCCAAGTACCCACACCATAAATACTATCCACGTTGGTGATAAGAATCCAACTTCATCCACAAATTTACCATCTTCATCAACCATTACACATGTCCCCTTAGAAACACGCCTACATCCACAAACTCATCAACATTCATCTCCACACCAACATTAGTCACGTCCATGCCCACTTCCACTTTGGCGTCCCTTCCTACACCCACGCCTATTTCCACACCTACCACCCCTTCCCCATTTACAAATATTATTCATGTTTCGTCACCTCTTACACTTACTCCATCAAATCCAATTACCTTACCAGAAATCATCCCACCTTTACCTATTATCCCATCCTTAGCCTCACTTCTAGTCCCTCTTTCTACACTTTTACCAACACCTACTACATCTACTATTGTACATTCATCTATCTCACCTTCCTCTTCCATGGCCATGTCATTACTTGATGATTTTTGGCAAACATTCCAGCTTTCCTTGACTTGAATTATCATCCCATTTCCTCTATACCATTAGATACTCACACATCCAATCAATCCCCACACATATCCACTTCAATATCATCTTCAGTTCCTCATGTAGAATTTTTGTCATTCCTTCTAACAGTCCCCATTCACAGACAAGATCTAGGCCCCCATTTCCCAAGTGTCCTCCTTCACATCCTCGTCAAAAAGTGGACCTCACTATCCCCAATACTAATTCCCTTGAGGCCACACCATCTCTTTCTATTTTAGGACCACACCCCTCATCATCCTCTTCCATTCTGGGAGCATCCCCTTCATCAATAACCCACGCTACTACTAGAACAATACAACGGCCCTTTTCAACCAATATCTTAAAACAGATTCAAAGGCATCGCATCTTCCACCAATATCCCACATCAAACACATTCATTCCCTTCCCAAATCTAAAACAATGTCCAAATCTATTATTACATCACCACATACCCAGACATCGTTCCAAGGTCCTCGTCGATAACATCAGGATATTATACCACCATGTTTCATTAGCTACTCCAAGCCTTAGCAATCACCTTACCACCAATTAAATCTTTTGACCCAAGCGCCAAGGCCTTCATGGTTTAATTATAATCTTGTCTGTGCATTTCACCATGCCCTTGGACATGACACTGAACATTGCAAATCTCTCCAAGCCATTGTGCATCATTTTGTCAATGAAAATATTAACGATGAAAAACCAACTCTATCACCTCCCCCACCAACCTCGCATCCCAACATGCGTCTGTCAAAACATCTCGACCACCCCTTTCATTAAGAAATCATGTCATTACTCTGCCACCAAAAGAAGATACAACCAATGATACCAAACACACTACCAAAGGAGGATGATCCTAAGGATCATCCTCCTCTTTTAATCAACGTTGTTTGGATAACCACCCATTCGAGACCATATAACCCTGACTCTACCTCACCATCCACCCCAAAGACTTTTTTTTCGCTATCCCTCCTCCTAAGGAACTTGCTACCTCTGCACCTCCACCATGACCAAAGGTTGTCATCGCTGCTCCTACCACTCATCCCACATCAGCATCTTCATCTTATTCTAAAGTCAAGGTATCTGTTATGACTACCCCAAATCCTTCTCCCATAGAACACACCATTATTAAACAACTTCATCAGGCTCCCATCAAAATTTCACTTTACGAGCTTATTCAAATCTCTCTTCACACCATAAACAATATCTTATGGAAGTTTTACAACACATCTCGGTATCATCTAATGAGCCTCACCTTTCATGAGCTTTAGCTCACGCCTTCGTAGCGTCGCCACCATATCATTTGAGAGTTCAAAAATCCCTAGGATACCACAAGAAGAACATGATCTACCTCTGTTCATCACAGTCCACATTAATGACACCTACATCTAATGAACCATGATTGACAATAATGGTGTCAATATCAATATCATTTCTTCTCATACCTTCAATCAGCTCAAATTGCCTAATACCATTGTTGCCAAGTCTCCTACCATTCTTCACAGCTTTAACGATGTTGTCACTCCCCCATTAGGAATGGTTGTTCTTCCCATCCGTGTTGGCCATAAACTCCTCCATGAGCTTTTCTACATCATTGAAGGAGAATTCCAATATAATCTCTTACTCGGACGTCCTTGGATTCACGCCATGCATTACATCCCATCTACTCTTCATTGATGTATCAAATATGAACATGAAGGGACCACTTATGCTCTTTGGTGAGGTCCCTCCTTCCAAGACATGTCACATGATCTACAGACCTAAGGATGTCCTTGTTCCTAAAACTAATTTTTCTTTTGATGCATCCACCAGTTCTTTTGTACCTCCATCTACATTACCTCATAATGACTCTTCTGATACTATAATGCAAAATCTTGCTTTAGGGGAATATCAAATCCTCACTCTCAATACCCTTCCTTCTCCCAACCACCTCGGCCACCCTGATAAGGCCCCTATGTATCAATCGAATGTTGGGGAAATTGTCTTGTTTGGCCCTTCCTCTCTCAAAACTAACTTAGTCTATGGTGGCCTTGATCAACCTTCTTCTCATACTGAGAATCACCTTCATGCCAAATGATATACATGCGATTTTGGATTTCTTAGTAAACCATATTTCGCTCACACATACCTCTATCATTGTGCATGGAAGGGGTTTGGCTTGGGGTGCTATGAACAAGGCCCTCATGGCAATATCTTTTCCCAAACCCATGAATCATGCCAAAAATTTGGTTTGGGATATAATGATTCCACCATACCCCCTTCCGGCACATCTGCATCTTCTCCCATCCACCTTGATTCATCCACTTCTTCTCCATCCAGATATATTACTAATTCAAAAGACACTTCTTCTCCATCTGACTATCCTACTAATTCAGATAATATCTCATCTCCATCCAACTATCCTTCCAGTTCAGATAATAATTTTCTCCATCTAATTATCTTATGGATCCAGATCAAGATGACATTTTCCTATTCCCCCTAACTTTTTTTTTATTTCCACCATCTTTCTTGGACCAGGTGACTTACCAAGTTGAAAATGAAACCCAGTCTTTTCCCCTTAAGCATCCAGAGATGGTAGAGGAAGATTCCCTATCATTGACATTCTTCAATGTGATGATGACACTTCCATTCTTTCCTACATGGGAGCCGAAGGTTCTCATGACTAGAAAACCCTTCCTCTGACATGTCCAACCTCTTGAATGAATCCACTATCGACATTACTATTGGAACTCCTCAAGAGCACCACATCCTTAAAGTAGGTTAGTCTTTGAAACCTCAAGAACTCGAAGCCTTCACCTCATTCTTGTCCAAACATAGCTAGGATTTTGCATGGTCATACTTGGACATGCTAGGTCTTGATCCCTCCATCATTGTCCACAACATCATTGTCATCCCCAATGCTAGACCGGTTAGGTAGAAGCTTGTCAAATGCATCCTCGAATTACTCTTCTTGTGAAAGAAGAATTGCAATGTCTCCTATCCACCAACTTCATCATCCCCATTGATTATCCCAATGGGTTTCTAACATCATACCTATGCTAAAGCATCTAGAAAGCTTCGTATATGTACTGACTTTTGAGATCTTAACCTCGTGTTCCCTAAAGATGATTTTCCTCTTCCAAGTATTGATCAACTTGTAGATCTTACTGCGGGACATGAGATGCTCTCTCTAATGGATGGTTTTTCTAGTTATAACCAAATTTTGATTGCGCCGGAAGATCAACACAAGACATCTTTTATCACCCCATGGGGTACCTTTTGTTATCGTGTCATGCCCTTTGGTTTAAAGAATGTTGGGGCCACATATCAATGAGCCATGACGTATATATTTCATGACCTCATACATCAAACTGTAGAAGACTATGTTGATGACCTCTTGGAAAAATCTAGACATCGATGTGATCATCTCTCGGTCCTTGAAATCCTTTTCGAGTGTCTCATTCGTTTCTTCCTTCACCTCAATCTAGAAAAGTGTGTTTTTGGAGTTCTTACTGGGAAAATCCTTGGCTTCATTGTCTCTATCAGAGGCATTGAGGTTGACCCCACAAAAATCAAAGCAATTCTTGAAATGCCCCCTCCTTCCAATCTCAAGCAACTTCTTGCAGTCTTCAAGGTTGACTCAATTGTTCATCGTTTCATATCGCAACTTTCTAATCGTTTGTCGCCCTTTCATCACCTTCTTCAAAAAGACATAAACTTTGATTGGGACCACAACTATCAAAAGGCTTTTGAAGATCTTAAGCGATACCTTTTATCTCCGTTGGTACTCACACCTCCACATGAGGGGGAGCCCTTTTATTTATATATTTCTGTAACTGATCATGCTCTAGGAGCTATGTTAGTGCATCATGATGATCAAGGATGAACAGGCCATTTATTATATTAGTCATACTCTCCATGACTATGAAACATGATACACTGAAGCTGAAAAATTGTGTTGCGCTATTTTCTTCGTTGCATCAAAACTTGACACTATCTTCTTAATCACAAAACCTATATTGTTACTAACTTCCAACCTCTCAAAGTAATGCATTCTAAGCCATATCACAATGATCCATCACCGATGGCTTCTTCTCATGGCGAATTTGACCTGGAATTCATTCCTCAAAAAAAATTAAGGGTCAAGCTATCGCCGACCAATTAGCAGAAGCCCCTCTTCCCAATATACGAGACTCCTCATAATCACTTCCCAGATGAATCAATCAATCAATTTCATCATGATCCCCTTAAAATGACTCTTTTCTTTGATGGTTCTAAATGCCAACAAGGCGGAGGGGCAGGTGTTGTTCTTATTCCTCTGGGGATGCCCCTATCTCCTTAGCTTTCAAATTAGATTTTGAATGTACAAACAATATGGTAGAATACGAGGCCCTTATACTAGGACTAGAAACTACTATATTTCTAGGCGTCCATATTCTTGACATCTATGGTGATTCTGAACTAGTAATAAAGCAAGTCACTGGAGAGTATCAGTGTAGAAATGATATTCTACAACAATATCGTGACATTTCTCATCATTTTCTTAAAGCCTTTGATTCTTACACTATTCAACCTGTCCCTCGTTTGACCAATCATTTTGTTGATACAATGGCATCCCTCGTAGCCCTTATCCCTTGGACAATGCAAGAGCCCAAACTTTTGGTTATTATACATCATCATAAACAACCATTCTATGACATACCTCAGATTCATCTGGTTGAATCTAATTCATCAGATCTCTAGTATTCTCAAATTTTTGATTATTTATCCAAATCCATCACTCCCTTGATCTTTCTAAAAATGCTAGGAGATATTTTATCCAACATGCTACTCGTTATGTGATCCTTGGTGGTATTCTTTATAAGCGTGGGTTTGATGGTATCCTTCTCGGTGCCTTCAATCCCATGAAGCCTCTAGAGCTATCCAAGAAGTCCACATGATGGTATTTGTGGTGGGAATTTTAGTGGATTATCTATTGCCAAGCATGCGTTCTTCATCTTGGCTATTATTGGCCTTCTCTTAACCATGATTGTTGTGAGTATGTCAAGAAGTGTGTAAGATGTCAACAACACTCTAATCTTATATGTGTTCCTAGCCAAGCTTTACAGCCTACCCAAGATCTATGGCCCTTTTCACAATGGGGCCTTGATCTTATTGGTCTAATAAATCCCATTCATCACAACAACATCATTCTATCATCACTGCTACTGAATATTTCACTAAATGGGTGGAGGAAATCCCACTCACCTCTACTAAATCTGGCCCAATCATTAATTTTATATATCAACACATCATCTTTCGCTTTGGTGTTCCACATAAACTTATTATGGACAATGGGAAGTCCTTTAAAAACAAGGATCTTAAAAAAATGGTGATGCATTTAAGATCCAACTTAGCTTTTCTTCCCCATGTATTATCCTCAAGCTAATGGCCAAGCTGAGGCCACTAATAAAACTCTTCGAAATATCTTGGCAAGACTATCGACCAAGCAGGATGAAATTGGCATCTCCAACTTCCCTTTTCTCTGTGGGCCTATCGCACTAGCATTCGCACTTCCACAGGGGCTACTCCATTTTCTCTGGTGTATGGCTCTGAGGCCCTTCTTCCCCTTGAAATTCAAATTCCATCTTTACGTGTGTCTCTTCGTGACTTCATTTCTGATGAAGATTATCGCCAGAGAACATCTAATGCAACTTGAGTTATTAGATGAGCATCGCCTTCTCACTCTTGAGCACCATCATGTTTATCAAGAGCGTATCCAACGTGCCTATAAAAAACACATCAAAGAGCATGATTTTAAAATAGGTGACCTTGTTTTAAAGGAAAATCAAAACGTCACTACCTTAGAAAGGAGCCAACGGGAAAATTTGCTCCCAACTGGATCGGACCATATATTATCACACATAAGTATGGGTCTGGGGCTTATCGCTTGGCTTCTCTTGATGGTAAACCAGAGATCGAACCCCTTAATGCATTGCACTTATGGCCATTCTATTGTTAGTACATGCACTTATGAGCATAGTCCTATCTTTAGACCATGTCTCCACCATTATCCCCTTCCATCTATCATGGTAATGATATGAATTATGTGGTCTACCATCACTACTTTGATATGACCTTGAATATGAGTACCACGACTCTACTCATAGCATATTCATTATGGATAAGTTCTCCCATTTGGTGAGAACCCCATAATCATTACATCCATCACCCTCTCATTTTCCTATGACAGTCATGTAAAGGGTATAGGGGTGTCTCTTGTATAATCATTATCCCCTCCTAAGTGGTCTACTTTGTTATCCAGACTCTCCCCCATGTGAAGCTAACATCCATGCATGTAAAAAGAAATCAAAGTTATCCAAAAATAGATTGATCCCTAGAAGGACAAGTTGTGCATACAAAACAAAAAAAGTAGAATAAAAAGAAAAGCATGCAAATTAAAATCAAAATCAAAGCAAAATCAAAAGAAATAGACCGATCCCTCGAAGGATGGCTATCATGTATTTTATTATTGCCATCCATGTTATATATATAGTAGACCATACCCTCGAAGGATGGCTACTCTTTTATTATGGCATTCGGAAAGCTTCCCGCATTGATCAACTTTCTTCTATTATTGTTCTTTCCCTTTCCCAGAGCTGGGGCATAGACTTAAGGAACACCACCTTTGGAGAACCTTCTTCCCGCATACAAGTTACATCTCAAATCCCGTCATGTCAATATTAGGATTATGAATATTTCATCCATATCTCCCTCTTGGTCTTTTGGTATAATCAAATCTCATTGGTTATGTACTAACACTTGTTATTGGCTGCAAGTGCAATGCTTTGAGTAGGGCCTTTTCTTGTTTACTTCCTATCCGGTTAAAAGCATAACTTTCTTACATGGCCCTTGCTATGGTTATGTGATACTCATCTCATCAAAATCATCTTTTATTACAATTATGTTTTTAGAAATCAAATTTCATATCATAAAATCTGCATCTATATTTTTACTCTTAAGGATGTCCCTATTAACATCATCCATAAATCCATGAAATCATTACTATTTCTACACACTCTCTTTGATACGCTATTCGGTTTGGGAATTCTACTTGATCTCCATTGCAGTTTGTGAATTCTACTTGAGAATATCTCTCAAGTAGCATTCATTATCCAACAGCTTCTCATCCCCCACCATGACCAATGTGACCTTTCTCCATCCATCCTCTCGCATCGTCCTTCTCTTCTCTCCAATCATCCACCCATTACCCTTCTCATCACTCTTATTTTTGTTTATCATCTAGCGCAGACATCATCTTCTTCACCATCATAGGCCTTTCATCCCCAGCTTGGCACATCCACGTAACTCCCCATGCAACATGGAAATCCTACTGAAGTAGACCTGTCATTCTAGACAAGGTCTCATTTGTAATCATGTCTATTGACCATTCCTTCCTCCTAGTCTCCTTTGTCAACCCAATTTTCTCCTAAAATTCACCCCATCTCATTCTCACTACTCTTCTCACCCACTTCGTCCTTCTCGTTGTTTCTTTGATACTTCACATGTCCTCCACCGGGAAATTATTTTTGTGTTTTTCTCTTAATATCCTTTTACTGGCATCTATTTTATCATTTTGTTTCCCTTTCATTCTTCTTTCGGCTTGACGATCTTACTTAACCACCCATTTTGTGAGCTTCTTAATCACAATGCATCTCTTTCCTAAGATCCTGCCGTTGTAGAAACTCCTCCACCGTTTTCTATTCCATTGAACACTAGAAACGTCTTCCCACTCCATAACTTTTTCTTAACGCTCTGGCATCATCACTCACACAACATAGGCATCCTAATTAAGAATTCCCTTACACTCTCCATCCTACACCGCATACATTCCTCCATCCACTCATGTCACACTCCTTTGTTTCCTTGTTATCACCTCCTTTCATCTCTTGTTCCATTTTGGTATACTTGCTTCAGTATTTTCATCATTCTTCTTCTTCTTCGGCTTGGCGATCCTACTTAACCATTCTTACGGCATGGTGATCTTACTTAAGAGTCTCTCTTAAGAATGATTTGTCTCCTTGCCTTTCCCCTTCACTCCACCTTCCCACCATCCACATTTTCTCTTCATTCCCCATAAACACATCCTCTTCCCTCCTCTTTCTTCCTCGCACAAAATATCTCAGACTTCCTCAAATATCATCCCCATCATCCCTCATTTGGAAATATAACTTAACCACTTCATACCATTTCTTACTATGTCTCGTTCCTTCATCTTTACTTCCTTCATCTTCATCCACATCCTCATCCATTACATCCTCTCCTCATCATCATCTCCACACCAATCATTATCCCTCCTTTCTTTACTCTTTCCACTCCATTTTCTAGAGTTCTCCCACATATCTACCACCATACTTACTTGTCATTATCATTGTTCATCTCCTAACATTATGTCATCATCATCTTCCATTTTTGTGCTAATAATTATCGGTGGACTTCTCCTAAAATTCATTTATCCCCATTCTACACGTCCCTATTCACTCTTTTTACCTCCTCCATTTTCTCTTCCTTCCTTTTTTATTTTGTGCCCTCTGATCATTATCGGAGGATTTCTCCTAACATCCCTCTGCTAGCATTGCCTTTCCATCTTCCCTTCACCTTCTTCAATATCTCTATTGTCTTCATCATATACTGCCTTTGCATCATTTTCTTTGTTGTCCTCTCCTCCTTTCTACCCCTATTTTCTTTCACTTCCTTTGTATCATCTTCATCCCCTCTTCTCCTTACACTTTCATCTTACTTCTCCATTGATAACTTGACTCACCAACGTTGTCCCATATTTTTAATCATCCCACCATCCACATGCATTTCCATGCGTTTTGTTTCATATTCTTTACCTGGGTCTTACCCCTAACACTTGGATTCAATTCCCTTCTGTTTCGGCTCTATCATCTCTTCTTTCCCTCTTATTTCCACTTCCCCATTACCAAACTTCTTTCTCTACCACCCCTATCTTATTCCATCTCTATACATCAGTTTCTTTTCCATTCTTTCATCTCCTCTGTAGTCTCCTAGCTCCTCATTGTTCCTTTCTTTCTCTTTTCTATTCTACTTCCTCTCCCATCTTCTTTAACTTCTTCATCTTCTTCATCTCCTTCATCTTTCCATCCTGCTATTCCTATTCATCTCTCCTATCATCCTTCTCTAATATTCTTCACCTCTTCTCCTTCTCAGCTCTGTCATCTCTTTCATGATCCATTCTTTCTCCCCCTTTGTTTTTATCTCCATCTCCCTTTCATCCCCTCTTCTATCATTTTCTTGTCTTCTTCTTTGTCCTTCATCATTTATTTCTTCCACCATCTCTCCTCTTTATTATATTTGTTGCTTCTTTACTATGGTACATCTCTGTACATTCACCATCCCTCTAATCTCCTTTCCCTTCTCATCTCGTCTTCTTCTTGTTTGATCTTCCTCCTTCCCTTCTTCTCCTGTTCTCTTTCTCTATTTTCTTTTTCTCCAGGTCCATCATGCCTTCCCTATTTATTTCCCCCTTATCTTTTCCCACTACCTTCTTATTAACTATCATTCTCTCTTTTGTGCTTTCATCTATCTTCTCACCTCTCTTATCGTCCTTCTCTACTATTTGATTCCTCTCCTCCACCACGTCCACTCTACTCCAACCATGTCTGTTTTCTCTTATCTCTATCATCTATCATCTACATCCTTCATCCCATCTTCCTGGGACATTTTTGTCTTGGAGGATACCATAATGACCATCATCTATCTGATCTTGTTCTCTTCCATGAACGTTTGTTCCACTTTTTGCACAAAGTATTTTGGCTCCTTTTCCTATTTGTCAAAGAAGTGGGACTCCTTTCCTTCTTCTTCACCCCATTGTTCATCTACCTTTAACCACAAAACTTGTCTTAAGAAACATGTTTTCAACATCCTATTTAACACCCTCTTGGGGCATTTTATCTAATATGTTCTTCATATCCACATTCGTGGCCATACTCATTCCCCTGGGATATCTTATTTCAACATCCATCTCCCATTTTGTCATTTTTGTATCCTATGTTGAGGCACTTTTTCATCCATGTACTTGTCGATGCATATAATTCACTTTTTGTCTTTCTCGTGCCCTGTGTTGGGGCATCGTTATCTTCATCCTTGTCCCTTTTGTGGATGCATGATTTTTCACTTGAATCCTCGTATGACAAAAAAATATCACACACTATTCACATTCAGTTGCACATATTTTGATGTTTTCCTATGACCATTGGTCATCATGGTTTACATCCATACTGTAGTGGTCTTCACCCACTCACTAGTCTGTAGAACATTGTCGTGTGTCTCTGTTGAGACCTACAATTTTCCTCTACCGATGTGATATTGGAGTCACCGCCATATTTTTCATAGATATTGTGATCCTTTTTCGCCTTGGGCATCTTGCCTTTGGTCATGTTTTTTTATTCATCCCCATCCCTTTTACATCTAACCCTTTCTATTTTTGTCTCGTGGCTTGCTATCGCAAACCACTCAACAAAAAGGGGCAAATGTAGACACCAATTTTTGGTATAAGCACCCCTCCGTCATCTCACATTCATTCAACTCTCACTCTCGCTTTTATTTTCTTAAATTTAAATAAATCTCATCCTTTTATTCACCCAAATTTAATTAATTATTAAATGGGCTCCATATAAACCCATTTAATAATTGAATTTTGGCATCTCTCACAAATTATTCAATTCATGGGCAATAATACACCCATCGACACTCCACTCTTAATTTCAAAGAATGGAATCTTTTATTTCACCTAACCATGTCAATCATCTTTCCCACTCCATATCACATCCTTATCTTTTTAACCATAAGTCAAATTGTGAGCCCCGCTGAATCACATCACCTCTTTTAATCAGGGTCACTTTACCCAACCCTGAGTATCTTTTAACTGTAGTCTAACCTCACCATTAGGCTATAAATATGGGCTTTCCCCCTTCGGAAAGTTAAGTTAGAAAATTTGGGAAAATGTTGTTTTGAATTCTAAGCTTCTTGTTTATCATTATATCCTCATGATGTCCTTGTAATGACATTGTAATCCCCACAATACTCTGCTCATGATTTGTTAGTTCACGTAGCATGGTTCTTGTTTGTGTTTGTTGCCAATAACACCATCTACATTGTAGGTCCTTTGTTCATTAGCTTGATGTTATCTATTTGTCTTGTATTTTATCATTATTCTTTATCACACAAGGATTGATAACCACCATCTTAGATATGCTTTGTACCCCACATAAAATCTCTAAACAATCTTTCTCTAGTGTCTCGTGAGCTACAAGTTTGCTAGGATCCGAGGAGTTTGACTTTGCGCCCATATCAACCATCACCATCTCCAGGTATAAGCCCTTGCATACTCGACGTTGTTTTGTGTTTGTTGATTTTACACTAATATGGACGGGGAAGCAAGAAACTTCTTCACTTATTCATGTCTCTCTTTTGGGGGAGTTTTTCCCACTAATTTTTCTCCTTTTACTCTATCTTATGAGAGATTGCATTATACGTGGGTACCTCATCAAGCCTTGTTGCGAGACCCACTTTCATTTTTCATTGCCCACCTAAGTTGTGCTTATGGGGGTGTTAGTGTAGGATTTATTTTCCTCGCTTTATTTGTATTATCCTACTTGGGATATTCCACCTCACTTGGAGTTTCCCTACACTTATGGGATATGCTTGCTTAGGTGTACACTTGACTACACTATTCTAGGTGTTGGTTACCACTTGAATACACTATTCTAGGTGTGATTCACCACTTGACTACACCATTCTAGTTGTTAGTTACCACTATTCTAGGTAGAGATTACCTTGATTCTAGGAGAAGGTTACACATTCACCTCCTATATGTACATCTCTTGTATTATTCTATTTAATCGTATTGAGTTGGAGCTATTTATGTGTTATTGCAATTATCTCTTTTGCATTTTCATATTTTTGCAGTCTTGTATGCTTGCATTGTTTTGTCTTGGAACAATTCACGTCTCACATCATTCACCTGTGAAATCTTCGAACCAGTAGATCTGAGTGCTTCTCTTATAAATTGATCATCCTAGTAGTCACTGATCTAGTGGCATGCTTCACTCTTCTTTCCAACGGATCATCTAATTCACAAAACAGTTAACGAGTTAGGAGATATGACCTCGGACAAGAGGGACACTAAATAAAATAATAAGTAATAATAGGATATATTTCAGATTTTTCTACTTCTCTCTTTTCGAACCCACCCCTAAGGTGGATACGAATGGTCTCCATGTAAGATGACCTTTTAGTTCCCATTTGGAATCCTTCATATTCTTTTTTAGTCAGTTTTTCATATTCTCTATTGTAAAGTTATAAAGTAGCTTGTTTTGAATAAAGAGAGAGATCTCTAGGCATACATCTCTCTTATGGAGTTTGCCAATTTGTATTCATTTGGAGTTACAATAAAATTTGTTTTGTTTACAGCTCTTTCATTGTGAATTTGATTGTTATAGCACATTAAACACCATTATTAGTGTGTTATACACCGGAGTTGAACTTGATTTGGATTAGAACACTTCTACAAATTACATACACAACATAGGAGGGCATAGATCTAATTTTTCTCATCATCACACAAGGGTTTGATTAGGATGAAGTAGTCTAGCCACTATCGGTGTGGAAACACAAGGAAAAGTTAGGACAAGGGATAGTTGCATGCACATTAGCACAAAGCACTAGGAGAACTACATGGAGTCTGAAATGTAGTGCAACACTCGGTGAAATCACAAAGGGGTGACTACGAGATCAATCCAATTCAAGCATTTGCATTTATTTTATTAATGTTTGTTTGAGTATGTTGTAAGATAGTTAGGGTTGGTTTTGCGAGGTTCAAGTGTGAATCCTAGGGTTTGATGCGACATCGAAGATTACAAAAGGTGATAAGCAATAACAGAGAGAGAAACTAAAGATTCTAGAACCCCATTTTCTACGGTGGTCAAAACCATACGGTGAGGTTAGGTTGTGTTGTATGATCATGCCCCCGAGTTCTACGGTCTTGACCGGGAAGGCATAAATGCACACGATTTGATTTCAGAGATTCTAGGGTTTCTTATGGTTTGGATCTCCTCAACACATCTTGAATTTCATCTAAACCAAATGACTCTTTTTATCCGTTTACACTTGTGATCGCTTGTATCTCCTACTTAGAATGATTCCTACATTGTATATGCCTTGTATATGATCGAAATATAATTCTAATTAAATTTGTAATATTAGTTTCTATATTATCAACTCAAAATAACTATTTAGTTTAATTAGGGTTGATATATGAGATCAATTTACGTGCCGATATGATCTTAGTTTGAATTTTAAGCGCCTATAAATTCACAAAGCACGCATGACCTCATTTAGATATATGGAGCATTCACTATTTTATCAAAGCATTCAAGAAGTTTTCAAGTGAAAGTCAAAGAAGGAAATCATTGAGCATTTACAAGCATTCTAAAGGAATCAAGTATTCATTGAGACATTGCATGATCATAGTAGAGATATAATACATTGCATTAATTTCCCTAACTAAATAATAGTTGCATAATTTACGGTGTATTATCTACAATATTATATCAAATGATGAGATTTGAAGAATCAAGATAAGCGAACATATCACTCCACTTTTTGTAGGTCTAGATGTTAGCCACTCGATTATGCTTAAGAAGAAGATCAATTTCTAGTGATTAAAGTGAGGTTTCCAAAACCCAAATGAGGTATTCGAATGACAGAGACACGCGTATCTGATCGTCAAATAAATTTTCCTAGGTATTGAAGAACAATTTTGCCCAAAACATTAGGTACGAAGTCCAAACAATGCCCTTTTTAGACATGACATATTGACAACATACCTTATTCGCTATGACTTTTTGTGTTCTCTCTACCTCCCCTAAAAACCTTGGTATCTACTTTTTCACAAAAACTATGTCGTCTCCCAATCAAAGGTTAAATTTGATGGCCACTTATCCTGTCACAAACAATTTTCAGTGACAATATATTTTTAATGTTGTTGGTCAAAAATACAAAACAATGGTATTTATACACTATTTATAAAATTTATAAATGACTATTCCATATTTATTTAACTATGTTTAATATATACTAATATAATTTACATATGAATGTATATAAAAATTGATGGTCACATTTTAAATATGCAAGTCACATGTGACGGTTCTATAAAATATTTGCAAGTATTTTACGTCTAAAATCACAAAAAGGTCTAAACGACGGTCAAATTTAACCCCTGGTCCCAATTACAAAAAAAAGGCTATATTATGTCTCCTTCCTCTTATATTAACTTATAAAATTACTTTGATATGATGTATCGAAAAAGTCTTTTTAAAACCTTATGTTATTTGGTTTTTCTTTTTTTTTTTTTGTGTCTCAAGTGCAAAATCCATGTATCTAGGATGAAAACGAATTAAAAGTGGACATCTTAAATGAGTTATTTGAAGAAACAAAAGTTCAAAAGATCATTGGTTTGGTGCTCAAGATTCACAATAGGAGAGCTGATATTGCAAAGAGTCTGAAATCAACTTAATGTTTCAGTTTCTTTTGGTCCCATAGACTCTTCAGTCTCATGGACGTCATTAAAATCTTTCATTTCATTTGATAACACATCCAACCAAAACTAAAATAAAATAGAGAGATGGGGGAACATTAATAGTAATGGAAGGGTTGGTTAAGGTGTGAAAATAATTTTAATGTCGGCTAAGACGTGTAAATGGCTCCTGAGCAGGATAGACAAATAAACAACTTTATCCTAAATAACTATTTGTGTGACCCCTAGATGCTAGTTTTGCATTCTTTGCAACAAAACGAATCAGAACAGGTAGTGTCTGAATGTTCCTATTGGTTTTCAAATTCTGTTAAAGCCAACATTCAGCTATCTAGTCTCCTCCTGTCCTGGTTCAGAAGAAGAGAAAATGGCCGCCATGGACAGTTCTTTATCTAGTGCAATTTTACACATTCCCCAAATGCCCACTGCTCGGCCTGGAGCTAAGAGTTTAAGAATTGCTCGGTTTTCTTCTCTCGGTTTGCAGGTATTCTTCTTTTTCTTCCTTTTTTTCTGCTGTAAGATGATATTTTAGCCATTGTTCTGTGGAAGGATTGGTAAACCCAGATGTGTGATTTCGAGTCTTGGGTATTCTTTGTATCTTCTGCTCCGAAATGATGGTTTTGGATATTTTGTTTGGGTGATTGGTAATTCCAATCGGGTGGTTTTGAGTCTTCGGTGTTATCCATCATTAGCATATAATAGTATTTTTCTTTTCTTGTATTGTTTAACTCATTTTGGGCAAGTAGAAGTTCATTAGTATTCCGCGGTGTACATTGCATTAGATTTTGCCCTACTTGATTGTGCACTGGGTTTGTGTCTCGCTATTATGGTTACAAGGTAATATTTTTGTAAACCTCAAGGTTTATATGAACAGTGCCATTAAGCTCGATGGCGATAAACAGAGGAGTGTCCGCTTGTGTGGTGACATGTGCCACTAATAGATTTCCATAAATTTGACCCCTAAGACTTTCCCTGGCTAGATTGGGCAGTGAGCTTTGGTCTGTTTTATGGTTACAATGGTTACAAAGTTCACACAAAGTTAAACAAGCTCAACCCCTACATGTATGTATCACTACTTGATTGGGAAATGTGTTTGTGTGGTATTAAGTGTATAAGCATTACTGTTATCACCCAAAAACAACATCCTCTGATTTGTCGTGAATGAGTGGATGAACAATTAGTGTTTTTGGGTAACATGGGATTGTCTCCAAGTTGTGGGACATGTTATTTGAGACAAACCTCCAAAGAAGGCTGGTTCCTCTACCTATTCCCAATGCTAAATTAATCCTATTGTTGAAAATGCAACTATTTAATCCTATTCTAGCAATCCAAGGGACCAGGGGAAGAGAGAGATGCATGAAAAGGGAAATCCTAAGCTAACATAGGTGATAGCACCAAGAAGAGGGGAAAGACACTCTCAGATGAGTGGAAATGTGAGGAAAATGAAGGAGGAGAGGGCAGACATGAGTGCCACAATCCAAAACAACATTTAAACTCTCATTTCCATGGAGCACAATAGAAACAAACCCTGCAAAAGGAGAATAAACATGCACAATATACCTGCAAGTAGATGAAAAGGCAAAGAAATACAATAAAATACCAGGTAGGGCAGAAGATAGCCACAAAACATGAATTTTATTGCTTTATAAGGATGCACAGTCCATTACAATGAAGGAAGAAGGCACAAAACCATTGCAAAGATCCAAATCTAAGGCCTACAACTCAAGGAAACACTTGTGCAACACTTGTGTGATGCCCTTGCATTTTAAGAGGGTCCAACCTTTACAAATGAGCATCATCTTACAATATATAGAAAATGGGAAAGAGAGAGGAGGGAAAAGAGAGGGAAACTCGAATTTTCACCTTCAACCACCAACAACATGCATTGAATGCCGAAAATAGGCATGGGCACCCTTACAAGACCATTCCCCTATGATACTTTTCTTGTAGGAGAAGGAATGGGCACCATACCTCATCAAATTTGGTGGTTGAGCTACAGACTGCATCCTTTAATGCTGGACTGTATTTTCTCTTTTACACCACCTAACCTCACCAAATTTAAGAAATCCAGTTTCTATGGTGTAGTACATGATGAGACCTTTCCAACGGTACCAAGTTTGTGAAATTTGGAGTTACAAAGCGAAAGTTATGGCCCTTTGAAGTTCATGAGCTCGGGATGGTTGCAACAGGGTTCCACACGGGCCTCCACGGCCCGCTTTAATACTTTTGTCCGGGTGCGGATGGATTGGCCGATTGACGAATTGAGGGAAGGATGGAGCAGTTCCACTTGTGCTCGTCGGGCCCGTCATATTTGCTTTGCCGCAAATCCTGCATTTTTGCGAGAGAATCGAAGTTTGGGTGGGCGTGGAATAGTTCCACCCATTTCTCCAAAGGTGCACGATTTACGCGCAATCACCGTGTCCACTCCGTTCCCCAAACTCCCTTTGTTGTTGATTCTCCTATGCGGTGAACACAAGCCCCAAACAAATTGTTCCATCTGTTTTGAAAATCCCACTCATCTGCAAAATTGGCCTCTTGTCTTCCTTATTTTGGATCGGCGATGCGGAGAAGCCCGATGACCAGCGGAACTATTCCTTTAGTACTCAAAAAACCCGATTTGTCCACTTTCAATGCCACCAACCCTTAATGCGGATGATGCGGCAATGTGGGAACGAGGTTAAACAAAGGGCAGTTCCTCCTGTTCCTCCCAGGCCGTATTTAGTCGATTTTGTCCCAAATGACCCAATTTTTCCAATTTTGGCTAAGTATGGAAATGAGGGGCTTGACAAGGAGGAAAGGAACGTCCCAAACATTGATTTCTCCCATTTTTGATCAATTTATATCTACCCAAGTCCGAATGAAGATGCAAGTTATCAAAATAATCCTAGAGGGGTATTTTGGATAACAATTACCATAAGTTTAACCTCTACCTCTGTGTCTTCATGGCAATACATGGGAGTGCTTGCAAACATGGTGCATAAAGAGATTACATTAAATTCATTGCTACCTCCATGTGTCCCATGAATAGTTAAAGGTGACAAGAGTATCCAGCAAGAGAGTTTGCCCCACTTGATTGAACAGTCCGCTGGCTGTATTATAGTTACAAGACGTCTATTAACATTGCCCTAAGCTCAACCCCTGCCGCTGCATGTCTCCTGAAATACCTAGGGTGTGCTTGTGTTATTATATGACACATAGATAGATTGCCATAAATTTCTGCTACCCTCTTCCTTGACTACTTCTAGGTGTCAAGAGCTTGTTAGAATGGGACCTTTGTCTATAGTGCAAAATACATCCCTTCCCACTAGTCTCAAAATGATATCTTCCAGATTTTACATTTTAGGTGTTATGCAAACAAGCCATGGTAATGCATGGGGCATGTTCATGCAATTTACATGGTGCATAGATAGATTGCCATAATTTTGACCCTACCTCCGGTTATTCTATGAGTATTTCAAGTGCAAGAGCTTGTGAAAACGCAACCTTGGCTTAATTTTACATCTAGAATGCTATGTCTTTCTTGGATGAGCCATGGTAATACACAGAGTGTGTTTGTGTAGTTTACATGGTGCATAGATAGATCTTCATAAAGTTGACCCCTACCTTTTGGTGTCCGTGACTAATTCAAGTTGACAAGAGCTTATGAGAGTTGGAAGGCTTGCAAAGCAAAACGCCTCCCTCTCCTTTGCTTGTCCGAATTGGCCTCTTCTAAATTCCCATATGACCTCTGGGTCCAATTCCCATATGCCCTTCTAGGTCCGCATTTGTGTTATGATTTAATCAACTTTTCTAGACTCGTCTTCGGAGATCATTGTTCCTTAAAGAAATGCATCAATAATAGTATTTATATATGCCTAATGGCCCTATTTTGGTCTTAGCCTGGTCATTCCCAAGGACTAACGACTTTGGAGGTTATTGGGGATGGTTGTGCAGTTTCCTACTAGGGTTTTGTTATATTTTGGGCGTTGGGAGGGTCTAATGGGCCCTTTGTATTCTATTTTGTCGTTGGGATCACATAAGTGGACACTTATGGCATTTAATGTTATGTTTCTTCGTTGGGGCCACTTAAAGTACCTTTTTGGCGACTTGAGGGATATGTATTGCATTTAATGTTATATTTCTTTGTTGGGGGCGCCTTTTTGGGCCAAGGCGCCTAGGGGGAAAAAGTAACTTTAAAATATTTATTAAATGGGCCCTCTCCATGGGAAAGTGCGCCTTGGGGGTTTTAGGGTTTCTTTGACATGAAAAGGTTATAAAAGGAGAAGAGGGGTGAAAGGATATTTCATTCATACATACACTTATATTTCTTTTCATGGTGCAACTGTTGTTTGCAACTTTTAGCTTGTGGAGTAAGATCCCACGGGAACCCTAGCTTCGGTGGTGAGAGATCCATCCCTAGCTAGCAGGGCATTCTTCGGTAGTGAAAGATCTACCCTAGCTTGTCATTTGGAGCAGATTTCAGGGCTGGTTTTACAGAGGTATTTTCAGAATTTTCAGAATTAGGGTTTGAGGATTTTTGAGAGTTTGGTGGAGATTTTTCAGCTGGTTTTCGGATCAGACCTACGGCAGCCATAGAAGAAGGATTCGGCATCATCTACAGAGGGTTTCACAAGGGTTTTGGCTATTTTCCAAAGGGGGCGACTTGTTTGGGAATTTGCAGCCCTAATTTCTAGGGTTTCAGCAGTCCTTTTCAGATCGAAGGTTGGAAAGTCATCTACTATTTTATATATATTATTTCCAAAGTTTCATCATTATTGCATTTGTATTCGGAAAGATATTAATTTTGAAGTTTTCCGGCTATTTTAGGCACGCTGTAATTTTTGGCAGCGTTATATTGACTGAAAAATTCCAAAAATATTTCCCTTGTGTTCTTCATATTATTATCTTGTTCCAGTTAAAATTTCAAGTATTTTGGACGGGTATTTTGAGAGTTATTCACATTTTTCTGTTCGCTGCCCTAGCTGTACTTTTTCTGCATAAAATCTGCAAAAATCAGATTTAGTATTTTGCTGCAAATTTCTGTGTTTTGTCATTTTTGTGGTAAGATCCCAACTAGGGATATTTCAGTGGTATCAGAGCGGTTGTTCCTCCAGCCTGTTAGGGTTAAAGGATGGGAGACAGAGACAGAGACAGTGAAGAGATGGGAGTAGATCTGATGAGACAACTGTTCACCAACATGGTGAAGCAGCAGGAGACTACCAACCTCTATTTGAGCCAGCTTACTGAGAGGTTAGCACAGGGTAGGATCGAGACTCATGCGGAGAAAGGAGAGGCCAGCAATATGGGTCAACATGGTAATAGAAGTGAGAGTCGACATTCGGGACAAGGGTCCCCTCATGCATCTACCAGGCCCTTGGGACTCCACGAGCCTTCATTCTTAAAGGATCCGGAAGTTTCGCAGACACGACAGCCCGCAGACATTGTGGATGAAGAATCTTGCTGGGAGAAGTACCGGACTTTGAGCGAGGGTTTCCGAGACAACATGCCATTTCAGGAGTATTGCAAAATGAAGATTGGTAGCAGGCCTAGGAGAGATTACTAGCCACAGTGTACACGAGTTTGAGAGAGATTAGGACAAATCTCTATTCCACACTTCGATGGCTCTAAGAAGTGTCTTGCCCGATCTTGGATTCAGAAGTTGAAGACTTACTTCGACTTGAATCCCATGCGTGAAGAGGATGCAATTAAGTTTGCTATCCTACACCTCGAGGAGATGCTCATGGATTTGGTGGCATCATGGATTGATCACACGGGGGCACATGCATATCACTACCTATGCAGATTTTACACGAGAGGTTGATGAGCGGAGTTCGGCGGGAGAGGGACCCAGATAGGCACTTCAGGGAGTTGACTCACTTGAGGTAGACATGTTCTTTAGATCAGTACATTGCAGATTTTCAGAGGTTATCAGTCATGGTACCTGATGTTTCAGAGATGAGGTTGACTTCACTCTTCATGGCGGGGTTGGTGACGCCTTAGCGCGGGGTTTGTGAAGGCATTTGAGCCTTCTTCTTTGCATGAGGCTATTAGGAGATCTCGAGACTTGGAGTTATCCACTCCAAAGTCGAGGGTTCCACCTCGCGTTCAGCAAAGAGAACCTCCATCTGGATCAGATGAACTTCAGCAGAGGGAGCCTCCACCGAGGCAGGAGGTGGCTAAGAAGCCATTCATTTCCCGAGAAGACAGAGATGAGTTGAGGCGAAAGAAACTATGTTTCGATTGCCGCACACCTTGGGTTCCAGGACATGATTGCAGAGGTAGAGGGAAGGCCCACTTCATCGAAGTCTTCGAGGAGAGTAAGGATGACAGAGGTGAGGAGTTGGAGACTCACGAGATGGATGATGGGAATGGAGTTGCGATGGATAGTGCTGATGCGGAGCAGGAGGAGGAGACTTTCCCTCGGGAGATTATAGCCACATTGTCTAGTACTCCGATGTACAAGGCATTCAGGATTAGGGGAGTTATGCAGGGTCAGCGAGTTATGGTACTCATTGATAGTGGGGCTACCCACAACTTTATTGATGCATCATTGGTGGAGAGACATGGTTTACAGACGAAGGACTTTGAGGGCTTCAACATTGTTGTAGCCTTGATGGGAGTATATGAGATGCACACGGAAAGTTCCACAATTGAGCATTACCATGGGTAACTACACAGTGACTGATGATTTCCACATTGTTGGTATGGGAGTGACCCACGTAGTGTTGGGAGTGCAGTGGCTTCACTCTCTTGGTGAGTTTCGGACTAACTTCAGACGATGGAGTGAAGTTTAAGTCAGAAGAAGGGGAATGTGACTTTGAGGGGATTATCGATAGGAGCACCTAGGGTGGTTGCAGCTGAGGGGATGGAGAGGACTTTCCGGCATAACGAGGGGTTTTATCATTGCGGATCGATGTGGAGTATGATGGATATGGGTGTGACCAGTAGTGTTGCACATAAGGCAGTTGCAGAGATCGGGATTACAGGTTCAGATCATCCGAGTTTATCATTATGTTGGTTGTCTGAGGTTTCGGTAGATTGGAGATCTCATTTGCTTGTTGAGTACTCGAGAACCGACACACTTGTGAGATTACGGATGGTCACATACAGGGGATGATAACTTCTGATTGGAGGATGAGATGATCTTTATCGGGACAGATTGTACCTCGTGTCGGATTCATGGTTGAGGATGGAGATACTGCGACATGTGCATTATTCTTCCATGTCTGGACACTTGAGCTTTGATGAGACCTTCAACTTCATATGGGAAAGGGTTAGATGGCATGGGTTGAGGGAAGATATCCTCAACTTTGTGCAAGGATGTGTAGTTTGTCATGGTGACAAATCAGAGTATGCATGTTCCTTATTTCTAGAGTTGATAGGGGATAACACTCCTATATGTCTTACTGCTTATGAGGATGACGAGCATGTGCTAGTTAGCCAAGGGACGGAGTCGACAGGAGATACAGTGGGTGACCACATGATGACAGTTTTGCAGTGGCAGGGATTGGACAGATTGATAGTTTCAGTATGGGTACCAGTAGAGAGTCGAGGTGGGCAATATTCTACTTCAGGGACAACATTGTTGTCTACACTGCATGGAGAGCATGATGACTATATGTGGTGTTTTGGTCACTTAGGATCACACCGATCTTTGATTGACTGCAGTGAGATGGAGGCACTTACTTTGTGGTATTCAGTTTCTACAGCACAGGAGGATAATGCTTGGGGTCAAGCATTTTTCGGGAGGGGAGGATTGTAATGTCCCCAATTCCGAGCAGTTGGCCTAACGGCCCTATTTTGGTCTTAGCCCTGGTCATTCCCAAGGGACTAACGACTTTGGAGGTTATTGGGGATGGTTGTCTGATTTCCTACTAGGTTTTTGTTATATTTTGGGCGTTGGGAGGGTCTAATGGGCCCTTTGTGTTCTATTTTGTCGTTGGGATCACTTAAGTGGACACTTCTGGCATTTAATGTTATGTTTCTTCGTTGGGGCCACTTAAAGTACCTTTTTGGCGACTTGAGGGGATATGTATTGCATTTAATGTTATATTTCTTTGTTGGGGCGCCTTTTTGGGCCAAGGCGCCTAGGGGAAAAAGTAACTTTAAAATATTTATTAAATGGGCCCTCTCCATGGGAAAGTGCGCCTTGGGGGTTTTAGGGTTTCTTTGACATGAAAAGGTTATAAAAGGAGAAGAGGGGTGAAAGGATAGTCATTCATACATACACTTATATTTCTTTTCATGGTGCAACTGCTGTTTGCAAACTTTTAGCTTGTGGAGTAAGATCCCACGGGAACCCTAGCTTCGGTGGTGAGAGATCCATCCCTAGCTAGCAGGGCATTCTTCGGTAGTGAAAGATCTACCCTAGCTTGTCATTTGGAGCAGATTTCAGGGCTGGTTTTACAGAGATATTTTCAGAATTTTCAGAATTAGGGTTTGAGGATTTTTGAGAGTTTTTGTGGAGATTTTCAGCTGGTTTTCGGATCAGACCTACGGCAGCCATAGAAGAAGGATTCGGCATCATCTACAGAGGGTTTCACAAGGGTTTTGGCTATTTTCCAAAGGGGGCGACTTGTTTGGGAATTTGCAGCCCTAATTTCTAGGGTTTCCAGCAGTCCTTTTTCAGATCTGAAGGTTGGAAAGTCATCTACTATTTTTATATATATTATTTCCAAAGTTTCATCATTATTGCATTTGTATTCGGAAAGATATTAATTTTCGAAGTTTTCCGGCTATTTTAGGCACGCTGTAATTTTCTGGCAGCGTTATATTGACTGAAAAATTCCAAAAATATTTCCCTTGTGTTCTTCATATTATTATCTTGTTCCAGTTAAAATTTCAAGTATTTTGGACGGGTATTTTGAGAGTTATTCACATTTTTCTGTTCGCTGCCCTAGCTGTACTTTTTCTGCATAAAATCTGCAAAAATCAGATTTAGTATTTTGCTGCAAATTTCTGTGTTTTGTCATTTTTGTGGTAAGATCCCAACTAGGGATATTTCATCCAGGGCTTCTGGACTATCTATATGCATTTATATGATATGTTCAGTTTGGAAACTCTCCATGAGAATAGTATCTAGAAAGCGCAATGAAGAGTTTATTGATTTAAGGTTTGTGGGTGTAAGATCACAGAATTTCCTTTAAAAGTTTACTTGTTTGAATAAATCCATATACCTTATTGTAACTGAATTACAGGGTATAGATTGGCACATATCAGAAGGTCTGAACCATAGTCAGGGCTGGATATGGCATTTCATTTCTCAAATATAGCTATTTTTGTTTTCTGTTTTGTAAACGACTCTCTCATCCTGAAAATTGAGATTTTTGCCATTTGTGTTGGATCAAGTTGCTAGTGTACTGGTCAAAGTTCAAACAGACTAACTAGGGTTGGCCCAGTGATCAGTTGTCATTCCATTTACATGACTGGCCATAGTTATTGAAGTTTCCGGGACAGGGTAGTGGGGTTTCTAGGATGGTTAAAAAAATCCCATATTTTTGTGGGGAGAGCAATGGCAAGGAAATGGCTATTAATACAATACATAAAAATAAATATTTTAATAATTTAACTTTGTTCAATGAAATTTTGGACTTAAAAACTTTATTTAATGTTTTTGGTAAAAATAACACCTTACTAAAGTATAAGCGTCAGAAAAAATTAAAAATTAAAAAAATTGTGTATGTTCCTCCAAGTCACCAGGGCCCTGAACCCTTCTGGACGTCAGGATGTCATCAAAATATTGGGGACACGTCCCTGCATAACACTGCTGAGTGATTGAATTTATTCAATTGTTACTCTTGCATGGAAAACAGAGGCTCTATTCACAGACTGATCCTAACTTCAGCAGGAAATCTTTCCCTCAATCAACTTGGAAAGCTTAAAATTTATATATTTCTCTTAATGTTTTCAGGATTGCCTTTGCATGTAATTTTTCTTTAACGCTTGAACTTTTTCACTTGCAGGGAAGAATGCCTTGTGTTCAGAGTCCTCCATTTCTCTCTAGCTCTTCCTTATTAGTTGCATCTCAAAAAATGAAGACATGTGTTCCTTATGCAATGAATGCACCAATGAATGGTCTATCTAGGAAATTTGAAGAAATAAAAATACCCCAATGGAGAATATACCAAATAAACTGTGGGAGATGTGCCCTGAACCAGTTAGAAAGTTTCCATGGAAGGAAACCCGTGAGAGAATAATAAAACATACTTATGTGAAGGATGTACCAATAAAACTGTGGGAGATGTGCCTGAACCAGTCAGAAACTTTCCATGGAAAAAAGCCCACAAGAGAGTAGTAGAGCGCTTCTTTCATCTTATATTGGATGCAATTAAGTGGCTTGGAATTACCATCCTAGTTGTCACATTTTTATGGAGGCATCATACTGCGTGGCACAAAACAAGGAGTTGATTATGACCATTGCCCTTATAACTGGTGGTGTTTTTGCAGAGATTTTAAAGGAAACTTCTATTGAACTTGAACTGCCTCAAATCAATAAGGTGAATGCTTTTATATGTACCTTTAGGATGTCATTATTTATTGTTTGTATTATAAGCTACTATTGCCCTAGCCCATATTTATTGATGCAAGGGTTGTTAATGGCAGGAAGGAGATTTTCCATAACATCTTCTGATTATTATGTCAGTTTTTTCGCTGATCAAAATTCTAGGCCCTTTTTATCCTTATTGGGCTCGTATCATCCTTCCTCATTTGGCAAATGGTGTTTTGTGCCGAACAATCTGGCTAGGCAAGGATTACTTTTTCAGAACTCTTCCCAGACAACTGAAGAAGAAAATAACCCTGGAGGGGATTCTGAATCAGCGATTGGTGCAAAAACAGCTGATTCCTGACCGAAAAAAGTCTTTGTATGCAATGCGGGAGTTAATCAATTCATAATTGAGAAAAGTTTGTAGGGATGACTTTGGTAGTTGTTTTGTTCCTTGGGTATACTGTGATTTGTCCTTACCTTTAGAAAGGCATTTCAAATGAGAATGAAATTGTATCATTCAAATATCTTGTGGTCTTATTTTTCTTGGAAGCCAATGCAAGGGAAGCTATGATTAGTAGAAATATTTAGTCTTTCCTCATACAACACAGTAACACAAATCAGTTTCTCTATAGAAGGTGTTATTAATGTAATCCAAATGATGATGATATGACTGGTTTTAAACATGAATTCCAATACCTCTGATATGCCATGCATTCTGTGCAGTATTTATAGGAGAAGGTTCTCTTCTCAATTTGATAGCCGGTATTGATTACCGGTCAAAACTCTTATTACTAGAGACACTGAGAGATTCTATTCTTTCTCTGCCTCAGTTTTGTATTTGCAGAATATGAACTTGCAGGATTTATTGAGAATATTGGCGTTAAACCCATAATGGATTTCTTATTCATGTGTTAGATTTCAGGATTGACAACTTTGTTCAAGTGACTTGGACAAGATCAGTGGCACTAAATTTGTGCCTCTCTCCTTTATATAAATGCTCTAGATTGGATTGATGCCTACTTCTGCATAACCCTTACATTGAGATAATTGAAGACTTAACAGTATAATTGGTGTCATATATGGTTGTTTCTGCGTTGCTTCTTTTGTCAACAAATCCAAAAAAACATGCATACCAATTTATAATATATGCAACTTAAAAATGTTGGAGACCTGTTAGGCTTTTATGTATTTTTTTACCTTTGCCAGTTATGAGACCTTGGTTGACTATATGAACAAAGTTGTCAAGGTCAAAATTCTCCATTTTTGCAATATAGGGTCTGATCCAATGAGGTTTGAACCTGGGCCTTTTGCCTTCAGACATGGGCTAAGGAAAATTATAGTAACCCTTTGTTCCATTCAAATCATGTTCTTGCTACACAATGCTGACATTTACACAACAAAGGGCATAAACAACCCAAAGGGATTTACACCTAAAGTAGGAAAATGCATTGATGCTTTTTGTGAACATGAAAGTAAAAGATGATTTTTGGCAAATATTATAAGATGCCATTTCAGAAAGACTGAAAAAGCAATAATGTTCAAACTGGATGTTTTTGAAGTCCTTTAAAGCTTGTGCTCAAAAATATTGCTCCTTTGCAAGTCCTGTATGTTGAATAAATATGTTGCTTGATCATCATGCGAGTTGCTTGCACTGCCCTACACAGTGCTAAGAAATGAACCATGAACTATTCTGGTCTAATTAAGAAATGTTATTGCATTTACTATATACTTCAGAAAGAACCTTTCACTTTCTATAGTTTTTACATATGTGAAGTCATATGTGAAGTCTGTAAGGCCACTTTCTAGTGATAGATGTCCTTTTAGCGAAGATTTACCGATTGGATCTATTTTGAAATTGTTATAATTAAAAACTGTGTATTGGGATACTGAAATAGGTCATCCCCTTTACCTATGATATGAGTATTGCACTTTCTGATATTGTAAATAGAGATTAAGGGGAAATACGACAGGTGTTACTAACTCAATGTGTTCGTGAACATGCTACAGTGGCGCGTCGCTAAAGTACCCCTTTTAATATGTACTTATAATTATTGTAGATTCAAGATTTATAGATTAACAGTTCTTTTCATGGAGATTCAGCATCTAAATTTCGAGACATAATACTCGTGGTAGTACTTTTTTGAGTTCCATCTCAACCTAAAGGCATGTCAAATCTGGATCGCCCAAGTCCATATACGAAGAGATCAGGGTAAGCTATGCTGAGTAGACCTTAATGGATGACATTTAGTTAGCTTAGAGACATGACAAGAAGTTCTATCCCCTCTTTCGGGATTGCCATTGAGTTAGGTATTAATGTTCAGTTTTTGTGAGCAAATACTAGTGAGGAAGCTTGCTTTTGTAGCCTCTATGAGTTAGGTATTAACTTTTAGTTGTTGTGAGTAACTTCTAACGAGGAAGCTTTGCTTTGTAGCCTCTAGGCTTATTGAGGGTCTTGGATAGGAAAAGCTATCATTTCCTTGACCTACTCACTTGAGGGGAGGAATGGTAGCCAATTGCTTGATGTATTGGGGAGGATGGATTGTTGGGGAGGATGGATTGTTGGCATGATAATAAATGGTCAATAGGCCAACCACATACCAACCTTGAAAGACAATGCTGGCATATGGGGACAATTTATAGAACATTATAAGAATGTGCGTGTACAAACAATTTATAGAACATTATGAGAATGTAGAGAGACCCTAATTTTATTTATGGAAATGGGAGACGTGTAGTTCATGCACTCTTATTTCCCTATAATTGAGTCTTTGAACGCTTACATGCATTTAAAGGGCAATAGTGTTGGTCCATTCAAACATTGTAGACTAGGGTTGTGATATAAATTGATTAGTTACATTTATATGGTTTTTTTTTAATATACAAGTATAGTTAGGTTTCTTATGGTTTTTAACCCTTCATCATCAATGTGGATTAGCAAGGTGTTGTGTATGGAGGAGGTTTGTGAACACTCACTTGTACATTGTATATTGATGTAGACTATTGCACTATCTTAAATTTGGTCTAAGATAATTAACAACACTTCACATTTTTAGACACGTGGTCTATCAAAAAATATTAATATTATACATGCATGTTTCTTCGTTTCAAACACCTTCTAATTTATTAGGTTGTGCCCATTTTCCAATTTAGTATCGTAATTGCTTCAATCTATACATATGCCAACTTATGTTTTAAACAAACCTAAAAACCTTTCGAGTTTTGAGTTTATGACCTTAAGATGGGTTTGTCGGCCTTGGACAAGTTTGGCCATGAATGCGTGTAGTTGTTACGAACCCATCCTTCACTTGTCTAATGGTCATAATTTCAAATGCTTAATTTGGCTTAACCAACTTTAGTGGAATTTTAAGGTCGGTTGAGCGGGAAAATTAACAAAAGCTCTTCTATTTAAACAAAATCATTCTAAGTTTTTCAAACCACCCAAGCAATGCATCACCTCATGGAGATCATTTCACAAAGTATATTCTTCCCAAATCTTTCAAGAGTAGTTGTAGATCAACGAAAAGTAGAATTGTGAAACATACAAGGTCTCAAAGTTCATGTTGTCAAGTGTCAAAGTCAAATCAAGGATTTCATCTTACGAGCATTTATTGTATATTGCTAGTTACATCTCATCATAGACTTAGGGAGAACTACGTGGGTTTGAGCTCACTTTTGTGGGGTGTTTGGGGTCAATCCAACTAAAAACACGACCCCTTTGTAAGGTCCCTTAACTTTGAAGCAAGCGACCCCTGGGTTTGGACAAAGAAGAAGGCATTTCGGCTTTTTTCACAAATCATCGTAGTACTCCAAATCCACAAAACAAGGGCTCAAATTTAAACAAACCTATACATAAGAGCTAAGCTTTGCATAGTTTGGCTCAAAGACATTCGTAGCATCCAAACAAATAGATAGTTTCATATCTCTGCTACAATTTACAAACACATCTAAAGCATAGCTTTAAACTTTCAAATTTCGTATGTACCTTGATGATTGTCTTTCCAACTTATGTCTAGTATTTGAACACAATTTCATTATTTACTGAGCCCAACTTAATGAGTTCGTTGCATTTTTATGTTGTAAACAATATTTTATTGTTCATAGAATAATTGAACTATTCCAAACTTCAAATATAATATAAACCAGGTGTATTAGAGCACTAACTTATTAAAATCTGGTTTATCACTCTAATTTTAAATTAATTATACTTATAAAACAACTTAAGGCCGTGGGTAGGGATAAATTTAAATTAACATTATTAAGAATATAAACTTGTTTAGTTTTGATTATGTTCAACATGCGGAATATCACGAATAATGTAAGACTAGCAATTGTACATGAGTTGCAACTACACCAAACACCATAACATTATTAAGTTTGTTGGAGGTGTAATTTACTGCGAAATGTATTCTATGATCTATGATTTGTCTCCAAACTTTCAATCCAACTACATTCAAGGATCTTTTTATTACTCTATCTTTTATCAATCTTCGGATCGATTAGAGATCCCCCCGTCTATCCAATCCACGGGTGGGTAGAGATCCCCTCATGGATAGAGAACCACCCGTGGGTAGAGCGTGGGTAGAGATCTCGATCTTGGATCGATTGAACCTCATCTCACTTGCCCACTTTTGCATGGATATTTGAGAGAAGAACATAAGTTGCATTCTGTTAAACAGTTCACATGCCTTGTGTAAGGTTCCACATTTTGCATACATTGTGCCTGTGGCCTGTGCATAGAGCAAGGCATGAAATTTTAAATGTAGAAGAAAGGCATAAACTGATCAAATGATCCGTATTTAAAAATGAGTGATAGGTGCATCATAAAAATGAGCAAATGTTTTGTTTTTCCATACGGGTGTGTGTTAAGAAAATTTGAGATGGTAAAACATTCTCAAAACCAACATCCAAAATAAACACATACCAGATCTATAACTTGCTCCCTTCATGGCCAAATCTGAGTTGATCCTTGGCAAATTTTATAGTCTCTTGCGAGGATTTGAGGGCTTACGTGGTAGTGGGTCTTTCATCTCCTTACGTACATCAAAGATGGGTATCAATAATTTTATCCACACGACAAGATTAGCACACTCCTTGAAAACCTTGGAAACACTTTATGGGCATCCATTGAATGTCCGCACTTAACATGCATGTAAATAAGTTTTTAATTTACCGTAGGGCGATGCGAGAAAGGATGGCAAAGACAACGTTGGCGGATGACAAATAAAAACCAATAGATCATGTATTCTCCTACTTTAGAACAGGGCATATTTGCTTTGCCCAAAATCTAATGCCGAAAATGAAAATGAGGAAAGCCATGAATGAAGGTTGACTTGTTTTTAGGCGCCGGTCGATAAAACAACAAACAACAAGGCAACCGAAAAGGTAAGCCAGAAAAAACTACCGAATTTGACACTTTCAGATGGAAGCCTTCGGGTGAATTAAAGGTTGCACGAATGACAAGATTGGAAACTTTTGTAGGCAAGGAACACGATAAAAGACGAAATGACTTTCATAGTAAAAACCACAATAATTTAAGCTAATAAAAATGTATAATGTATATTTTTATTAAAAAAACCCTGTAACTGATATAAGTTAATTTAAGAACAAATTAATAAATAAACCCGTAACCGCAGGTCAGCAGCCATCTGAATTTCCAGTATACTACAATCTTGTCTGTACAAATTTATTTGTAATTTTTCCACAATTTGTATGCCTTGTAAAGCCTTTGCCTCCTGACGGCATCAATGTTTCCGCTGCTCACGGGGTTGCAAAACAAAAAGAAAAACAATGTCTTTGTTCATTCCAAAACAATTATACATATAAACCGGTCCATAGTTCGAATCCGAAGAATCAATACCACACCAACAACAAAGCCAATTCACCTCGCCTGTCGTTCAAGACTGATCAAATTCAGATATTTTCTAGGGTTTGGAGGTTCTTTTAGGGTTTCATTGAACCGTTCATAGTGCGGTTGTTGTCCCCGCTTCACTGGGAAGCTTCCAGGAGGTTGGAAAATTCATCCTCTCAAACATGCCCTGGTACTGAGAAATCCCGTCATGATAGCTCATCTGATCGTAATGAAATCTCGCTCGCCTGGAATCACAGATGGTTTTCCCATTGGCTTTACACCTTCGAACAAAGTGCTTCCATTTGGCCCCTGTGCAGCAGCACCCGGCATAGTCCTCCACCAAGGATTCGATGGAGCATTCTCATAAGTGTAGTAAACTTTTGTATTGACACGAACAATTAAAGATATATTTTTCAAGACATTGAAACAACTACCTAACATTTATCTCTATGTAGAATCTTCTATATGAATCAATGGAGAGAGATTATTGAGGAATGAATGCTCCAGAAACACACACATACACACAAAAATTGTGTATCCCATTGTTGGCCTATCAACACACTCATAGTTAAATTGCTCGTATATTTTATTTTAAAGATGGGTGAATTTTTTGTTTTAAAGATTGGTGTTACAGAATTCTGGGTGTACGTTTAAGCTACCAGAGGTTTAATTAAAAAATACTAGTAGTACGTACACGATTTGTATTGTAACAATCGAGTCAACGATGAGAAGTCTAGTGTACATGGCCTATGTCATAAAATAAACATTCATTGCCTTAGATAACAAGCATACTAAAGTTACCAAACTTTATGGAATCAATTTACACCGTAGTTATGAACTCTCATCTAAAGTTAGGTTGAACCACTTTTGCTCCACTGAATTCGGAGAGGCTTCTGGGGCAACATTTATGAGCTTAATACATATTTTACTTTCATGCAGCCGTTTTATGTCTTCCAGTCGAGACAACTTCTTTCATGCCAAGTCTAAAATCCCTTAAGCTTGCAAGGCATTCAAGCGCCAAAATTAAACATTGCACCAACCATCACCTTCACCTCATGGTTTTTTTCAATCTTCAAATCCGGATCCACCAGTTCACCCAAAGCTCCCGTTCTGATCTTGTCTATTGCCATATAAGCAAGGCTGATTTCGTTGCTATTTCGGCCGGTGTCCACTGCTACTTTAGCAGAGATTAGCTCCACCAAAACAACCCCAAAACTGTAAACATCAGACTTATCTGTGAGCTGAAAGCGTTGATGGTACTCCGGGTCAACATACCCTGGCGTGCCTTGCGGAGCGGTTGTGATGTGTGATACATTCACAGGCGCCAATCGAGAAAGCCCAAAGTCTGCAACTTTTGCCCTGAAATTCTCATCCGAAGAATGTTAAGGGATTTCACATCTCTGTGAAATATGGGTGGATCGATGTTGTGGAGATACGCCAAGGCCTGAGCAGTTTCTATGGCAATGTTCTAGACGCGTTCCCAAAGCCAAGTCTCTGGGGGTTGTTCGACACCCATGAAGATGATCCCACAAGGTTCCGTTTTGACAGGAACTCGTAAACAAGTAAAGAACATCGGACTTTACGGATTTGTACAACCATAAAGACAAATAAGGCTTGGATGAGACAAGGTCCACAAAATGTGTACCTCGTTGATAAATTGTTCCACTCTCCTCGAGTTCTCCTAGTAAAGCCTCTTTACAGCCACAATTCACCTGACGTTGTTCCAACCTTTGCACCACCACTAGTGAGAATGTTCGTCCATGACCATGAATGAAGGTTGACTTGCTTTTCAAGCGCCATTGAGAAAACAACGAACAACAAGGCAACAAAAAAACTGCTAGAATTTGACACTTTCCACTAGATCCATCTCCAAAGGTGGACGCCTTCCCACAAATTATTTATATTATGTAAATTATTTTTTTAATATTTGACATCCCTAGTATATTTTTGTTATTTTGGTTACCTAAGATATTTTATTGCTAGTTTCATTGTCAAGTACCTAGGTTTTGATAGGAAAAAACACAAAGACTTAAAATTAACATGGCCACCTATTAATATGTGTAGTAGTTACAATGTGTGCACCGTTTGCATGGTACATGTTATCCCTTTTTCATCCTCTCTTTTATTTGTTTGACACCGAACTCTTTGACCTTCATAATCATATGCTTTTATTGTTGTAGCGGATCTATTACTTTCATCTTCCATTTATGAATTTCTTTTTGTGGAGGAAAGTTTAGTGATGAAATCTCTCATCTTAAGATTTCCTTCAAGTTTGTTTATGTTTGATTTACTACGAACCTTCTAAAATACCATAAGAAATTTTCTCATAAATAATTTTAGTAATATGTTTTTTTACTTGAGTAATATTTTCTTTACGTTTGATGTCATGCTTGCCCATTGTCTCAATCATTGTTAAATGCTTACATGGTTGTCTTTGGTGTTATTCCTTTTAATATTGTTCATTTACAGGTATGTAGATGATCATTTGAATACACCTCTAGAGTTTAGCCCTCACTTGCAACTCTTGCGCTTTCTTTTGTGATGTGGGCAACATAACTATTCAAGGGTTAAAACCTAGAATGCAAAGATAGAAAGGAATGACCACGATCCACACCAAGAGTATGTGCAAAGACTAAGTATGTTTTTATTTAGGAAAATAAATTCTTTTAAATTCATAAATGACATAAGACGATCACTCACAATGAAAGTTATGTAAAGTATAGTGTAGTCTACACACAAATAAAAATGAATAGTCATTTATTTGTACACAACTATATCACACACTAAAAATACTAAAGATAAATCTATGAAGTAGCCGAGGATGGAAGGGAAAAGAAGGCGGTAGAGGAACGTTGATTGAGAGATGAGATTTGGTTTTATTGAAGTGAATGTTGGAGGATCTCAATGAGGGAGAGGTACCAAGTGAATGCACTCTATAGGACTTAATTTCCTTTTCCACATCAAAACCAAGGGAAGGCCGATTCTAATTAATGCATGGCCATCCATTTTTCTAATATTCTTTACATAGCCACTTTCTCGCATCCACTTGACACCACCATTTTACGTCCAACATGAAAAAAGTGTAACGAGGTTACCTAGGGAAAGGCACCAATTGGTGAACATGCACCAATAGATATGCACTTTTTTGTGAGGGTGGGGTCCACTAAGTGGACAAAAAAATTAAATTAATATAGTTGAGGGGACCCAATAAATGTGCATATTTGCACAAATTTGATATCTTTCAATATCTTTAAATTAATACACTCATTAATTCAAAACATGTCTAAAGTGACATATTGGGAACATTAACATTTAAATAATAATGTTTGACTCCTCCATTTAAAAGCCAACTTGCATCATTAAAATGTCAACATCAATAACTTAAGTACTTAAGTGTACATAATCACAAGTTCATCAATTTATGTATAGGAACAAACTTGTTCACATTTATGCACCTAACTACACAACCTCTCAAGTTGTCAAGATGATATTAAAAACAATTTTAAGTTTAAAGTAAACAAACTTCTCCAACTTTTTAATCATAATTGCCTTTCTTTTTGCCACATTCACCTCATTAAATGTTGCATTTGCAAACAAATATGTATTAGACTCACCATTTTTCAAAAAAAAAAGAATTAATGCCAAGTAATAACTATCCATCCAAAATTTGAATAATCCCTCCAAAATTTCAAAATTTAAATTCAAATAGAATGTAATAAATTATGTATTTGGATGAATGCGGTTAGCAATTATTTTGTGGAAACAATTCACAAAGCTGGAAAAGTTATATATCAAATTCAGATTTGTAGGGAGGCCACCGCCAAATTTCAATTTGTAGGAGGCCACATATACATGAGGTAAATGACAATTACCTTTTTAATATTCAAACAATGTCTGAATATGTGAAGAATGTCATAAAATAGGCATAATGTTTTTTTATTAATAAACGCTTTTGACCGAAGCTATGAACCGGAGGGTTAGGCCCCAACCATACAATAGAGGAGAGGATGACAAGGAAAAGAAGAAGAAAGGAAGGGGGAAAGGAAGAAACACAGATAACAACAAGAGGAAGAAGAGAAACAAGAAGCACCATAACACAAGAACTGAAGCAAACACTGCGAGCAGGAATAAAGGCCAAAAACCAAGAAGTTAGCCAATATGGGAACCCGCACGCCTATTGGCCTCCCGCAGAAGGAGGTGAAAGGCACCAGTAGCCCTGTCTTTAAGTTCTGCCATTTTTCAGCAACAACTTGAATAGGATACCGAGCTTCATCAACATGCACTTCGGGGAGGAGCCTGTGGTCAAGACGTCCCGCCGAAAATAGGGGACCGAGCATTACGTGCATAATGAAGGAGGTCTGTATTGCCCACAAATCCATTCAGTGCGTTGCGATCGGACCCTATAGCGAGCTCATCCACCTCATCGACCCACAGGAGAGGATCAGGGAGGGAGAAATCAATCAATTCATCGCGGAGACCGACCCTGTATGTAGGGTATATCTCGTCATTGGCAACGAACTCGACAACAATAGTGTCCCAATGCAACAACAAACAGAAGGAAACAAAGGCGAGGCAATCTCCGAATTGGAGCAGGCGCGCGAGATCGAAATGATAAGCATCACCCAAAATAGTTTCAATTGCTTCTGCTTCCTCATGAGAGGAGTAACGAAAGATTTCAGAGAGGCGATCCCTATCAATATCAAAAGGAGATGCTTCTTCCGGAACAGAGCTCGAAGAAAAATGAATGGGAAGCCTAAGAATGCCATGAACAAAGAAAGAAGGCTAGCAAGCAGCATGAAATCACTGGAATCGGGGCAAGAATCCACCTCCAGCCTGCACCCTCGCCTAAAAGAGGCATTACACGCGCGGAAGGGCAAATCCATGCTGAAGCCGAGTACCCAGCTCGTGTGATAAGATGTTGGAGAGGCCAAGCCAAGCTTCTGCGTGTCCCGAAATGACGGTGGCGGCAGGGTAATCAATGGCATAATTTGCGAGAAGATCCGCTGCTCGATTAGCTTCACGAAAAATGTGATTGATGTGCCATGTGCGTAATTTGCCTAACCAAAAGAGGATGTTGGAGATGAAGGGGTTTAATTTCCAAGAGGGGGAAGACCCACGAGAGATTGTGTGTATAATGATTTGGGAATCACCTTCAATGAAAAGGGTTTCACATCCAAGATGAACAACCAATTTGACACCTTCCAAAAGAGCTTGTGCTTCACCAAATTGCAGGAGCAATCCAGAATAGGGAAGGAACCAGTGGAAATGAGAGTGCCAAAATCGCTCTTGATAATGCATCCAACACTGATTTACCAGGGTTACCCCTAGAGGCCCCATCAAAGTTCAGTTTCCACAAGCCCTTAGGGGGAGGATGCCATTTGGCCCTTTTTCTTCTGATTAATTTCTCAACTTGGGAAAGACCTTTCTTGATGATTGAACCAGGACTGGGGAGTTTGATGAGAGGCCAAGATTTTTTGATTGTCGCATCTCTAGAAGAGAAAGTGGGGTTCGAGAGACTGTTTTTGCTGACATTTTCAGAGATGGCCACTTCCAACTTATTTAGAAAAACAGGGAGCTCAGCAGATTGATCCCTAAAAAAATGAAGATTACGCTCCCACCAAATGTGCCAAATAAGGAAAAAAGGAGCAATGAGCCAGATAGAACTGAGAGAACTACCTTGACCACACCTAGGCCAAGATAGGAGAGTATCAACAATATTATTACAGGGGGCCCAAACAAGATTCAATTTGGAAAGAAGCCAATGCCAACAGTTGGAAGCAAAAGAACAAAAAAGAAACAAATGATCCTGATCTTCCTCGGCTTCACCGCAGAGCACACATTTGGAGGGACCGACGTAACCCCATGATCTTCTCCTCGCCTGAGTAAGAACTTTATTTTTAAAAACCAATAGAAGATAGCCACCTTAGGCAAGAGACTGGGGTGCCAACAACCATAGGAGCAGGGAGAACCCAAACTCGACTGAGAAATGAGATGAGCATAACCGACTTTCACCGTATAAGTGCCTGTGTTATCACTGAGCCATAACAGATTATCTTCTCCTTCATTGAAATGAACATGCCTGGCCCGAAGGGCTTCAGATAGAGTAGAAGATTCTTGGAGGGAGGCACCAATGGTCGAAATATTTTTCCATTGCCAGGATGGTGAGCCATTCGGATGCTGGCGACCAAAATCAGCAACTTTAGTGCCCCATGAAACACTGGTGGCATTCATAACTCTGTTAAGATTGGGAATAAGGTTAAGCGGGTGAGACCCCCATTCCCGGATGTCCTCCAAGAGACCAAGTCGAGCGATCGAGGATTAAAAATAGACATAATGTTAAATACATGAAGAATTGACCATTGCATATGTGAATTTACCTTAACATAGACCAAGTCAAATGAAAGATTGAAAAAATAAGACATAATATTAAATACATGGTTAACTTTATAGAATAAATACATACACATACAATGCATATGCATATGAATCACTTACCTTAACATATGTGAATCACTTACCTTAACAAATGTAAAATATTTGAATATAAATAAGTGTTGTCTTTGTTTATGTAGTTAATATTTGAATATCCATGGTTAACTTTATATTGAGTGACTAAATACATGAAAGATGTCAGAAAATAGATAGAATGTTAAATACATGAAGAACGTCTACATATGCAATGCATATGTGAATCACTTACCTTAATAAATGTGAAATATCTTAATATAAATATGTAGAGCCGTTTAAACAACCACTTGAGACCCAAGAAATAAACTAGGGTTAGCTAGAAAAATTATTGGATAATTTGTTTTTGTTTGAAGTGTCTACAATTAGGTTGTAAGACATTAGTTTTCACTAACTGTGAGTTTGGAACAAAACCAATGTACAACAACATATGTTCCCTTCATTGACTAATAACAAGTTTCTGAGGTTCAAATTTTAGGGTTAAATGTTTTAGTTAGATTCAGGGGGTAATTTACCCCCATGCCTGCTCTCTAGCAGCCTCAGAGTTTCAACAAGATTTTTCTCATACTTAACACTTCCAAATTTTCCCTAAACCATTTCCATCGGATAGGAAATTTTCTCACCTTTTCGGTGATATAAAGAAGTCCTCCTAACTCCCTATAGTTCTAAGTTATGTGGCGGCGGATTTTAAGGGAGAAATTTTCCCAAGAATAGTTTGTGGGTCTAGGGACGAAAATTTTCCCTCCTTGTGCGGGTCGGCGGAGCGAGGGGAGGGACTTGGCGCATTTTTTTTCCTTTTTGGGTGCAAAAGTGCAAAATGTATTTGCGCACCTGCGAGCCGGTGGGGAGACATGTGTCGCTCCCGGATTACTCGGGAGGGACGGCGGGCCGATGAAGCGGGTTGAGACTTTAAGTCTCTTCGCCACAAAATGCACGGGGACCAAATTGGTCCACGCCCACGCCGACACCGGAAATGCCACGTGTCGCTCAAGGATTGGCACGGGGGAAAACAGATGGGCGGGAGTGGCAGAAGATTTGGGATTTTGAGATTAAAAACTCAAGGGAGAAATTTCACACGCGCTTCCTCCGAAGGCGAAAGGGTGCCACGTGTCGCAACCCTATTGGGTGCGGGTGATGGGGCGGCGGAGAAATCCAAGGGGTTGAGCCAAAAAGGGTTTCAAACCAAAAAGATCGCGCGGGCTCGCGTGTCCGTGAAACGAGGTTTTCTAAGCCAGGCGGGGTTGTGGGGCCACGGAGTCAAAAGGAACATTTTCCAAAAGAAGAATTATAAGTTAAGTTTTCAAAATTCTCCCGCGCATCCATCGAGCCACATGTCAGCGTGGGATTGGTCACGGGTTGGTGGGGATGCGTGAAAAACTTGAAAAAAATTCGAAGTCCAAAACTTAAAGGGTTAAGTTCAAAAGGGGTCCTCCTCCGTCATGCCACGTGGCAGGTCCCGATTGGTTGAGGGATGGTGGGGCCATGGACTTTTGTGGAAATTTTTCCAAAGTCAAAAATTAAAGTTAACAGTTAGATTTATTTTAATTTTTGAATGCCAAATTGAAGTAAAACTTCAAATGGCCATAACTTGAGCTAGAAAGCTCGGTTTTGGGAAAACGAGGACTTTTCGGAAAGCTCTTGATGCCCTCTTTGCACAAAAACCATAAAATTTACTTTTTGATGAAATTTAGAGGGTCAATTTTAGAAAATCGATCTGCAGGCTCTTAATTGTCAAACTGGCAATTTTCAACTTTTCAATTTGATTAAATTTGGTTCCCTCCTTCACTCAACATGTCAAACAAACATGGAGAATTGATCTAGGGAGGGTTTAGAGTGTTTTCAGGAAGTTAATTTATTCAATTGATTTAAAAATATTATTTTTCCATCAAATGACAAAAAAATGACTATTAAAGGAATTGTATTCGAATTAGCTATGGTGAAGTTGTTTTCTTGAGTTTTCTTTGTCAAATTGAATTCCTTAGTGTCTTAGCATGCTAATCCATAACATTTTTAAGTTGATTATTAAGTGCAGGTCTGAACTGTACATTTTTATTAAAAACTAATTGCCAGTATAACATTTATAGCATAGATCTGTTTCTTCTAAATCTGAATATCAATTTTATCATTTAAATGTGTATATAGTTTCTAAACTAGTCTAATACATTTTCTTGTTTAAATCAACCATTCAATTCCAAGTTAAATTGCAGTTTTGATTTCAATTCTAATATACATTTTAAAAGGAATACAACATTGTCTTTTCTTCACACGCATTCTTCCTTTTCAAACAGAAATCTCATTCTTTAACAGCAATTCAAATCCAATACACAATACAATTTTGAGAACTAATGCAATCCTTTATTCATTTCCAATACAACTTTACAATTTTCTCCTTTCCATTTGATTTCTAAATACAAAATGCAACTTACAAAATATACAACATTCTTTTTCAAAAACAAAGAGTAGCATATAACTCCTTTACATTTCACATTCCAATTTCAATCTTCCATTATCAATACAAATATCTTCACATTACAAATTTGCTAAACAATTCATCCACTCCAAAGTGGGAAGGATTACAATGAACTTGCTCACAAGAAGGGACTATCAAACTACACATTTCTTGGCTTCAAAACAACAACATGCTCCATTTCTTCATCTTTTCATCTTGATCACAACAAGGAAGGGGGAAAGGCAATTGTACGATGGAAAAGTGACATGCGAGCATGGGAATCTACAAGTAACTCTTCCTCGCACCCGACCTCCCGAGGTCATGCCGAGACAGCCGGTGGGGATGGAATACATGCGGGATGCAGATAAGCTAGTTAGGTAATCTTATGTCTTCAACACGCAATAGCGGGATCTGCGAATCTAAGGCAAAGAAGGCCCTCCTAACCTGAACCGGTGTGATAGATCGTTCGGCGAGGATAGCTACTCGAAGGCTCCAATCAATATTGAGCTCTATCGTGATCGATCTATGGGTTGTGGAATACGTGGAAGATGACATGTGGGTGCTTCGTATATATCTCCCGACAAGGTCATGAAAATGGAATGGCTAAATGTGTAGTGGATCTTTTGGTGCTTTATGGATGATTCTCTGGTCTAGTCCAGAAATCTTTAGCTTGATTAGCTGCTACGTTTAATAATGATAGTTGTGTGATAATGTCTAGTGGGAGTGGAGAGGACCTAAATACTAATGTTCGCAAACCAATATCAATGTTGGATTGATTTGTAGGCCCGTTGGGTTGTGGGACCTATGGATCACAACCATAAGTTCATGGTTGTTGTGGACCTCCTATGGTCATATGAAGAGTCAACCCCTGATTTCGAGTATCTAGTAGTCGTATGCCTTTTCGGCCTCTACGTTTAGAACTAGAAGTTGCACAATTTTCTCGGAGTACCTAACGTGGTGTTAAGCAACTTGGATACGTAAGCTAGTGTCTATATCAACGAGGAGGTCTCCTGCGTCTAGTTGTGGGACTAGTGGATCACAACCGAATGTTTGCTCTCTTTCAGGTCCTTCTACAGTCATACGGATATCTATCAAGGCAATCTATAATTTGGCTGATTTGACCAGAACGTGTGTGCTTTGTCGTCTTCTATGTTTAATCCTCTTAATTGTGTGTTGATTTCTTGTAGGTCTATTGTTGTTCGGAAGACCTAAATTTTGAGATTTTGGTCTATGTCAGTTATTGCTGCAACAAGTATTTGGTTGAGGCATGATTGGCTCAAAAATGTATTCCTGGGCTCCCTAGGTCCCGTGATTGTCATACAAGATCAATATAAGCCTAACTGAAACAAAATAAACTAATTATGCAAGATATATCTACAACATATATATATTCCTCTATTTTTGTATTTTTGATAGAATTTTGAATAGAATTGAAAGAGCAACTAATCTAATATATTCAGAAAATGAAAACTAATCTAATAACAAAATTAAAACAAACAAGGTAGCCCGGTGTAGCTACTTGCATGTGCAGTTGTGAGTTTATCCTAAATAACTAGATAGCTGATTAACTTAATTGAAAGATTCTCGATCCTACCTCAGAAGTGAGGAATGAATCATAGTTTCTCACAAACTATCAATCCCCATGACTTCCTGACAATATCGAAAATGAAACTTAACGAAATGAAATATTTCACTACTCTATTTGATATGTTTTAACTAGAACTTTGTGAGATAAAACCTAGAATTTGCAGAACAATGTGGGGAATCTAGTAGTGTATGATTTTGTCCCCTCGAATGATCTCCTCATTCCTTCATGTTCACGTGAGTCCGAGAGAAGAGCATGTATATCTTAGCATCAATAGAAAAGGTATTTGAACAATGGTAGCTTTGGATATAGACCGAATATAATGTGAGTAGGAGAGGGACAAGCGCAAGTGAGCGAGAGCTTGGCGTATCAATTCCTAGCGGGATTTATTCAGGGAATACAACACAAGTGTACCTAGAGATTATAGAATCTACCTTACGTGAAGAACACAACTGCTGACTCTAATGGATTCAATCTACAAATGACACTACTCTGCTCTAAACTAATTTTAATAAAATACGATGAACAAGATGAAGCAAGAAGATTGAATGGCTTCCAAAGAAACGAAAACTAGCATGGATGCAAACATGAAAACAAAATGAGCCTAAACAAGAAATTGGTTGACTCAAACAATGGAAATGAGAAGTTGAGGGGCAATTTTCTTGAAAACAAGTCATTTATTTATAGATTTCACATTCACCCAAAGGTAACTCCTTTAGAACTCTTTTACCATTAAACAAGTGTTTTGGTTGGGGATGATTAACCTCCCATTTGTTCCATATGTCTTATGACCACTATCTTGTGTGAAGAAACACTATTCCGGGGACATAAAACATTAATACGAGCCAAGGTAGTTGAAGAAAAGCTGGTGAAAGTTGAAAAATTACGCAAGTCGCGATCGAAGAAGCGTCTTTGGAAAATGCTGAAGGACTTCGCCACCCCCCTGAGCAGGGAGAATGGGGTTATAGGACCGCCGCCTGCTTGGAGGGTGGCGGTTTCATCACTAAAGGTCAAAACATCTTTGATAAAAGGGGGCGAGAGATAAAACAAAGCATGAGGAACATGGAAAAAGCATTTGGGATGCTAACATATACTTGTGCGAGTTTCTACGGATCCGAACACCTTACGAGGTGACTGTATCATCATTGGAGGTATGTGTAACATCGTTTGGTGATACGGTACCTCTATAATTTTGGGCACGTACATACTACCCCCTCGGAGAAGTGTTTTAACCATGAAGCGAGTAAAATGGTGGGTTAGTATGGCGGTCCCTATTGGTATAACATGGGAAGCTTGTCACACATGAAATAATAATTTGATATTATATTGACTTCTTGAGATCTTTCATATATTGAATAACATATATATAGGAGTAAGCTTTTCTATAAATATGGAGGTTGCTCAGCAACACTCCTATTCTACGTGACCACAAAACAACAATATTGTTATGATTTGTTTATAATAACAAATCTATAACAATCAACCATATCTTGATTTACACATTAACATTTAATAATAATAATCACAAATATATATTTGCTCAAATATGTGAGCACTACGATATTAAATCCTAACATTCCCCCTTAGAACATGGGAAAACACCATCTTCAACTAAGCAACATGCCGCTCGTAGCTTTGCACATGGTCTCGATCCTCAACAAACTTGATGTGGGAACTACATCATTGGACCGTTGACCTATTAGATGAATACATGAATTGGGACCGTCCAGCAATTCACATCAACCATCAAATCGGTCGATCAAGAACACTTCTCTGATAGTATCGATGGTACAAATCATTATCATCAAGGGGGACACACAAGCACGCAGTGGCTTTATTGCTTTGCACTTAGAGGCAGGGATGTTCTCATCTATTCTTATTCATCACACAAGACACAAAGATGTCACTAAAGCGGTTTCGGCCTCTGAGGTAGTGACGAACTCGAGGACGCTGATTGTCCTCCTGCCTCCATTGCCTCCATCCTCCAAAATGAGAATAGATGCTCAAAACAGATAATCTTCATCACTTGAATAATTAATAGGTTCATTGTCACTTGCAGGATTAGAATAATCATCCCAATCTTCTTTAGCAGCTAAAGCCTTTTGTTCCAACTTATCATCTAAGAGATCTTGAGCTCTTTTCTTACAATTCACAAAACCATGTCCTGGTTGTTTACAGTAATGACACAAAAGACGTGTCTTTGACGATACAAACTTTTTTTTACCTTTATAGAATGATGATTTATTGTTTGCAACCATGACAGTTTCTTGTTCTGGTACACACCTTTTGATTTTTTCTTCCTCATCAATCAAAGAGGAAATTAAATTTTCCAAACTAGGATTGATCTTACTAAGAGTAAAAACAATACTTGAATATTCTTTTGGCAAACTATTTAGTAAGATTGCTTTAGCATCTTCTCCATCTACCAGTGAAGCTTTTATTCCCTTTAATTGATTTAAAATGGATCGAAACTTTGCGATATGTTGAACCATATTGTCATTTTCTCCCATCTTTAGCTTAAAAAGTTTTTGGGCGCCATTTCTTTGCACTCACTGCTTGAGATCCAAATAACTTGTTCAATGTCACCCAAATGTTATTAGATGACTTGGTTAGATCAATATGATGCAAATATGCATCGGAAAGACCAAGGCCGATAATTTCTATTGCTTTCCGATCCTTACTTTCCCATTTCATTGCTTCATCTACATCATTCGGTTTTTAATTTTTCCTTCGACAATGTCCCATAAGTCTTTATCAATCAATTGTAATTGGGTTCGTACTTGCCACGTGTGGAAGTCTTTACCATCAAATCTTTCAATTACATTTATCTTTTCCATTTTAAAACTCCACAAAATCGAACAATAACAAAATCTTTATACTGGTAGAGACACTTGACTTTAATAAAGAAAATATATCAAACTTGGAAAAAATGCATGGACAGATATAACCTCAATACCTCCGGATCAAAATGAACTTGCAGCGGCCAACATATTCACTTCTGTTTGATCAAATCTTCCATGCACGAATTCCTATCAAACTGTCCACTCTGCTGCTCAGTTGCACGTGGAGACGTGTCAAAATTGGAGAAAAATCTGGTGCATCGAATCTTTGTGATCTGTTAGTGTGGGCATCCAATGTTGAAGGGAAAACCGCAGGTTTGAAATGGTGAGAAAATGTGTGACAAACAGCTATACAAATTTAATTGCTTGACAGTGATCCACCGTATCTCTTCACCCGCAATTTGTGCTGTCTTGTGAATGGATGTTGTGGACCAGTGAGAGCTCACCAAACTCAGGCCAAAGTGCTCGATTCAATAATTGACGGAGGGCCAATTGAATACCAAATCAAAGCAATGAAAAATGGATCAAAATAAAACTGATCGCCCAACCAAAATACCCATTTCTTTATTCACGCCTCCACACTTTTTGCGTTTCCAATCCAAAAATATATAAATCCAATACAATACAGTATGACCTTATCCTAATACAACTCTAGATGTAAACACGGTAATGATAGAAACATCAACACATGAATTGCAGTAGTATAAACGAACCTCACAAATCGATGTACCTAAAAAGAAAAACTATTCACAGGGATATCATTGATAAGGCGATCTTTCATACGTGAATAGAATAGCTGGATCTTAGATCTGGCGCCTTGATGAGCAACTCAACAATACGTCTTTTAATAATCTGAGTGACCAAGAATTTGCACATTCATTTTCTCACACGATAACTCACTTCTTCCTTACGGATCCGCCATGCTCTGATACCAAATATTGGTATAACAGGCTTGTCACACATGAAATAATAATTTGATATTATATTCAGCTTCTTCAGATCTTTCATATATTCAGAATAACATATATATAGGAGTAAGCTTTCCTATAAATATGGAGGTTGCTCAACAACACTCCTATTCTACGTGACCACAAAACAACAATATTGTTATGATTTGTTTATAATAACAAATCTATAACAATCCAACCATATACTGTTTACACATTACACATTTAATAATAATAATCACAAATATATATTTGCTCAAATATGTGAGCACTACGATATTAAATCCTAACAGTCCCAAAATGGGAAGCTAGAAATTATACCGACACGCCCGCGTGTCAAAATTTCATACATCGAGTTCTGCTTTACTGTAAAATGGAAAGAGGACTCAAGTGCGAGATAGATAAAATAAATCGAAAAATAAATACTAAATTAGTATGAAATGAGGACTTACCATTTGCGTGGGGATGAGAACTTACATCGTCGGTGCTCTAAACTGCGAAAGGGCATTCAAAATGAGTCAAAACACTATATATATATATATATATATATATATACATATATATATATATATATACATATATATATATATATATATAAATATATAAAACGGGCCCACTTTCCTATTCATTTACGCGTGTTGATTTGATAGTTTTGAGCTCTGGGACCCACGGTGACGGTTTTCAACGAGAGTATAGTTGAAACGTTCATATCGAGATAGCGATCATGCCTCGTGAGCGGAACATCGACTTGTGAGATCTCAGGTTAGTTCTTCTTGTTTTAACGTTTTTGCACCCAAAATGTTAAAATGTCAAAATCTTTGTCTTGGGGGTCATTTTTAGAAATGTCAGTTTTAAATGTGTCTCTTAGGGGGCGCCTAATGGGTAGGCTTTTGTTTTAGCTAAAATGGTCGATTTTTAGCATTTTTAAGCATTTTTAGGGCATGCGACCCATTTTTAATCGCGGGATAGGACCCGCGGGGTGGTGTTATAGGACCGCCGCCTTCCAGGCGGGTGGTGGTTATGGTTATAAGACCATTGCCTTCGGGCGGTGGTTCTCTCCAGAATGCTAAAACAACACTAGTTTGAATTCATTTTTGCATTTTTAGCATTCCTACTTGCTTTAATGATTTTTCTAATGCAATCTTGATGCTAACTTGCTTCTTTTTGCGTGTTTTTGTGTTTTGTAGAAGAAGGAAGAGTACATTAGATGGAGCCGAGAGAGGGAGAGTGATTGGCTTCCAGCAGTGTTAGATGCTCTCTCTCAGGATGAGTAGGATACTCTCCAGAGGGCAGGTATATTGAGGATCGCACGGGTCCCCCACATTACACCTACCAGTCACATACTATGTGACTTATTTTCTTATTGGGATGTAGATCGGAACACCTTCCGATTTCAGGTGTTAGGGGTGAGTGGACTATCACCCTAGAGGATGTCTACCACATTTTGGGAGTCTCGATTATTGGGAGGAGACTTTCATTTGATACAGTAGTATCCAGAGCTTAGGTGACTCAGTGGGCCACCTATATGGGAGACGTAGTTGTCTCCACTGGTTTGAAGAAGGGGGTGAAGGTCCGTTCTATTCTGGCTTGCCCATCCCTCTGATCCATCAGGCCATTATGGGCATCCTTGCTTCGAGATTGATTGGAGACAAGGGAGGGGATACTTTACTCTATTGTTGGGCCCCCATCATCGCACAGATTGAGGCACATGGTCGGATTTATGGGGAGCCGATATACTTGGGACCACCTATCACGACTTATACAGGGTGGTCGATTACATGGGGACGATCATTTGAGCCATCCGACCTTAGTTATGAGTGGTCTCATGAGTGCATCATCCCTTATGGGAGAGGCATAGAGGTGGCGGATCCCGGGGCCGTGAGGGCGAGCTAGATGGATAGAGATGATGGTGCTTAGAGCACCCCACCAGCCAATTGCTTCCCTGACTACTAAGGATATGGAGGCCACACCTTATCAGGCCATGGTGGGTTGTGGGGCGAGGAGACCTTTACTTTGATCTCCTGCTCTACTATAGGGCAGCTTGTGGATAGGACGGGGAAGGTAGAGACACACCCCTTTGATCGAGTGCCTCAGCAGTTCGGCCTTGCTTACATTGACATGCTTCCCCAGTGGTGCTAGTGTTCAGATTAGTTCGAGAGGCTAGGGGAGGTCCTAGAGGCTGGGGTTGGACTGTTGTTACTCTGGCATCCCTATTGCAGCCAGGAGGGTGGTACGCACTCGAGGGAGAGTCGGTGCTCCTCAGGCACCTTTACTTCGGATTACCACCAGCCCTGCCCATAGCAGTGATGACCCCATTGATATAGACTCGAGTCTGAGGAGTTCACAAGGGGAGAGACGGAGGAGGAGACCGAGGACATGGAGATCAGTGAGTCGGGTGGGGAAGAGGATAGCGATCCCGAGTGGCATGATACTCGGGGAGATCTTACAGTGAGAGGCGTAGTAGAGCGTGGAGAGGGTGACTCTAGTCTAAGAGGAGTTACTTTCTCAGGACCTAGGTGAGAGAGGACGAGTCCGTGGTAGGACGCCATGTTGTCCCAGGATGCGTAGGAGGGACATCATCGTGGCGGTGTCCATGTCAGTGGTGCGCAGATCCCGCGAGATCCTTCTTGGAGGCCGGAGATTGAGTGAGTTGTCACTCTTCTTTTGATATTTTTTTTAGCTAGGATTGCCTTAGTTGTTACCTCTCTTTTTGTTCATCCTTGGTTTTACCTTTTGATTATTTTCTAATTTGTTTTCTCCTTTTCTTGTAGAGATTGCTGATGAGTGGCGAGACTTGATTCATCGGGTATGTATTGATACCCTGATGCTCCCCATGGAGAAGACTCATGTCGAGCTATCCATGGATGCAGGGGAGCCTTCAGCCGGTAGGCATACCGATGTTTTTGCCCCTGTTTGGCATGTGGCCAAGATGGTGACCTCCCTCCGTACCGAGTTAGCCGGGTATAGGACTGCAGAGCGCCTGATGAGGAGGAGCCGCTCTCATAGCGAGGCTACAGCTATTGTTCGGGACCATGAGCCCTCAGTGCACTCAGAGCGCCGGCGTAGCCGGAGTCCCAGGCGTGATCGTGCGCCTTCTGAGGGATCTCATAGGGATTGAGAGGCCACTTGGTTCCTTTTGTAGTGACTCTTGCTAGATTGTTTATACGACCATTTTGTATTTTCGGGCTCATTGAGCATTTTGACCATGCCTAGTGCATGATGGCATTGTACATAAAACCTGATTATATATATATATATATACATCTCTTTTTGGATCTAGATCTCTTTGTACCTAGAGTTTTGTGATTCACTTTCACATGTATACTAGATGTTTGTAATTTTTTTGTTTTTATATGCTTTTCAGAATGTATGCAATGGAGAACAAATATCACAAATATTTTCTTTTTGTATTTCGTGATGTTGATGTATGATGATGTGGACGCTATGTGATCTTGAACTTTAGTTTTCATAAGCAATTTTCTGGTACTTCATATTGTTTTGACAAAATGCGATGATGAACTGGTATGATGAGCAGATGAACTTGCCCCACTCCTAACTCCACGCAACTAGTAAGATGCGAGGGCTCACCACCGAGAGCTAGAAAGGGCACAAGCTATGAGGTGTGTTGAAATGGTAATGATGGGAGATAGAAAAGAGTTGGTGGCACCAAATTAGGATGCTTTAAACCTATCTTACTCAAGTGACTCCATAGTTTAGAATGTGACTTGCTTTGTAGTTTATCCAGACTTAGATCCGTAGATGGCCACTTGGTTGACAAAATCTGGTTTTCAGGGTTTTGAACTCTCTTGGAATTTTGGACATCTGATTCATTTGTTTTTGACTCAAGATTTCAAAGGTTTGTTTGAACTATTTGCTTATGACTTTTAACGTTTTCTGTCAAGCGGACCCCCTACACCTTGCCCCATGCTACTAGTAGGAAGCATGGGCTTATCACCATGGACAAGGCATAGGTGAGTAAAGGCATTCCCATCCTTTCCCAACCCTACGTCACTAGTAAGAGACACAAGCTCAACATTGAAGGTTGGTAGGGAAAGGAAATGTGTAAAAGTAAAATTTTCTATTTGATCTACATTTGACTTACTTACTTGAGAAAAATGTCAGGATGTTCTTATTTCCAATGAGATATATACATGGGATAGATGTGACACCATGAAGCTTCTAGAATAGACCATAGGCAAGACACCTATCCTAGGAAGAAACCAAAAGTGAGAACAAGCATGCAGGCCTTGGTATGGCTACCATTAGGACTTTGTCATATCTTGCTTTAATTGATGAAATGATTCTGAAACAGTTGATGATGTTATGAAAATGAAGAAGTATGATTTGAATGCTCCTGCCAATACTATCAGAAGTTTGTAATGAATTGCTTAAGAATAAGTCCCTTGATCACCAAATTTTATGAAATGAGTGAACAAAATGAACCTATCTAAATGAATATGTAATGTAGATATAATTATACAAATAGTGCCGATGCTTCATGCGTAAAATCATTTGAGATGCAAGGAATTGACTGATTCATTGAACTCCTCACCCTCCAGTGTGCACAAGAGATACGCACCATTCCGTAGTCTTTCATGACCCGATATGGGCCCAACCATTTGGGCCGGAACTTTCTTCCTCGCCGGTTTTCTTATCGATCATTTATCTAGTCTTAGAACTAGATCTCCTTCATATATTTCTCGCTCATAGAATTTTTTGTTATATCCGCTTGGCACATCCAGTCAAGCATAGGCTCTATGCCATTGTTGGCGTTGCTTTGGCTTCATCAAGGCTCTCTAGTTGAGAGAGGCGTGCCTCCCTGTAAGCTTCCTCATCCAGAATCCCTTGTAATGAGATGCGGAGACTGGGTATTTCAACCTCAAGCGGGAGAACTGCTTACGCTCGAATACAGTGAGAAAGGAGTTGCTCCTGTTGGTGTTCTTATTGAGGTTCGGTGGGCCCACAAGGCCGGATATAGTTTTAAATGCCAATCTCGTTTATTCTCCTTGACTATTTTAAGGAGAATAGCTTTCAATGTTTTGTTTGTTGCTTTGCTGCCCATTGGCTTGAGGGTAGTAAAGAGAGGTCGTGTGATGGTTTATCTTGAACTTTCTACATAACTCACGAACCTCGTCATTCTTAAAGGACGTGCCATTATCTGAGATAATGACTTGTGGGACACCATACCTATAGATAATTTGGTTCAAAATGAATTTGGCAATCACCGAGAACTGAGTACGGTGGTGAGAGGCATGGCCTCCACCCATTTGGTAAAATATTCCATGCATTTGTGATTATAAAATTATGGCCATCGGTTGATGAGGGAGAGAATTTCCCTATTAAGTCTAGACCCCAAGTGGAGAAGGGCCACAGAGTCACTATTGGTTGCAGGGATTGTGCTGGCATGTGAATCTCATGAGAGAATTCTTGACATTTGTGGCACTTGCGTACAAATTCCACTACGTCATGCTCGAGAGTGGGCCAAAAATAGCCCATCGATGTATTTTGTGAGTGGTGGCGTGACCACCGAAGTGGCCCCCACATATCCCACTGTGGGATTCATGAAGAATCCTCTTGGATTCTTCTATGTCGACGCATCTTAGAAGCATGCCGTCGAAGGCTCTACGATAGAGTACTTGGTCTAAAACAACATATTTAGCTACGATAATGCGTAACCACCTTCTTTGTTGTGGCGTGGCACCTTCTGGATACGTATGGTCCATGATAAAATTGATAATATCAGTATACCAGGGACATGTAGAGATGGGGGGTCTGGTTTCGACAAAGTATACACATTCATCGGGAAAGTCTAGATCTACTAGCTCACCTCCATCTAGTGGATTGTCAGCCAACTAGTCTGTAATGATTTGTCCTTTAATGGATTTTTGGTTTACGAATGTTAACTCAAATTCTCCCATTAGGGTTATGAAACGTCCAACCTTCTTAGACAAGGACCCTTGCGTGAGGAATGTCCGTAAATGGTCTGTCTTCACAATGACCCTTGTTTCTTGATTTAACATGTAATGTCTTAAATGTTTTTGTGGTGAAGACTATGGCAAGGCATTCTCTTTCTACCTGTGTATAATGTGTTTCATAATCGAGCAACGTTCGGCTAATGAAATAGATCACGCGTTCTCATTTATCATCATCTTCTTGAGCCAGCATGCAGGCCAGTGAGACATGAGTGGCTCGTGAGTATAGGATTAAAGGGTAGTCTGGCTTGGGAGGCATTAGCGTGGGTGGTGACAACAAAGAAGTGCTTAAGCGCTTGAAGGCCTCATTGCAATCTTTAGTCCAATCGATACTATAATCTTTCTTGAGTAGATTATTGATTGGATGAATGGAAAAGCTTAAATCAGGATGAACCTTGGATTGCGCCTTTGAGTTTCCGAGAAATGACCGATTCAGACTCATCGAAGGTGGGATCATTTCGAGAACAACCCGTATTTTGGCCGGATCAACATCAATCCCTCGTGAAGATATAATGTATCCTAGAAGTTTGCCTCCTGTTACACCAAAAATGCACTTCTCTGGGTTTAATGTGACACCATACTCAATTAGTCGTGAGAGGATGATACGGAGCACCTTCGGGTGATCACAGCACTTCTTGGCCTTGGCCAACAAGTCATCCACATATGATTCCACAATTTTATGGATAAGATCATGGAATATATAAGTCATTGCTCATTGATATGTAGCGTCGGCGTTCTTAAGACCAAATGGCATGACAACATAACAATAAGTTCCCAGGGAGTTATAAACGTGGTTTTGGCTTGGTCTTGTTCGGATATTTTGATTTGATTATATCCCGAGAACCCATCCATGAGAGACAAAAGCTCAAATCAGTTGTTGCGCATCAATGATGACATCAATGGATGGTAATGGGAAATCATCCTTGGGACAAGCTTTGTTAATATCCCAAAAATCTATGCAAATGCGTATCTTCCCATTCTTTTTGAGAATGGGGACGATATTAGACACCCATTGTGAATAATCAACTGGTTTGATGAATCCTACTTGGAGAAGTTTCATCACTTCTTCTTTTACCATGAGAGCTACTTTTGGCTTCATTGGTCTTGACTTTTGTTTAATTGGCTTTGCATCTGGTTTAGTGACAAGATTATGTACTGCAACTTGTGGTGCGATACCTGTCATTTCTTTATAATTAAATGCAAAAGCCTTTTGATGTTCTTTGAGGATTTGGGTGTGTATTTCTATTTCTTTGGAGTTAGCGAGGATCCTAACTTCAAAATTCTTGGTTCTTCCTCCATTCCAATGTTTATGTCAATGGTTTCTTCTATTAAAGAAGCGTTACCTTCTTCAAATTTAGGTGGAAATTTGGAGGTAGTTCCAAGCTTTCTCCATTTTCTATCTCGTAGATATCGAGATCCTTACATGGAGAGAGACTCTACCGTGGGATTTCCAAAGTAGGAAGAGGAGTGTGGTATTAGGGAAAGATCAACTATAGGGTGAGAAAGGTGTAGCTCTGCATAGGCATTTAGATATTCGAGAGTGACTTTATCACTATCAACATGATGTAAGATAGGAGATTCATTCTCAGTTGTATGTGTTAGAAGAGGGTTCGTTGATATTTTCTTCACCAATGGTTCAGTATGAAGTGATACCTTGAAACTTGTATCTTCTAACTCATTACTTGGGGTAAAAACGTGAAAGTTGAGGTTCTTTATTGAATCTGAGAAGGTTCTATTCTCGTGGGATTGCCTCAATGGATATGAAGTTGAATCCTTTGCTTAGATCTAATACCGTTGTTTTATAGAGTTGTAAGTGCTCAGCTCTAGTCTCATATACTTTAGAGACTTGGTTTGTAACTAATTGTGAGTCTCCTAACACTCTGATGTCATTAATACCGATCCTTTTGGCTATGATGAGGCCAAGGAGGAGGGCTTCGTACTCAGTGCTATTGTTTGTGCATTCAAAGTTTAACTTAAAAGCAAAAGGTAGGATCTTTCCCTCAGGGGAAGTAAAGATCACACCTGCCCTGGCTCCATAGTGACATCTAGCTCCATCGAAGTGGAGAGTCCAATACTTACTAGGAAAGATGGATGCTGGGACATTCTTTATGTCTCTTTCTTCTGTTTTGGTTACTTCTACCATGCAAAGTTCCTCTGCTGGAAGAGAACCAACTCCTAGGGTACGTCCCATACCTGTGGAATCAAATGGTAGGAAAATTGGTAGATCTTGTTCCAGTAACTTGACAATTTTTGTAGTAGTTCCTAATGACACTGTTTCTACAACGTTAGCTTCATCCTTGAGGGCTGGGATGCCCTTGACTAGGTTCGTAATTTCTAGTTCTGTTGTAGGTATTAATTTTTCTTCCGGTTTTGAGTCGATTGGTTTGTTAAGTTGGTTTGTTGGGAGTTCAAACTCGAGTGAAACCTGGTCTTTTCTTGGTCTGCTTAGGTGTATGTCGAATGGTTTTGGGTCACCTTTTTTTGCTACGAATATCTTTCCTAGGTGTAAGAATCTTATTTCTGGAATAACGTAGAAGGGATTGCTTTCATGCGATGTATCCATGGTCGATCGAGGATCATATTATAGTTGGTTTCCGATCTATGATATAAAACTCGGTGAGGATTGTCTTGGGTCCTAAGGTGACTGGTAATATTATAGTCCAATTGAAGTAGCTTTAAGGCTATCATAACCTCTTAGCGTATTTCTTGTTGTGGAACAGTTTGTTTCTCCATATCCTAGCTTTTGAAGGAAAGAGAAGGGGACAATGTTAATTGTTGCCCCATCATCAACCATTATGCGTTTAACATAATTATTGTAAACCCACACCTGTAAATGCAAGGCCGGATCACCTCTACGTGTAATTTCAGCATCTGTTGGCATTTTGTTTATGTCGAATATAAACTCGGTATCCCTATCTGGCTGCCCTGGAGGGTGGATATCAAAGTCTATATGGTTTACTTGTGTTTCGGGAGGTGGAGTGATGTTAATTAAATGACCTAGACCTAGTGCTTCTAAAAGAGCAGCCCTATGGGTAGGAGAGTTTTCAATAAGTCCAAAAAGGAGATGTGAGAGAAGGTCTTTGTTAAGTCATTAATTAAATCATAAGCACCCACGGGTTTTACCAACGTTTGTTGAATGTTATCTGGCTCTAGTGGATAGATTGGATTTGGTTGAGAAGAATATTCTCGTGCTCTTGTTATGGCTTCTACGTGCAGCTCAGTATCTAACTCCACTAGACCAACTATCTTGGTTCGTGGTTGATTCCCTAATTACGGTGCGACAGGTGGATTTAGTGAAGTTGAGGCTTCATGATCATTATTTCCTGTCATTACACCTTTGTTTGTCCCATTTGGATTTAATTTTTTTATTTATTATGGATTTGGAAGTGGATCATTGAAGATCTTGAGAGGTGCGTTTTGGGGAAGCGCCCTTTGTGAAAGTATTTGGCATAGGTGTCACAGAATCTGTTAAGAACATATCTATGAAGAGTTGTCTTTGTTCTTCTGGAAAATGTTGCATGAACTTATTGTAATCGTGGCAAGTCCTAGTGTCATGGCCTTGAATTTTGTGGAAACCACAATATGAGTTGGGATTATAACTCCTAGGTTGTTGGTTTGGCACGTGTTGTGGTCCAAAACTTTGATTAAATTGTTGACTATTAGGATTAAAGTTTTGCATTTGTTGTCTTTGGTTTTGGTTTTGATATCTAGTTGAGTTTTGACTTGGACCCTGTGTCTGGATCTACCATTGTTGTTGTTGTTGTTGTTGTCATTGGGGACGATTAAAATCCACGCATTGATTATTGGGGTAAAATTGTTGTTTCGTTGATTGTTAACTGGTGGTGGAACATTTACAACGTTTTTTTTTGTTTGGTCAGTCACTCCATCTGTTGTCACTCCGTGGTTTTTGTTAAGGATTTTAGGTCCTTGATTGGCGTTTGTGGTAGTAGGATAAGTCGTAGTGTTTTGGTTGGGGATGATTAACCTCCCATTTGTTCCATATGTCTTGCGACCACTATCTATTAAGCTTGATCTATTCGGAGAGCGCTCTCGAGCACTTCATCATAAGTTCTTAGTGGGAACTTCTGGACTTCTTCCTTTATCTCTCTACTGAGAGAATGAAGGAATAAATCACATAGTTCCATCTGATCCATGTTTGGAGTGCTTGCTGAAGAATAGAGGATTGTATGCCATCTTTGGATGAAATGAGCAATAGATTCATTGTGTTCTTGTTTAATATGCAAGAATTCCCTGATTCTGTTCTCAACAATTTGTTCATGTCAAACGCCTTGATGAACTCTAGAAACGAGTTGTTTAAATGAATGTATTGAGGCTTCAGGTATTTTGTAATACCAATCGAGGGCGATACCCTCTAAAGTTTTGGGGAATATTTTAGCAACAACTCCATCCCAAGGGAGTAGTTCTCGAATGGCTGTGGCATAGGCCTTAATATGTGCATTTGGGTCTCCCTCTCCTTTGTACTTGGGTAGATCAGGGAGAGGTCTTGGAAGCATGACGCTTCGTATAGTGAAGTCAAAGGTTCTTTCAAATATTACGAATAAGTTCCTATGCATAGGTTTGACCATTGATGGTGTTTCTTTGAGGGGGTGGAGGTGGAATGGGTTGTTGATATGGCATAGCATATGTATTTATAGGGGCATAAGGGAATCCCTGTGGTTGAGTGAACATGCTAGGAGAAGAGAACATATCTCCCTGTGGTGATTTGGAATACATGTTTAAGTATGGAGGAGCATTGCTCAGGAATGGATTGTTTTGTACTAAATCGGGAGGTATCATATTTTCCACTGGAGCGGCGTTAGAAAATGTGGTTCTAGTTGGCGTTTGTTGTGAATACTGAGGAGGCATGCCCAACGTGCCTATTCTGTGAGGAGGTCTACTTGGCTAGGATGATGTGGAGGATTGGAAGTTCTGCTTGCATGAATTGTGAATTTTGACTTGCTTGAGCAAGTTCCAACCCTCTAACTTTCTCAACTAAGGTTGAGATGACCTCATTTGGTGAAGACACGGTATTTTGCCTTAGTGGTGTTTGTTGTATACCTTGAGGTTGTATAGGCATATGGTACCTGCTATGAATTGATCGGTGCCTGCCAAGTTTCACCGAGGGCATTTCCTATAGGTGGAGGGATGGGGGTGTTTTCTTGGAATGAGACCTCGGGTTGTGTTTGCAAACCTCCTATAGATGGGTACATATTTTGAGAGCGTTGTTCACTCCTAGCATAACGTGCTAAGTATTCGTCATCTAACAATAGATATGGATCTGACTGTCTACTAATTTGTGGTCTAAGAAACACCTGAGGAGATGAACCAGATTCTCCAGTGAGCGTCATATTGTTTGAGCTGAAGGCTCTGGTTGTTGTTACGTTTGAGTGAGCTGATCCAACTCCTCTATTTGGAAAGAAGAACTATATCTAGTCCTTTGAGGTGGAGTTTGTGTTGAAAATCGGTTAGTTGAATAGTTGTCACCCCATCGTTGAGAGCGAGGGTGATGGTTGTCTATTTAATTGATCGTAGTATGCTTCAAGACCTAGGAGAGGTCTGCCATATGCATCGTATCCCGACATATTCGGGGGTATATGAATACCCGTAGAATAATGGGAAAGAAGCGAAGGTGGATGAAAAAGAAAAGAAAGAGGAAAATTAGTTTGAGTCCAATTTTTCATGTCGGGTTCACCAGTTCATCAATTTTGTTGTTGAAGGTGAAGCTGATGTGAAGGCTAATGAGGTGGAAGGCTAAAAAAAGAGAATGAAAAGTATACTAATATGGAAGAACAAGTAGAAATAAGACTGAAAGAAAGGTTGTCGAATAAGTGTTCGATTTCACGTCGGGTTCACCAATTTTGTACGATGGAAAAGTGACATGCGAGCATGGGAATCTACAAGTAACTCTTCCTCGCACCTAACCTCCCGAGGTCATGTGCCGAGATAGCCGGTGGGGATGGAATACACGCGGGATGCAGATAAGCTAGTTAGGTAATCTTATGTCTTCAACACGCAATAATGGGATCTATGAATCTAAGGCAAAGAAGGCCCTCCTAACCTGAACCGGTGTGATAGATCGTTCGGCGAGGATAGATTTCCTCGAAGGCTCAATCAATATCGAGCTCTGCCGTGATCCGATCTATGGGTTGTGGAATACATGGAAGATGACCTATGGGTGCTTCGTATATATATCTCCACAAGGTCATGAAAATGGAATGGCTAAATGTGTAGTGGATCTTTTGGTGCTTTATGGATGATTCTCTGGTCTAGTCAGAAATCTTTAGCTTGATTAGTTGCTACGTTTAATAATGATAGTTGTGTGATAATGTCTGGTGGGAGTGGAGAGGACCTAAATACTAATGTTCACAAACCAAGCATCAACGTTGGATTGATTTGTAGGCCCGTTGGGTTGTGGGACCTATGGATCACAACCGTAAGTTCGTGGTTGTTGTGGACCTCCTATGGTCATATGAAGAGTCAACCCCTGATTCCGAGTATCCAGTAGTCGTATGCCTTTTCGGCCTCTACGTTTAGAACTAGAAGTTGCACAATTTTCTCGGAGTACCTAATAGGTGTTCTGGCAACTTGGATACGTAAGCTAGTGTCTATATCAATGAGGAGGTCTCCTGCGTCTGGTTGTGGGACTAGTGGATCACAACCGAATGTTTTCTCTCTTTCAGGTCCTTCTACAGTCATATGGATATCTATCAAGGCAGTCTATAATTTGGTTGATTTGACTAGAACATGTGCTTTGTCATCTTCTATGTTTAATCCTCTTAGTTGTGTGCTGATTTCTTGTAGGTCTTGTTGTTCGGAAGACCTGAATTTATGAGATTTTGGTCTATGTCAGTTATTGCTGCAACAATATTTGGTTGAGGCACGATTGGCTCAAAAACGTATTCCCTGGGCTCCCTAGGTCCCGTGATTGTCATACAAGATCAATATAAGCCTAACTGAAATGAAATAAACTAATTATGCAAGATATATATATACATATATATATATATATTATATATATTCCTCTATTTTTGTATTTTTGATAGAATTTTGAATAGAATTGAAAGAGCAACTAATCTAATATATTCAGAAAATGAAAACTAATCTAATAACAAAATTAAAACAAACAAGGTAGCCCGGTGTAGCTACTTTGCTATGCGAGTTGTGAGTTTATCCTAAATAACTAGATAGCTGATTAACTTAATTGAAAGATTCTCGATCCTACCTCAGAAGTGAGGAATGAATCATAGTTTCTCAGAAACTATCAATCCCCCATGACTTCCCGGCAATATCGAAAATGAAACTTAAGCTGAAATGAAATATTTCACTACTCTATTTGATATGTTTTAACTAGAACTTTGTGAGATAAAACCTGGAATTTGTAGAAATAGTGGGAATCTAGTAGTGTATGATTTTGTCCCCTCGAGAATGATCTCCTCATTCCTTCATGTTCACGTGAGTCCGAGGAGAAGAGCGTGTATATGCTAGCATCAGAGAAAAGGTATTTTGAACAATGGTAGCTTTGGATATAGACCGAATATAATGCGAGTAGGAGAGGGATAGCGCAAGTGTGAAAGAGCTTGGCGTATATGCAATTCCTAGTGGGATTTATTGTGGGAATACAACACAAGTGTACCTAGAGATTCTAGAATCTACCTTATGTGAAGAACACAACCTGCAACTCTAATGGATTCAATCTCTACAAATGACACTACTCTACTCTAAACTAATTTGTATGAACAACGATGAACAAGACTAAAGCAAGAAGATCGAATGGCTTCCAACAGCAAAGGAAAACTAGCATGGATGCAAACATGAAAACAAAATGAGCTCTAAACAAGAAATTGAAAGACTTAAACAATGGAAATGAGAAGTTGAGGGCCATTTGCTTGAAAACAAGTTGGCTATTTATAGATTTCACATTCACCCAAAGGTAACTCCCATTAGAACTCTTTTACCATTAAACAATGAAGAAACACTATTCCAGGGGACATAAAACATTAATACGAGCCAAGGCGGTTGAGAAAAGCTGGTGAAAGTTGAAAAATTACGCAAGTCGCGATCAAAGAGTGTCTTTGGAAAATGCGTGAAGGACCGCCACCTAGAGCGGGGTGGCGGTTAAAGGTTACTAAAGGTCAAGGTGGCGGTTTTCATGTTAAGGAAAAAGGTGTTAAAAAAAGGGGGCGAGGATAAAACAAGGCACAAGGAACATGGACAAAGCATTTGGGATGCTAACATATACTTTGCGAGTTTCTTTAGATCCCGAACACCTTGCGAGATGACTGTATCATCATTGGGGTATGTGTAACATCGTTTCGGTGGTACGGTACCCTATAATTTTGGGTACGCACAGCAACGCTCTCCACCCAACCAAGACATCCAATGAGAAGGGAGAATCCATCCTTCCTCATTGGCCCCGAGCCCCAACCATATTGAAATAAGAGATGAGATTCAACTCATGGCAACAAGGCTTCCACAAAACATACAAGCAGCATTTTCACATTTAAACAACACAGTTCAAGAAGAATGTAGGTTCACCACTACATTATATATATGCAAACAAAATTGAGGCTTCTTCCAAGAAATCCAACAAGAGCAAGGATCTATGGGGGAAGCTACTTATGCCTCCCAATTGGGAATTGGGCATCCACCAATAATCATACCGCCAATATCAATATCATATCCCATAAACCTTATGCCTCCCAACCCCTCCTTATGCCCCCAAAGTTTCTCCCTTATGCCCCCAAGAGTAAGAAATGCAAGCTATTTCTTTTCCATGGTGGATCCCAATCCCAAACTCCCTCCACAATAAAACTAGTGCCATTGGCATTCCCTTATGCCCCCATTTGAAATCCCCATAGCCTTCTCCTACACCATGTCCTAAGTAGTCTACCCAACCAACCAACACACACATAACAACAATCACCATTTCCTACATGCATACAAGAGAAAGAAAGCATTTTAAAAGGGCTCAAGTTCCTACCTCTCCATAATGGAGTTTGTTCCAAGATCAATAAGCTTCCCAAGCCAAAATGTAGTCCAAAATCAGCAACACACTAGCATGCAAATGACTCCAAACTCCTTTCACAAGCAAGGCTCCAAAACAACAAGAAAATTCACCCCAAGAGGAATAAGCAAAGTTTCAACAACCACAAACAAGCAAGGAGTTCGAATTTTAAAGGAGAGGGAAGAGAAGGGGATGATGTGGATCCATGTGGGATGCCACATCACTCTTCCTCAACCCCAAAAACAAAATCAAAATCATTCACCTAAACATAATAAATAAAATGACAAATTAACTTACACACTCCAAAATAACCCATACCCCAAAAGGATTGAATTTAAAACATGTAAGAGAAGTGCAATTAAAACTTACAATTAGTCATTTCAAGATGAATTAAAAAGGTCTAAATTTAACCTCCAAACCATAGGTATGGTTGGTGAATAATTTTAAGAGGTGTGGGACTTGTCCCACAAGCTTCCAAATATAGCCTCCAAGGACAAATTCAAATTTCCCAAGAGGATGAAGTGTTTCACACTCCAAATCTATCTTACAACCTTTCTTACACACTCTTACAATATTACATTTAAGAGTAACAACTTTATTTATTACATTCCTATGACATATTGATTTATTTATTTTAACACATGATTATTTACAACATTAACACAATCATAAAATAATTAATGAAAGGGGTAACACATCACAAAATGAATATATATGCAACAATAATAAAGAACCCACATTAATCAAAACATAAAACCACATGGTCACATATAATGGAAATCCCCCCCATGGGAATCCCTAACAAAACACAACACACACACACACAAAAAAAATAGTTGCCATGGTGACCTTGTTGAATTCACCCAGTATTCTAATATGGTTAGTTTCTAGTCCCCCGACATTGTTGTGATATTTTAACCGCAAAACATAAATAACTCCCCTCGGCCTCGTGGCCATATCAGAACATCCAAAATGATATAAATATACTAACAAAGCCATCTATTCATATAAATCACAACAACATCAAGAAATCAACATTATCATTTTCAGTTTAATTAATCAACTATATCATCATCAATAATTTTTCATACTAGATCTACTCACAATATCCAATGTCACATGTCTAAATCAACATCTATGATATGTCCATGTCAAACAGTATATCATCATCCACATATAAAAATGTCTCTAATAATCATCATGCATAATAACTGAATCCAGATCAATAATAATCCCTGATCTAACATCTAACCATCATACTAAAACAAAACATAATAGTGTCCATAATAAGATCAACAACATCAAGATCGGTATCTAAAAATGTCAAAGGAAGTGGGCACTACAAAATAAGTGTTGTCTTTGTTTATGTAGTTAATATTTTACAACCCACCCGATATAAATTAATTCATAGTTTGCTCTATGCTCATCAATTGTTACCTCTCCCATAAGCACTTGAAAGATTGAATATATATTGAATATACGGTTGTAATTTTTTCATTGAAATATATGTGTTCAAAGGTAAAATTTACACACATTATTAAGTATACATTTTGTAGTTTTAGTGCATAAAGATAGTTTATAGCTATTGTGCAATCTTTTGGCTCCTATCATTTTGCATTCCTCCTTCGTCATTTCTAACTACACACCAATGTTACATTCAAAACAACCATTAATTGCTAACATCTTTTCATAGCACTTGTTGATCCCTTCCAACCTGCAATGTCATTTCTTCTTTATGTTCTCCATGCACTGAGCACATTCGCATGCAACACCAAGATTCCATCTGTATTTTCAATGTGTATTCAGTAATTTCAATTTGTTAATATGCAAAGAAAAACAAAGTCTGAACATGTAAAGAAAAGGATGTCTATACATTGAGTATCATTTAACATAAGGTGAACATGGTTCTTATTTTAGTATTTGTTTGAATATACATTGGAATTAATGAACATAGTGTAACACCCGCTAAAATAACCACTCGAGACCCAAGAACAACCTAGGTTTAGCTAGAAAAATTAAGGAATTTTTTTTTGAAAAGCGTGACCGCATTCTACAGGGCTTTAAGCAACACTTGTCACAACAAGGATTCAAAGTCAATTATAATTTAATAAAAGAAATTTTCCGTTATAACACACATTAGATCCACATTACAAAATTAATGAGTATAATTGATCAATATAGTTAAATTTCTCTTAGGTGTTAATTTAATAAATAATTAAATTAACACTATATTTAAATGTTCCTTAATTAATTTTAGAGGGTCAAAGGGGCCAAAACAATTAAATGCCCAAGGTATTTAATTTTACGAGGTCTAAACAATAACCAAGGTTCTTATTTACATGGGTTAGAAAGACATTCTCTTATCCCCTAACGTGACCCTTAAAAAGGTCAACCCATGCTCTAGAGTTAAACATTTAAGCTAAAAAAGGGGTGATTTTTCACTTATCCACTCTCGAGACTCATTTTTGCACTTCAACCTGATTTTTCACATATTTAATGCACTTAAGGTTTCTTGAAAACATTTCCATTAGATAGGAAATTTCTTCCCTTTCCAATGATATAAAGAAGTCCTCCTAACTCCTCATATTTCTTAAGTTACAGGTCGGTGGGCTTGTGGAGGAATTTTTTCCAAAGGCGGGCCTGCGGGCTTGGGAAGAAAATTTTCCCAAAGGCGGGCCTACGGGCCAGGGAAGAATTTTTTCCAAAGGCGCAAGGGACACGTGGCACGTTTTTAAGCCCACGCAGAAAGGTGGGTCATCGGAGGTAATTTGGATTTTAACTCTTTTTGTTTAAAAGGCGAAAAGGTTTAAAGACCCTCGCACCTCCCCCGACGCCTAAAGATGCCACGTGTCCGACCAAAAACAAGCGGGAAAAGCGGACCGTCGGGGAAAACTTAGAAATGTTGGCTCTTGTGTTAAAATTTGGAAAGGTTAAAAACAACCGTGCCTTTGGCAACGCCAAGCGAAGCCACGTGTCGATCCACAGTGACTATGGGAAGGCGGGGCTGCAGGAAACTTAGGAATTTTGCCCCTTTTTTTTCAAAAGGTAAAGTTGAAAGTGCAGGCCCGCGAACCGCGGAGGTGTTTCCCAAAGTGAATTGGCGGGGTTGTGGAGCCGTGGAGGAATTTGTGACTTTTTGCATTTTTGCAAAAATGCCCTAAGTAATTTTCGGGCCCGCGGGTCCGATTTACAAAAATTTCCCTCTCTTTAAAAAAAAAAAAACTAAGCAAAGTAAAAACTTCAAAAGGCCATAACTTTCGACTAGAAGCTCGGATTTGGGCAAATGAGGACTTTTTGGAAAGGGCTCGAACTCCTATTTGCATAGGAAACATCAAAATTCATTTTTGACAAACTTAAGTGGGTGAATTTGACAAAAACATCTTTCCTGCCATTAAAATGTGAATTAAACTTTTTCAACTACTAGACTTGATTCGATCCGCCATTATTTCTTCTTTAACTTGCCAAACAGACATGGAGAGTTGCACTTGAAGGATTTCAAATGGATTGCAAGGATAAAATATCAATGGTTGAGTATTCAAAAATGAATTTCCTTTTCTTTTCTATGAAATTGCATTATTTTGCCTCTTGCCGATTATTGGAGTTCTGAATAAATTACTAGGGCAATGCAAATGTTTCATGATGTGCTTTGTCCATCCTTAGTTCATTTTAAAGTTTCATTTTGACTTTCATTGTTGCAGGGTACTCTATATGTTTTTCTGATATTGGTTTGCGGGTTTGAAACAATCTAACAGAGATCTACGTATTTCAAACTGGAAATTTATCTATTTCATTTTCCATACTTTAAACATTTAAGCTCATTCCATTCCAATTTTAAAATGTTTATCTTTCCTTTAATTAATGCGTGGAGAGCAAGAATGTAATTCTATTTTCAAAACGTGCCAATCAAATCATATAGAGGAATGCAATAATTTTAACACGAGGCATTTCCAGCCTTCAACAAAGAGTTTACAATATATTACAACAAGTTTTAAACAAGAGTAACACCATTTGATGAAAGGTGAATCAACATTCAATTAAATGAAATAATTCCTTTTACACTTCTTTTCTGTTTGCCAAAATATACCAAATAAATCTTTCTCATTCCTTTTCACATACAAATACAACTTTCATATCAAAAATAGAGTAAATTTTCACTAGAATTATTATTACAATGCCATCCACTTAAAGTGAGAAATTTCACAATAATAAACCCAAAGAGAAGCTGCAAAATTTGTCTTCATACACAACTCAAAACAACAACAAGAGATTCGCTATGTTTCATTTGGTCACAACAAAACAAGGGGAGAGGCAATGCTCTCCACCCAACCAGAATTCCAATGAAGAGGAGAAGTCATCCTCCTCATTGGCCCCTGAACCCCAACCACATTACAATATGAAATGGATTCAACTCATGGAAACAAGATAAGATTCCACAACACAACCAGATTTCACAAACATATCACAGTCTAAAATAAAATGCGATTCTGATCACAAGAAGGACAATAACAAAATATACAAGGCCTCATCACACAAAGGCCAAAAGAGTAAGATCTATGGGGGAAGTTGCTTATACCTCCCAATAGGGAATGAGTGACCACCTTAAAACCCGCCAAAATATTCATCTCAAACCCCTACATACTCTTATGCCTCCCCATTCTCTTATGTCTCCCAAAAGTATGAAATGTAAGCTATTTCTTGTCCAAGGTGGAACATCCAACCCAAACTCTCTCTACAGAATAATCTTATGCCTCCCCACAAAAGATCCCATAGTCTTTCTCTATACCACACCTAGGCAAATCTACCCAACCAACCAACAAGCATACCAAACATTCAAAACATTCACATATAGAAAAAAAACACATTTTAAAAGAGTCAAGCTCCTACCTCTCCATGATAGAGCTTGATTCAAAATATCAACAATTAGCTTATTCAAATCCAAAAAATCCCAAGGCACCAACAAATCTATAAGCATCCAAAATCCTCTAACTCTCTCCAATTGCAAGAGCCCAGACCAACATGAAGTAACTCCCTAAAGTAACCCCCAAAACAACAAAAGAATTCGAATAAATAGAAAAGGGAGAGAGGAGGATGAGGTGGCTCCATGTAGGATGCCACATCACTCATCCTCAACTCCACCTCACAAGTCAACTTCAAACTCCAAAGCACAATTAAAAGGTGGGTGAATAAATGACCTTTTTACTTACACACACAATCCAAGTCCACACCCTAAGGACCAAAATTAATTTCATGCAAGAAGGTGCAATAAAAACTTACAACTTGCCTTCCTAAAATACATAATAAGGCCTAATTTTGACTCCCCAACTCATAGGTAGGGTTGGTGTAACAATTTAAGAGGTGTGGGACAAGTTTAACTTGTCCTACAAGCCTCCAAAATCAGCCCCTAAGGACAGATCTGAATTTCAAAAGGAAGGTGGAGTGTTTCACACTCAATTTACTTACTGACACATAATCCAGAGAGCCATCAACTCTAATAAATGCATTCTTTAGACCCATTTTAATTTATTTAACAACATGATTACTCACTAATCTGGTCACAATAAATAAATAATAAAGAGAAAAATACAACACTAAAAATCACATACTAAAATTTAAACAAAAGAAACTAAATAAAAGAATTCACATAACCCCTTGGTCACATTCGAAGGTGATCCCCCATGGGAATCCCTAACAACAATACAAACATACACAAATAACAAATACATGTTGCCATGGTGACCCTTGTTGAATTCATCTAGAATTCCAATGTGGTTGGTCTCTAATCCCCTGATGTTTGTTGTGACATGTTTAGCCTTGCAAAACAAAAATACCTCCTTCGGCCTCGTGGCGCATCAAAACATCCAAAATGAATATACAATATAATTCCAAAATCATCTATATATAAATCAAAACATCATCTAGGCAAGTAATGATATCATTTACAATTTCATCAATAACAATATGATCATAATATTAGTTCAATTTTCTAGGTCTACTCAAAATGACGAAGTATCACATGTCCGAAACACACACACACACAACACACACACACATAACCATGTCAATCAACATATCAACATCAATATAAAATGTCTCCAATAATCCACATGCATCATATATGAATCGAAATCCACTATAGTCCATGATCTCTAATGTCTAACATCATGCCAAATCAAAAGCTACAATATTGTTTCATAAGTATAGTAGACGAGTATCATAATCAACAACAAAAAGGTGTCGGAGGAAGTGGGCACTACACATAGATTGAATATTAATTACATATTTTTAATTATAAATGTTGATATTGGTGTTGCTTGAAAATGTGCTCATTGCTCACGGGTTCATTTTTGACAAATATCTGTCAAAAGTTCATTTACGAATGAATGTCGTATTGGAATGGTAGATGCGAATATCACAATTGTGTCATTTGACACCTTTAATCTATAAGAAATCATAATGCTTCGTTTCTACAAGAAATAAGGTCATTAATGACCTTACTTAGGCAATTTTCTTTTACTATCATTATTCTAGAAATAATGAATAATAACAATTATAAAAACCTATAAGAAGATAATTCATGTTTTTACACATTTATATTCAAATATTTATAGATGTTAAGGTAAGTAATTCACATATTCATTACATATGCAAACATTCTTCATGTATTTAACATTACGTCTATTTTTCGACATTTCTCACATATTAGGACATTCTTTGAATATTAAAAAGATAACTATTATTTACCTCCTGAATATGTGGTCTCCCTAGCAATATAAGTATTTATTCAATAATATCAATGTAATAAGAACATGCACTGAACTAACAACATATTCAATGTATATTTAGTAATTTCAGTACACATTGATGATTTGAATGTGTAGTAGAAAATGACAAAGTTAAAACCATATATTCAATGTATATTTAGGAATTCCAATATATATTAAGCCAATTAATATAAAGTTAACCGTGGATATTCAAATATTATTAGCAAGACAAACAAACACACACTTATATTCAATAACGAGTGTGTAGTCAATAATAACATTGTATTTTGAAACTATAAGACACATGGGTGAAATAACCCTGTTTTTTGGACAATTTCTACGTTGTATTAGAAGAGTTTGTGGAAAATGGAGGAATAAACAAAATTCATTGAAATAAATGAATATACATTGAAAAAACAATAGTTCAGCGTGCATGCTTGAAGAAACAAGTTAGAACGGAACACCGTGACTCAATAACAATAGTGTATAGCCAATAACAACATTGTATTTTGAAATTGTAAGATGCATGTGTGAAATAACACTATTTTTCAGACAATTTCTATGTCATATTAGAAGAGTTCAGGGCAAATAGAGGAATAAACAAAATGCATTAAAATAAATAAATATACACTGAAAAACAATAGTTCAATGTGCATGCTTGAAAAAATATTTCAAAATGAAACCCATTACTTAATAATAATAGTGTATGGTGAATAACATCACTTTGTATATTGAAACCGTAAGACACATGCATGAAATAACACTGGAAAACAATAGTTCAACGCACATGCTTAAAAAAACAACGAGTCAAAATGAAACCTATTACACAATAACAACAATGTATGGTCAATAACAACACTGTATTTTGAAACCATAAGACACATGAGTGGAATAACCTTGTTTTTAGACAATTTCTATGTCGTATTAGAAGAGTTTGTGGTGAATGGAGGAATAAACAAAATGCTTTGAAATAAATGAATATACATTGAAAAAAACAATAGTTCAATGTGCATGCTTGAAAAAACAACAAGTCAGAATGAAACCCATTACTCAATAACAAAAGTGTATAGCCCATAACAACACTTTGTATTTTGAAACGTAAAATGCATGAGTGAAAAAACGTGGTTTTGGACAATTTCTACGTTGTATTAGAAGAGTTTGTGGCGAATGGAGGAATAAACAAAATGCACTGAAATAAATGAATATACACTAAAAAATAATAGTTTAGCGTGCATGCTTGATAAAACAATAGGTCAAAATGAAACCCATTACTCAATAACCAACAACAAATACAACCCTATATAAAATGTGTACTAATGGTGAAATATGATGAATCAACAAAGTTTGTGCCGAATGAAAGATTAAACAAGAACATGCATAGAAACAACTCAATAAAGAATGAATATACATTTGTAAAACTGGTAATGCTTGATTATTCAAGAACATGCACAAAAACAACTCAATATAGAACAAATATACGATTATAAAACTGGTATTGCTTGTGAATGCGCTCATTCAATGAAACCCAGAGAGAACAAATCCAAACAACTATGGAAACAAGCTCAACTCATGATCCACATGGCAATTACCAACAAATTCGGACATGTCTTTGTCTCCATTCTTTGGGAAGAAAGGGTTGAGTGGGCTGGGAAATAGCACCGAACTTCAGCTCTGTTGTAGGGTTGGAAGAAGCGGGAATGTTCAACTTCCCATCCTGCATTTGCACTCCCAAATGTAATGCCACGTAGTTAATCGCTGCATCAAATGCATTAATGGAGCATAAGAAAAAATAGTTGGTGGACGTCGACATAGTGGTAGGGGATGATGTGAAGTGAATCAAATGCGATTTGTTGGGAATATAAGTTAATTTGTTCACTTGCCACGTGGGTAAAAACATTTTTCGATGCAAGAAAAAGTATCTTTGGGTTCACTATGCAATTTTTTTTAAGGTTTTGTGTAGTGGGCTTGTCACGTGATGATCGACATGGCTTCTCCACTTTTTGAAATCATCACAAAATTTGTGATGTGCCAAACAAATTTAGAGCCCAGTCGTCCTCACGCATTTAGTCGGGACATTGTTGAACATAGGGTGCTCAACAATGGCACCTTTCCCCTAGTGGTTGGAAACAAAGATAAATTGAGTACACATGAGTAAAAATGACATGATGAGCTTAAAAAACACCTTTCAAGCCACGTGTCTTGTTTTAAAAGGACGATAAAAATTTAACAAATCGAGTATATCTAAATCAAACTTTTCTAACTTTGAAAATCAATGATCGAGATTGATTATTTCATGCTCTAAACAAATCCTAACCATCAATTTGTATGGATCGGATTATCCCAATGGTCGTCCCTATGTTGATAGGGCACTGAGGTAAACTCCCGATCAAATGCACCTCTATGCATACATGCTCATGCACGGGTGGGTCTCACTATCATTTGTCACATCACTGGCGCACTTTTTTCTATATATGTGTTTGACAAAGAGAGGGAACTTAGTTGGTTAGACCATGTCTTTGTGAACAACGGTCGTAGGTTTGAATCAAAGAAATTGTGGAGCTAAATGGAAGCTGTGTTTTTTAACAATTTTTTTCTCAACAAAATAAATCAAGTTGAAAAATATTTGAAAAAACACTAAATAAATGTGTGTTGGACATATGCATGGGATAGGTGCATGATGGTTTTATGGGAATGGGTGTATGATGCATTTTATGGGATTGGGAGAATGGTGCATTATATCGTAAGTTGGACTTTCACGTGCAATGTTACATGTCATAATAAAATTGTTTGACGGTCTAGAAAATTATATGGATGTCATTTGACATTTAAAATTTAGTTCAATTTTATATGGATGTTGTTGTTCTTTGTAATATTCTCTCATAGTTATGTGACTTTTATTTAATTATAGATAATAGATTGGACTAATCAATTTCATAGTTTTTCACATATTCATTTTTCCCATAAAAATTAATGTTGCACTAATCAATTTGAAGATCCATAAACATCATTAAAGTTTATGAGAATATTAAAACAAAATTTCAAATTACAATTTAAAAAAAATATTGAAGAAAATGATAGAAATGACTCACTCATAATCAATGGTGGAAACTTGTAATTATGTAGAAAATGAGTTCCAATTTCCAACTTCCAACTTCCATTTATAAGGTCAATCTTCAAAATTTACTTTTCTTGCAAAATCCCATATTCAATGCATCTAGTCCATTATCCAATCTTTATTTGTAAAAAAAAACCAATTACAAATCAATATTAATAAAATAAAGATAAACAATAAGTCAAATGTTATCAAAGAAAACTAATTAAAAATCAACTTTAATGGATGTTTCTATTTTATCAATGCGATATGCAATATTTTTATTTCGTTAAAAATTCTATTATTTTTATTTTATTTATATTTTAAAGTTTCCATTTTCATTTATGTTATATTTTTCATGAATCTCATTTTTTTAATGTGTAATGTCTAATGTAATATTTAATTTATTAAGTTTCATAAATATATCACTCTCATTTTTTTTTTTTTTGGAGACCTCGATTACATAGATATCAACATCTTTGCCCATGGTAGCTGGGATTACATAGATAGCTGATTTGCACTTTATGAGTAAGCATACATCTACATTGAAGACATTCCTTTAGCTAAGCAACCATGACTAGGGGGCATCGATCCTGCTTTGTTTTAGCCATTAGGATATGGTAATCCGCACATAGTAGCAATTTTACAACATAAGAAGCTAAATGAATCCCACTCGCCCTTTTTGTCAATACATTCCTCTAGCTTGTTTATATATAACCCAAACAAGGCGGGGGACAACGACAACCTTGTTTGACCCCAATATCGCTCCTAAAACACTCGAGATAGAACAAGCCATAACCCAAACAAGGCGGGGACAGCGGACTGACCTTGTTTGATCCCAATGTCGCTCTAAAACACTCGGATTAGAATGAGTGTTTTAGGAAAGCCATTCCCCTTATATAGACAAGCTAGAGGAATGTATTGACAAAAGGGCGGAGTGATTTTTAGCTTCTTATGTGATTTTAGGAGCGATATTGGGGTCAAACAAGGTTGTCTGTTGTCCCCACCTTGTTTGGGTTATATATAGACAAGCTAGAGGAATGGATTGACAAAAAGGGCGGAGGTGGGATTCATTTAGCTTCTTATGTGGTAAAATTGCTGCTCTATGTGGATGACCTTATCCTAATGGCTAAAACAACGCAGGGTTTACAGGAGCATTTGAGAGCTTTAGAACTATTTTGCAAGAGGTGGGAATGCAAGTGAACATTGGTAAAACCAAAATCATGATCTTTACCTTAAAAGAAAAAGAGACAAGTAAGCTTTGAGTTTGATGGGGACTCCTTGCAAGTTGTAAAGGAATACAAATATTTGGGACTGGACTTTCACAATAATCTCAGTTGGGAAACTTGTAGAGCTAAGAGGATTTGAGGGTGGAAAGCTCTATATATGCTCCAAAACAAATGCAGAACAACGGAGTTATGGGATTGGAAGACCAGATTGAACCTTTTTGGGTTACTGGTAATCCCAGTAGTGTTATACGGGTGTGAGATTTGGGGCAGCAATACGTCCGTGGGGAAATGGAAACAAATAGAAAGAATTCAAAAGCATCTAATTACAAGCAGTTTCAAAATAAAAACCACGGTTCCATACGAAATCATCCTAGTTGAAGTCGGAGCCTTTCCGGTGGAAGCGGCGGCAATGATCCAACTATTAGGATACTTCAAGAAAGTGGAAAACATGGATGATTCCGGTGGCCTAAAATAACAATAGAGGAAAAGTTAAATAGGAGGAAGAAAACTTGGATGAAGCAAAATGGCGAGTGGATGAGCAAATGGGGCATTAGCATACAGGAGTGTCCTAGCACTAACAAAGAAATAAAAAATTATGTGAGAGAGAAATTCAGAAATATCATGTGGAATAAGTAGCTTGGACGAAAAAGAGAATACTATGTCAAGAATTTTAATCCCACATGTGATCATGGGCAAAAACACTATATTGGAGCGATGATAAAGTGGAAAGCTAAAATGTTAATTGCACAGCTAAAAACTAGTTCACATCATCTTAGGTGTGAAACCGGGAGATGGAAAATGCCCAAAGAGGAGTGGTCAGAAAGGGTTTGTCAGTTTTGCATGTCGGGCTCGGTGGAATCGGAATGACATTTTGTCATGGAATGTGTAGCTTACGAGGACATGCAGAGCATATTATGTCAAGAATTTTAATCTCACATATGATCATGGGCAAAAACACTATATTAGAGCGATGATAAAGTGGAAGGCTAAAATGTTAATGCTTGTGACTATAAACTAGTTCACATCATCTTAGGTGTGAAACCGGGAGATGGAAAATGCCCAAAGAGGAGTGGTCAGAAAGGGTTTGTCAGTTTTGCATGTCGGGCTCGGTGGAATCGGAATGACATTTTGTCATGGAATGTGTAGCTTACGAGGACATACAGAGCAATTACGTGGATATTTTAACAGTGGATGATCTTACAACTTTGTTTGAAGAGGAAAGGGTGGCAAAAACAACAAATTTCTTGATCAAAATTCATAGCAGAAGAATCAAGATTAGCAAAGAATTGAAAAAAGCAAGAAGTAGCGGTTATTTTGGGCATCTTTTTGATGTTTGGCTGCCTAGTTTGTGTTTGCACATTGGGTCCCATAGACTACTTGGTCTCGTGGACGTCATTAAAAACTTTCATTCATTCATCAGTCAAAATCACCTGTGAACAATCATGGCACTGTGTCAAGCATGACAATCATATTTCAAAAATAGCTTTATTTTGACATCTAAAATTACTAAAAACGTCTACACACCTTACAAAATCCATTACTGGCCGGAGAATATAACAGCCCTCGCCTGTTGATAGCCGTAATTGATAGAGGTCTGCAGGTATAACAGTTCCACTATATAACGCCTATCGGAGTTAACTTTTTCCATTTGCTATTCCCATCCGATCTAGCAGGTGCGCCGTACACTTCTGAAGTGATTTGAATTTGAGTAGCTCAAGAATTAGCAATTTAATTCCTCTGTATAACGACTACTTCACTACTCGTCTTTTGAAACCCAAAATCCCAGACAATAAGCAGTAGAAGCAATGTCAGCAATGGCCGGTGTTCTGACCAATGAAAATTGTTTTCGAAACCCTGGAAACCTTTATGGTTAAATGGAAAATGCAGCAACAAGCTCATTTTGTTTTTGAAACCCTATCAGTTAAAAAAACTTATGCAGAGGCAGCAAGGTCAAAAATATATTTGAAACCTTCAGAGCATTTTCGTCTAAACCATAGCGGCAAACTCACTGCTTTTGAAACCTAGAAACCTTAACAGTAGAAAAATAAAGAAGCAGGAAGCTCAGAAACGTTTTCGATACCCTTGAAGCCCTAACAGTTAAAGAAATACCATCAGCCACAAGCTCAGCAACGGCCATGGACGAAAATCCTTCATATCTTTACAACACACTTTTACCTCTCATGGACTGCGACGATACTCTGTATGAGAAATCCCCTTCTCCTGAACTTTTGCTGGATGAAGAAGCCGATGCTTCCCCACACAGCAGGAAGAAAAAGACTAAAAATGCGATTCGGCCTTTAACACGGGCAACTTCGAAGCCGCCAATGAAGAGCTGAGATTCATAAATAATGCTATGTGCTTGAATTCAGAGACCTTGCCGGAGCAGGTTTTGACAGTTTTCCGGCGAGAGATAGGCGATCCAGAAAATATTATCTTGCTCAAGAAATCAAGCGATGGAGAGGTAGTTACGCAGGATAATTCTAAATTAGGTTAATATTAAGTTTAGAGTCAGACTAAAATATGAATGGAGAATAAAGAATGAAATGTTTTGGTTACGATAGTATATATTTATATTTTGAAAATGTAGTGGATGTAAAACTTTACTTAAAGAATGAGATGTAATTCCTTGCGAGACCGGACTAGTGATTTATTTATTTTGTATGGCGATTTTTACATCAGGCAGAGTATTTGTCTCTGGAGGTCCAGGGTTCGAACTCGATAAAGGAGGAGGATAGCTCTGTCGATCCGGTTACCCCTTTGTTGGCTTCAAAAGAACAAAATGACAAGGTTATGGGATTCCAAGATTTAATGTGGAGTGATGCACACAAACAGATAAGGAGCCCCGTCCTTTTGCTTCATCAAGGTCTGTTAATGCAAAATTTAGAAATATCACTCTAAAACAGAAACTTAAATAAACAATGCTGCGGAAACTTAATAAATCGTATTTATGAATTCAATTTAGGGACTTGTAAGCTGCCACAGGGCGGTCTTAGAAGCCAACCGTAAAAAAATTGCACACTGTCCAAGCCTAAAGCATTTAATTTATGTATAGATTTTCAAAACACACTATCCAAATCACCTGCACCGAGACCACCATCCCATTTAAATAATGAGCTGCCGAACTTGCCTAATAGTTGCACCTACAGAATGATGGCGATTCACTGTCATATGTGTGAATATTCCTCCAGTGTACCTTGCAAATATGAGCCAGCATAGCTCTTTTAAAATTTATACAGTGAAGAATATACTTTAGCCTTATTTCTAAGTATATATAATAGGGAATAATTACAGTTATGTACTGCAACCTTTTTATAAAGAACATACAATAGAGAATAATTGTAGTTTTGCTCAATTCTTCTCTTAAAACAAAGAAAGAAGAACTACAGTCTTGGTCGGTCTAAAATCTATTTATTATTTGCATGTTTATTATAATAATACTGTTTTTAGACTATTGGTTACAGTTCTTATCTATTCTTGACTGCAACGAAAGCAAGAAGAGATTGATGCAGTGGCACGTCAAAAGCAAGCTGCTTTACTGACATAGTAGTGGGTAGTTTTTGACATGCTTTCAGGGGTATTTATGAATTATAACCAAACTGCTGCACCTAAATATTAGTAGAGTAGTCATGACATGATCCTACAGGTAGTCCTCCTAGTTTTACAGAACCCCTTTAGTTTGAACCATTGAACATATGTTTACCTTCATACACCTCTACCAACAAGCAGTTTCCTTTCTTTCAACTCGAGACATCTGCTCATTCCTCTCTCTTCCTTACTTGAATTGTTTGTTTGCAGTCCTCTTTTTGCAGTTATGCCTCATTAAGGCCATTTGGAATGTTTTCTTCCAGTTCTCGAAGTTCATGATCTTCATCGCGTTTTGAATAGGAAATCTCAATCCATTCATGAATGGGATTCAAACTTTCTAATGTTTGTGCACAGTGCAGAAATTCAGAAGCACTATTCGAATTCAGGAGTTGTAAGAATACTAACACACCCCTCACGCATTCATTTCACAATTTATGTCCAAAACACACCATCCAAATCACTTGCACAGAGACTATGAATCCATTTTAATAAGGAACTGCCTTTAGTGTCTTGTACGTGCATATAGAAGCTGCACACTCATTAATAGCCTTCTTCTTTTAAAACATATATAATAAACAATAACTTTAGTCTTAGCGGGTCTGAATTAAGAAGTTATTTGCATGAACGTCCAACTGGACATGCTGCTTTTAACAGAAATTTTAACTATGCATGTTTTTAAGTCACTGCCAAGGGAGCGCCAATTTGGTGGAAGATTGTTCAAATTTTGACCTCATGACCATGACCATGCTCAATAGTAAGCTCCGATCTTGCCAATCCACCTACAGCTGGAGTACAATTCCTCACTTCTCCTATCTAGAAGAAAAATTCTAACCTTGAGTACAATTCCCCATACTCCTATCTAGAAGAAAAATTGTTTATCAACTTAATTACACACGGTAGACTGGTTTTAACCTAGACAGTTTGGATACGGATACGGGTGCAGAGGCGAAGTGCAGTGCAGTACGCCCGATACGGCAAATTTTTAAAAATCTTGGGTGCAGTACGCTTTTGGGTACGTTTTATATATATATATATATATATATATATATATATATATATATATATATATATATATATATATATTTATATATACATGTATATAAATATATAAATATGTATACAAATTATAAATTTAAAGAAGCATTTGCATACTTATTGAAATTTATTATTTCTCTATCACAGTTATTTATCTTAGTGACTGTGATAAGATTCAAGGAGTTTTGATTGTTCATGGTGACCTTCCTTGATCCACTCAGCACGATAGTATTGTCTGACATATTTCCTGAAACATCATAACTAAGCAGGAAAAATATGGATCCAAGCTGGCAGGTGGGACGATTAGTCCGAGCACGGGAGAATACTCGCCGAGTTTTGGAAAGCTATCCAGTATTTTTAATTACTAATCTGTCTACAGGCGATCAAAGCTCATGATTCTTTCAGAAGATTGCAAGAAGTTGCTTGGTACAAAAAGGTGCAAAAATGGATTTTATGAAAATAAGAAAAATATTGCCATCAATGCGTAGAGCTCGAGAAAATATACACTTTTAGAGAAAACGACACTTGAAACGGAGTCACAGAATGAAAGTTATGGCACATGCAAGTTTTTATTGCTACATCTTTCCGGACCCTTTCCAAAAATGGCAAATTTTTTTCTATGCTTGTGATTTTTTCACCAAAAATCCAAAAAAGGAAAGAATTGCCAAAAAAGGAAACAAACAGTCTTTGGCAAGTTTTTTTGATGGTACGCTTGGAAACATACCCACAGGGGACAGGGTACGGTCTGGGTACGGCAAAACCGTACCCAGACCGTACCCTGTCCCCTGTGGGTACATTTCCAAGCGTACCCACAGCTTACCGTACCCGTACCAGTACCTGGTACGTTTCCAAATACCAATGCGGGGGCCTCAGGCGTTTTCAGACAGTCTAGGTTTTAACATGTTCTGCATCAAACCTTTCTAGATTCAAACCATTGACTTCCTGGTTCAATCTTCGATACATAATGTACTCATTTTACAAATTTATTTCATCAATAAATGCTTAAGTCCTTCCTCTTTTTGACGCATGCAACATGTTCTTTGCAGTATAAGAATTTCTTCATATTCAGTATCATGCACCTGTTCCTCTGGAGCAGTTACCTTGCTTTCAATGTGCAACATGCCATTGCATACTCAGTAGTTCCTCTTTGAGTCATCGTCTTGCAGTTCTGCTTCAATCTTTAAGGCCTTTCGGAATGCTTCCTCCAAATTCTTTAAGTTCAATAGGACTTGAATCTAGTAACCACTCTTTCAGGTCCCGCAGACAAATTAGTTTTAGTATCCAACCTGTCAAATGTTTTGAATAATCCACCCCAGCATTAGGTCAGCCTTGAGCTTTCCTGATTTTGCAGACTGCTTGCAATCGCAATCATCCTCTTTCTGCAAAGATATAATTTCTTGGATTGTAGATTCTTGCATCTTCTTAGGTGGCATCTTGTTCTTTTCAGGAATTTAGAAACACTGAACAAATTCAGGAATTTAGGAATCACTACACCAATGCAAAAATTTAAACACTAAAAACACAGCATTAAAGCTCATGGAATTCCAAAACACACTATCCAAATCAGTTGCACAGAGTCAAAATCCTCTTCCTCAGAAATACTTGGTCTAAAAAAACCTACATTGTCAGGATATGAGTATGGGTTCGGGTATGGGTTCTGGTGCACGTGGATACGTTGATTTTAAAAAGCCCTTGGGTACGATATGTCTTGAGGACAACTGTACATATATATTAAAAAATTAAACACACACACACACGCATGTTTTACTCATTTTGTACTCATGTTGTCTAAGTCATCAAGCAGAGATATTAAGATACAACCTTCACTTGTGCATTCTGCTCTTGCATATAGGAAGTCTGTGCAAATCCCTCAAGGCACAAAACTTGGCATTGGAGTACAGGGAGTCCATGCACATCCCTTGGCACCTACAAAATTTTACATTACATAGTGCCTCAACATTCATCTGAGGCAGGAAGAAAAACAACTTTTTACAGAAAGCTGTAATATTCTGTACTCTACTCGTGTATAGGATTTATGTTAATAAATACAATATGCTCTCTGTTCATGTGCACTCTATCAGAATGTTTTACTCTCTACACGTTAACTGTTCACTTCTGGTGTTGTCCTCCAGAAACTCCTGGCATTCAGATCAATTCTGAAAGGAACTATAGACTATATCCATAGTACAAGCAACTCATTCTTAATTTTTATAAGCATAAAACTAATCAAGCAAGAAATGCAAACTGTGACATAAAATGGTCTGATTACCTCGTTCCTCCAAATAAAGTAATCTGCAGGAATGGCCAACAAAGGAGTAATGTGGAGGATAGATGTTGCCCAGTTAGTTGTTTAATTGAGTTAGGGTTCTTTTTTTGAGTCATTGACCAAGTCAAAATAAATAAACAAAAACTTTTTGAAGATCCCCACTGCCAAACCCTGCGAGTACGTCCCAGGTAAGTCCGGATACGTCCTGGGTACGTCTGGATACATCCTGGGTACGTCACGGACATACCCGCATGTATCCATACCATACCCTGGACGGATCTGTACCAGGTACGTATCCGGGGTGTATGGGGGGGGGGGACGTACCCATTCTTTTAAAAAAAAAAAGCGACAATCCATCATTCTCCTCGGACCTTCGTGAATAATTTATTGTGAGTCTTAATCTAGCAATCTATTTGCACAAATGCCCAACTGGACTTACCTACCATATTTAAACAACAACTACAAATTACCACACATCATTTGTATGCTCATTACAATAATAGAAATTGTATCTTTTAATTACGGTTCTAGTTCCTTACTATTCAACACTGCAGCTGGAAAAAGATTACTAAAACATATTATACTGGTTGTAACAGGCTTCTGCATCAATTTTTCTCAGATTCATCTGTCCTTGCATATTATATACATGTCATAAGCTTTACATTGATTGGCTATGTATTCTCTTCAACAAGTACTAACTTAGTGTTGAAGTCCAACTTGAGCTGCAGGTTAGGAGAATGATTGGTGAAATTGAAACATATGCACGATGGAGTCATTGATCAAACTGATTGTCAGCAATTCTAGGATGTGATTCTTAGCTATGTTGATTGAATGATGCATATAAAACTTTCTTGTCAAGATGAGCATGTTAATTAGTTGTTTGAAACATTGCAATTAGGTTTTCACTCCTAATGGAGGAGATATGATCATCATAATCACAAAGTGCTTCCATTTACTTATTCACAATGTTGCTCGGTCTTTGACAAAGATATGCTTCAGTATATTTATCAAAATAAAATACCATCTTGACATTACCTGCAGTGTTTATATAAAACTCATAATGTAAAAATTTGCCGGGAGTGTTAGTATATAGTGTTTATATAAAGCTCAATCACAGTGTGGCAATGCAGAAATTTTGGACTTCTGTCATTTTCTTTCCCCAACTCTTGAAGTTATTAGGATATGAGTAGCCGACTTGTGGCTTACCATATCATTTTATTATATCATTTATACTTTCTCATGCTTAGTAAGGTAGGTCGGCCTTGGTGATGGCCATAACATATGAATAGTATATATAGGGGATCAGAGGTAGTAATTCATCATCATCTGAGCATTTGAGTATTATTGTATGGTTTGAGGTGCCCTCGAAGTGGCGAAGCTATTCTAATTGCATATTGAGATCATTATTCTGGAATATTGTGTTATTTGGTGTTATATTTCTGCTCATGATCTGAATTATACAAGTAATTTCATTACAAGTGGTATCGTAGTGCGATCGGGCCAAAATTAGGCAAAAACCCTAATTTTTTGTTTCCGCCATATATTATGAACAAAAGCGAATTGGTGGGAGATATTTTTACCAGAGTTTGAAACATTTCAAGTAAGGTTCCCTGAAAATTTCAAGACTTTTTTGATTTATTTTGCAAAAGTTATTACAAATTTAGGTTTTTCATAAAATCACTCCCTAGGGTGCAAATTGTGGAATTTTTTCAAATTCGTTACATTTTCGGAAAGAAAAAAAAATTTATTTGGGGTTTGTTCTTTAAGTTTTTTTATATTTGGCCGAATTCTTATCGAAATCCAAAACCCTAAAATTTGACCGTGATCCCTACATCCTACTATTTTGGGGCATCATGGCGGGGCCTTCCACAAGGGGAAAAAGAATCCCATCACTGGGTAAAACACCATAAAAGGATGAGATAGTAGTTGAGGAGTTGGAGACAGAAGATATAACTACAGATTCCTCATGGTTAGGGTTTACTTCGATGACCATAAAGTAAGCCAACTTGAGTTTAACCTGAGAGACCTCGAATCTAGGGTGGCCAACAAAGAAGAAGATGTGGATAGATCGACATAGATTGGAGGATTTCATGCAAAAATTCAGTACGCATATGATGGGTAATCATACTTATGTCAATCAAGGTGGATCCTCAGGTCAACATAATAGACACATGAGCCAGAGTGGATCTTCGAGTGTGCACAATCCAAATACGAGCACTCTGCAGGCCCGTACTATGTTTCCAAAAGTGGAGATGCAAGTTTGATGGAAAGGATCCACTCAATTGGATCAACCAAATGGAGAATTTCTTTGAACTACATCGATTCCATCAGACAAAAGGTGACCATGGCATCTTTCAGATCTCGAACCTGACCAATTCATATGGTATCGATGGTTATGTGCTCAAAGGCAGAAGAGTGGTCTTAATGTTACATGGACAAGTCTTCACTGAAGAGTTACAATTACACTACAGTTCTAGTGTGTCAGATAATTACTTCAGCCAATTAGCAAAGTTGAGGCAGACAGGATCTGTTAAGGATTACATTCATCACTTCCAAAACCTTTCTCTGTGGGTGGAAAATATTACTCAAGAGAATCAATGACCTATTTCTTGGGGGTCTTAAGGATCACATTGAGCATGAGGTGCGTATGTTTAATCCTCATAAGGTTTCTGATTCGATGATTATGGCAAGAAGGGCAGAGGAGAAATTTTTTTCAAGTAGGAGACAACATTTCACTTTTACTAGAGATCGCAACACCTTGGCCCCAACACTCCCTCGGCCAGTTAGATTGACACCTCAACAAATTGAAGAAAAAAGAGAAAAAGGGTTATGTTTTAACTGTGACAGTAAATTTGGACCCGGACATAAATGTGTTGAAAAGAAGTTGTTCTACATTGATGGGCCTAGTGAAGATGAAGAGAATAATGAAGATGCAGAGTCAGAGGTCTTGGTTGAGCCAGAGGAGGAGTCAGGAGATCCTCAACCAACGATCTCATGCCATGCAATTTCAGGTATTAACACCCCCAAACCCTAAAGGTGGTTGGATTCCTAAAAAAATAGAGGGTCACAAAGTGTTGATTGATTCAGGAAGTACTCACAACTTTATCAATCATAAGTTAGCAGTGTGCCTAAACTGTTTCATTTATCCAGCTCCTGAATGTCAAGTAATGATTGCTGATGGAGGTACTATTACTTGTTTTGGAAAATGCCATAAAGATTAAGCTTTCCATGGGAGATTACATACTAAATAGTCCCATGTATGCCATTTCTATGGGAGGAGCAGACATTGTGTTAGGGGTTCAATGGCTTACCACTTTGGGAACCATTGAGATGAACTTCCAAGACTTGTTCATGCGATTTCACTCTGAAGGAAGGACTTTTGAGCTAAGAGGCTTAAGAGAAAAGTCTCCACAAATAGTAAGTTCTCATTAGATGCACAAAATGCTAAAAAAGGGTGCAGAGGGATTTGTGGCACAACTCTTTTCATTGGAGGCTCATCATTCTAAGGACATTATACCATCAGATATGCAAGCAGTGTTGGATGCACACTGTTGTATTTGAAAATATACCAAAGGGCTTACCTCCAAAGAGAGATCATGATCATGCTATTCAGTTATTACCAGGAAGTCAACCGCCTAACATCAGACCTTATAGGTACCCATATGTGCAAAAGAGTGAAATCGAGAAGATTGTACAAGAGATGTTGGAAGCAGGAATCATCCGCCATAGTCAGAGTGCTTATTCTTCTCCAGTAGTGATGGTATGGAAGAAAGATGACATGTGGTGCATGTGTCCTGATTATAGGGAACTTAATAAGTACACAATCAAAGATAAGTTTCCTATTCCTGTTATTGATGATTTGCTTGATGAGTTGCATGGTGTTGTTTATTTTACAAAGCTTGATCTTCATTCGGGATACCACCAAATCAGAATCAAGGATGAGGATGTTCATAAAACCGCCTTTCGAGACACATGAAGGCCATTATGAATTCCTGGTAATGCCTTTTGGACTCACAAATGCACCTTCTACATTTCAAAGTTTGATGAATTCTATTTTTAAGTCATTCCTGTGGAAGTTTGTCTTAGTGTTTTTCGATGATATATTAATTTATAACAAAACATGGGAGGAACATTTGCATCATGTAAATAATGTTTTGGAAACCCTTGAGCAACATCAACTTTATGCAAAGCCCTCTAAGTGTTCTTTTGGACTCAAGGAGGTTGAATATTTGGGTCACATTGTCTCTCATGAAGGGGTTAAAGTGGATCCTAATAAGATCAAAGCCATGATGGAGTGGAAGGTTCCAAAAACCCTAAAGAATCTACGAGGATTTTTGGGGCTTACAGGTTATTACCGAAGATTTGTAAGGCATTATGGAAGCATAGCTGCACCTCTCACAACTTTATTAAAGAAGGATTCCTTCCATTGGAGTGAGGATGCAACCAAAGCATTCGAGAAACTAAAGGAGGCCATGTGCACCACTCCAGTCTTGGCTACTCCAGATTTTTCCAAAACATTCATTGTTGAATGTGATGCATCAGGGGTGGGTATGGGGGCAGTTCTCATGCAAGAAGGCCATCCTATTGCCTTTTTGAGCCGTCAATTCAAAGGTAAGAATCTTTCCAAGCCGACTTATGAGAAGGAAATGCTAGCCATACTTCATGCAATAAAGCAATGGAGACCATATCTCATAGGAAGACACTTTAAAGTGAAGACAGATCATGATAGTCTGAAATACTTCTTGGAGCAGCATTTATCATCTGAAGAACAACAAAAATGGGTCTCCAAGATGTTGGGATATGATTTTGAGATTATCTATAAGAAAGGGAAGGAGAATGTAGTTATGGATGCTCTATCGCGGAAAGATGACTCAACTGCAGCCTTGTTATGTGCCATATCCATATTACAGAAGATTGGATAGATGAGGCAAGGTCCGAATGGAGAAATGACCCAACCACACAAAACCTCATTCATCATCTCCAGAATGATCCAAGCATGTCTGAAAAAATTTGTATTGAAAGGGGATGCTTTATGGTATAAAGATAGATTATACCTATGTAAGAACTCCACTCTTAAAAATAGGATTCTATCTCGAGCTTCACTCTTCTCCAAAGAGGGGGCACTGGATTCTTGAAAACTTATCATCGAGTCAAACAAGATTTTTTTGGGAAGGGCTCAAAGGGGATGTCCAAAAATTTGTGGCAGAATGCATGGTTTGTCAACAAAATAAGGGTGAAACAGTTCGGTCCCTAGGTCTTCTACAACCTCTATCTATTCCTAGCCAGCGGTGGGAAGAGGTTTCCATGGACTTTATCACAGATTGCCTAAATCAAGGAAAAAATGTCATCATGGTGTGGTGGATAGACTCACCAAATATGCTCATTTTTGTGCCTTGGCACACCCATTTGCTGCAAGCAGTGAGCAATAAAACCTTCATGGACACAGCTTAGAAGCTTCATGGGACACCAAAGATTATAATAAGTGATCGAGACCCTATATTTACTAGTAATTTTTGGACTGATTTATTCTCATGTTTGGGTACTCAGCTAGCTCGTAGCTCTTCTTATCATCCCCAGTCTGATGGGCAAACAAAAGTTGTAAATAAGTGTTTGGAGGGATATCTTCGTTGCTTTACGTCAGATAAACAAGCAAGATGGGTCCAATGGTTGCCACTTGTAGAATGGTGGTATAACACTTCCTTCCATACTTCATCTAAAATGTCTCCTTTTTTTTCGCACTCTATGGGTACCATCCACCATCCATCACATCATCATGAGAGGAAAACCATGGGTTAGAGCAAGTAGAGAAGAACACATTCAAATATCAACAAGAGGTCCTCTCTAGTCTCAAGGAGAACTTGGTCATGGCACAAAACCGCATGAAGCAACAGGCGATCAACATCGCACTGGAAAGGCATTTTGAAGTTGGTGATTGGGTTTTTGTGCGGTTACAACCATATAAGCAAATGTCTTTAAAACAACAACAAAAGGATAACAAACTTTCACCAAAGTATTATGGCCCCTATCAAGTATTGCAGAAGATGGTATCAGAGCATACAAATTAGAACTTCCACAATCCACCGTAGAATACATCCAGTCTTTCATGTTTTCGCCTCAAGAAAGTAATTGACAGAGAGTATCAGCCCAAACAAGTGTTACCCGAGCTCGATGAGGAGGGAGGGTCATCTTGAACCCGAATGCATCCTTCAAACACGCACTAAAAGATTGAGGACACGGGTTATTACTGAGTACCTGATCAAGTGGAAGAATATGGACAATGAAGATGCAACATGGGAAGATATGACATTCCCGCAAAGAACACTCCAGAGCTTCTCAACATGGGGACAATGTTTCTTTCAAGGGGAAGGGCATGCTACGCCCTTAACCTATTGCTTGTATTAGGATATGAGTAGCCGACTTGTGGCTTACCATATCATTTTATTATATCATTTATACTTTCTCATGCTTAGTAGGTCGGCCTGGTGATGGCCATAACATATGAATAGTATATATAGGGATCAGAGGTAGTAATTCATCATCATTGAGCATTTGAGTATTATTTCATATTTAAAAGTGAATTTGGAGGATACATTTAAGCTAGGAGAGGAACACTTGAATTTCAACTGACGATTAATTGCAAAGCTAATTAATGAATCCTTTCTTATTTCTAATTTTTGTAGGGAACAATGTTATGTTTTAATATTGTGCATTTTTTCTTATGTCAATTTACTTCTATAGTATAAGTACAGGAAACTTCCATTCTATAATATAAGTAGATGTAACTTACATTTATGACATGAAAAGTTTATCATTCAATTTAATGATATTTTTAGTACAAGGAGATTTTGTAAATGCATCTGCTGCATGCTCTTGAGTTGAACAATATATCAGTTTGATGATACATTTCCTGACCAGCAAATGAATAAAATGTAAATGAATCTTGATGTTGGCACACACATGGAAAACAGGAGTTTTGACCAGTTTGAGCACACCTTGATTATCATAAAGTATACGTGTAGGACGCTCCTAATGTAATGGAAAATCAGCCAAGCTCCTCGTTAGCCAAACTGCCACACATGCAACTGAAACAACAGCCTTATTCTTTGCGACAGATATATTTTTTTCTTACCTTAGATATTGTAAATGATAATATAAGTATGTGCAACTTACATTTATGACCGTTATATTAATCATTGTAACACACTTTCTTAATGGGCATACATGAAAACACGAAAAGTTTATCCTTCAACTTAATAATTTTTCAAGTACAAAGAGGTTTTGTAAATGTATCTGCCACTTGTTCTTGAGTTGGACAATATATCAGTTCAATGATACCCTTTCTTGACCAGCAAATGAATAAAATGGAAATGAACCTCGTTGTGCTTGGTGCACACATGAAAACTGAAGTTTTGACCAGTTTAAGCACGCCTTGATTATCATTAAATATACTTGTAGGCTGCTCCTAATGTAATTGAAAATTAGTCAAGATCCTCCTTATCCAAACCACCTCACATACAGCCAAAACAGCAGCCTTATTCTTTGCTTCTGTTGAAGACAAAAAGCAACAACTAATTTTTTTTTCACTGACCTAAGATATTGCACCTATTCCAAGACTCTCTCTCTCTCTCTCTCTCTCTCTATATATATATATATATATCTTATTATTGACTTCATGTCATCAACTGATCAGTGCCAATCTGAATTTGCGTAACCAACTAGCTGAAACTCAACAGAAATGCTGTACCAAAGTCCAAAGGTCAATGCCTTTGATGTATATTGGGATCCTCTTTGCTTATCTCCAATGTTCAGCGTTGGGCTTACGGAGGAATTTGCTAACATAGCGTTGTCCAAAATAATACCCCCAGCTATTTTGACAACTTGTAAATTCATTTTTTGGGACATAGGGATTTTTCGAGTTTTGAAAGCCATGGAACATTTGGAAGTTAGTGTTCCGTAGAATCCAAAAATTAGTATTCCGTAGGTTCTCTAGCCCGCTCAGGAACAAAGGAGCATTGGTTTGGACTTGGGCGGATTTTTGAATTGGTCCGGAGTTGGGCTTGTAATTGGTTTAGAGCTGGGCACAAAATTGTTCCGGAGCTAGAAGCCGCAGAGTAAAGGAAATTGGGCCTAGAGAGTTATGCGTATTTTGGCTTTGGTGAAGCCGTGATGCACAAGGAGAAGTTAGAATCGTGCGAAGCAAAATTTACAAGTTTCGAGAGGCGGCTAAGGTTTAGTAGCCACGAAACTCCATGCAGCTTCTCAAGGAACAGTGTTCCGCGGACTCTCCAAGTCCGCTAAACAAAGGGAACATGGTCGCGAGGTTAGAATGCCGCGTAGCAGAGGAATGAATATCATGCGGCATGTGTAGGGGGAAGTTTAGTGCGGAGTTGGAGGAGGTTACACAAGTTCAAGAGCGCGGTGATGAAGATCCCACTTGCTAATCACCAAAAGAGGCTGGTGGAGGTCTTAGAAACCAAAACCAAAGCCGTAGAGCAAGCAAAAACAAGAGATAAACCGCAAAAACAAAGATGAATCACGACCAAAGCCGTGAAACGAAAGTTTTTTTGAGGTCGGGATTGGTTTTTTGGTGATATATTTCGTTGCAGAATGGGAGCTCCATTTCGCCTCAAATTTGATTCATGGGAGCATTTTGGAGAGGCCTTTCAAAATAAGGAAGCTTTAGAAGGAATGATCAAGTATTTCAGAGATTGAAGTTGAGGATTTTGGAGACATTTCACGTCGCTTTCAGAAGTCGAGAAGATGCCATTTTAGTTATAAGATGCTGCTGTTCGATCCTCCCTCGCCTTGAGATCCTTCGAATACTTCCAAAAGAGCATATTCTTCCCATCCCATGCCCAACCAAAATGATGACGAATTGTGATTTGTGTAAGACAATTAGACATTTAGCAATGCCACATTCCTCCATCTTCTAGATTTCGTGGGCATCCATTGATCTGCAAGTTGATGCTCATCCACATAAAATATCGGGAGGAGGTTACCTCGGGGCGAAGTTTAGAAGGTTTTAGCAAGGTTTAACAGGTCAAGCATCTCTCCAGCATCTTTTGATCCCCTCTCCTCTCCTCTATATAAAATGTAACATGTTTCTTCATAGAAACGATCCTCTCTTGCTTGGTAATGTTATCATGCCAAAATTTTGATAGAGCCAAGGAGTTATAGACCCATGGCATGCATTTTGTAATGCATCTTACCCTCTAAATGATTGTAGCAATCTGTGCATACTTACAACAATAATATAATGTCAATTGTGGCTTGAATATGCCCCTTGTGTTGCATTATTGTCTTCTTTCCTTCTGTTCTTTCATTTGTGATGTGTATCAACTATGTTTTTGTAGAGTTTCATGTCATTTGTGTCAACTATACGGGGTGGTTGTGAGTTGAGTTAGTTACTGAGAGTTGGATAGTGGCAAGCATCTCGCCCCTTCTTCCCCTTGCACCTTGCATTTAGCCTTTTGCTTCTCTAGATTTCAAGAGAGAGTGATCACCTTCTTTCGATGCATCGCTCAATCCTTTTTATTTTTAGCTTAGTTTCCTCCTCCCTTTTCATTTGTAGTTTGGTTCTTAGCATTAGTTTAGGAGTGCGAAGAGTGTTGGTCGGAGGAACAATAGGAAGCCGGCCTTCTTGGAGTTTGATCTCACTCAAGCAAGTCCCACATCAGTAGAGATCATTCCATGTTGATCTAGAATCTTGGATCTGCCATGATCCAAACAAGGGTGCAATTTACGAGCTACTGTGACCTTTTTTGGCACACGTGGTGGGACAAGAGTTATTAACTTTATATCATTTCATTAGGATTCAAAATTGTGTGTCTTGGTGATATCCATCCTTTGGAGGCTTCACAACAACACATCTGGCGACTCCTAACAACATATCTATTGGTTTCAACAATCAAGTGTCTTAGTTTCATGAGAAGAGTACAAACAAGGCAAAGCACAGAAAGAGGTGAACCTTTTGAATACCTACAACTTTCACCAAGGAAAAGAGTAAAACCAGTTAAAAGGTCTCTATTCCCATCACCTAGAGTCCATTCAACTCCCCCTTCTGCTAGGCCTTCCTCTCCTACTCATAAGAATCTAAAACCCACCTCTCCTATGGCCCTTCAAAGGAATCAACCCTTTGTTACTTTTAATGGTGGTAGCCCCCTTAGATCTAAATGCACATCATGATATTCCAGTAGCTGCCCTTAAAAACATTCCATTCTTTATAGGGAGAATTCAACCACTCACAATGAACATATTCTAGATGTTGCAAATATTTGTTCTATCCACCTTATTAATGAAGATGATGTAGCACTTAGGTTATTAGTTTCATCTTTTAAGGGGAAGGCATTGTGAATGGTATAGAAATCTGCGGCCAACCTCTATTCACATGTGGGATGAGCTTGGGGAGAAGCTCTTTGCAAGCATTTTGAAGATAAAAGTGACCATCTATCTCTCATTGAGCAAACTTACAACTTACTACCATCAAGAGAACCCTCATGAAGTTATCATAGATTTTAGTATGGCATGTCAATCTCGTGGTTAGACAAATACTAGATAATGCAACTTGTTTTCAAGTTTTTGACAATGATGGGAAAATTATGAATTTTTTGCTGAGAATGAGGCAGAGTTCTCCGCTGGAAATCAGTTAAGATTGCAAGAGCAATATGAGGATCAAATCATCCAACTCAAGACCAACAAGCTTCCTAAGGGATTAATCACTTTGGAAAGTGTCTTTAACCCTGATGATTAGTTCAAAGAGAGAAAATGAACATAACTGTCAAGGAGGAAAGCTATGAGCAGGTGGCCATTTCAAGAGACAAGTCTTTAAGGTTTGGAAAGGTATGTAGCAGTTCTGAAAAGCAATCTCTTGTTGACCTTTGTAAAGAGTATGATGATGTGTTTGCTTGGAGTTATGAGGATCTTAAAGGTTTTGATCTAAGCCTTGCACAACATACCATTGAATTGGATCCCAACACAAAACCTATTAGGCGAAATAGAGGCCTATAAATCCAAAAGTGGAGCCCTTGATGAGAAAAGAATTGACTAAGCTCATAGAGGCAAACATCATTTTCCCAATCAAGCATTCTTCTTGGGTGGCAAATTTGGTTCCTAGATAGGAAAAATAATGGGGAGATTAGATTATGTGTAGACTTTAGGGACTTGAACAAAGCATCTCTAAAGGACCATTATCCTCTTCCATCCATGGAACAAATCCTTTAAACGGTGGTTGGGGTAGAGAGGTTCTCTCTCTTAGATGGTTATTCAAGGTACAACCAAGTCCTTGTGCAAGAATCAAATCAGTTCAAAACAACCTTCACCACCAAGTGGGGTACTTATGCTTACAAGAAGATGCCTTTTGGGTTAACAAATGTTGGTGCAAACTTCCAAAGGGAAATGGATATGGCCTTTAAGGGACTTGTTGGTGATATGATCTTGGTATATTTGGATGACATAACCGTCTACTCAAAACACACAAGTGAACACTTGGATCATTTGAGGAAGGTATTTGATAGATCTTTGAGAGTTTGGTGTTTCCTTGAATCCTAAGAAGTGTGTGTTTGCTGTTCATGAAGGAAAGTTGATGGGGCGTGTGGCCTCAAAGGATGGTGTTACCATAGATCTGGATAAAGTGAATGCAATTTTGTCCCCCTCTCTCCTAGGCACAAGAAGACCCGCCATCTCTTCCCCATGCTCTTAACAATTGGTATCAACATATGATGACTTTCTTACAAACAAGTGGCTACCCTCAAGGTTTGAAAAAAGCAAAAGGAGATACTTAATCTATTCCCTATGTGCTCATAGATGGCATCTTGTTTAAGGACATCAATGGTGTTCTTTTGAGGTGTGTTGATGCCAATCAGATAGAAAAAGTTTTGCAGGAGTTCCATGATGGACCCGCGGGAGGACATTTTCTCCAAGAACCACAACACTCAAGATCATGAAGGGTGGTTACTATTGGCCTAACATCTTCAAGGATTGCCATGCATGGATCAAAAATGTAGGAAGTGTGCTTTCTTTGGAGGAAAAGAAAAACTTAAAGCCCTTCCTCTCCACCCCATTTCAGTTGAGCAACCATTTATACAATGGGGATTGGATTTTATAGGAGTGATTAACCCACATTCAAGCTTGGGGCACAAATGGATATTGATTGCAACTGACTATTTTACCAAATGGACTGAAGTTGTTGCTTTGAAGGAAGCAAATGAAGTTAGTATGTTGGACTTCTATGAGGGAATTGTAACCAAATTTTACCAAATGGACCGAAGTTGTTGCTTTGAAGGAAGCAAATGAAGTTAGTATCTGGACTTCTATGAGGGAATTGTAACAGATTTGGGGTCCCTTCCACAATCATATCTAGATAATGCCTTGGCATTCTTGGGAACTGAAATAATTGGATGGGTGTGAAAATGGAATTCATTTAAGCACATCCTTAAACTATTATCCCAAGGCAATGGGCTTGTTGAATCAACGAACAAGAATCTTCTAAGGATTATTAAGAGAACCTTGGAAGAAAATCAAAGAACATGGCATACAAAATTGAAATCAGCCTTGTGGGCTGATAGGATCACTCCTAAGAGGTCAACTGCAACTCACCATTCAAACTTGTTTATGGCAAAGAGGCAAGATTGCCAATATCCCTTGAGTTTCCAACCTTGGAACTCATAAGCCAACTTGAGATGTTTGAGGAAGAGGCAATGAAGGTCAGATATGCAGAGTTGATGGAGCTAGAAGAACTGAGAGACAAGGCCATGCACACAATGGAAAGGCAACAAGCCCATGTGAAGAAATGCTTTGACAAGAAAACAATGAAAAGAACCTTTAAGGAAGGAGACCTTGTCCTCAAATGGGATAAGGATAGAGCTCAACTAGGCATGCACACCAAATTTGACGCCATTTGGAGTGGCCCTTATGTGATCTCCAACTGCAAATCAAATAATGCTTTTCAATTATCAAGGCTGAATGGAGATGAACTTTATCCCAATCAATGGGATGTACCTCAAGATCTGTTATTGAGGTAAGGTGTCACCTTGTATATAGTGGTTGCTTCTTGCAAACAAGTGCTTATGCACACTTTGCATGTTTCCATTTGGAACATGTATGATTTTCATCCTTTTGTACATAGTTTTTGTGGGTCTTTCCTCGTGCTTTATGCACAAATCACTTGATCAAGTTTCGAGGTGGTGGAAACAAGGAGTTTTGGGGTGATTTCAAAGTGTTTCCTCTCACCCCCCAAGATCAGCCTCAAATTAGAGTTCTCCATGTGGGTTTCATGGTGAAAATCAAAGTCTTGGATTAGTTTCCAAGCGTGTTCTTTCAGTTCCAAGGATCCAACTTCTTTCGTTCTAAGTTCACTCTTCATTGCAGATTCAAGGTTGAGTTTTATAGAGTTTAAGGTTGTAAAGATCAATTCAAGTTATTTGCTTAACTCCATGCCCAATGGATTGCTTAAGGCTACTGTTCTTCATATTTAGCAGCAGATATCCCCATGAGTCGCTAGAATTATCGTCCAAAATAACCCCCCACGCTATTTTGACAACTTTCAAATTCATTTTTTGGGACTTAAGGCATTTTCGAGTTTGAAAGCCATGGAACATTGGAAGTTAGTGTTTCACGAAATCTCAAAATCGGTATTTTCGCGGGTTCTCCTAACTCGTGGAACAAAAGGAGCATTAGTTTGGACTTGGGGTAGATTTTTGAATTGGTCTAGAGTTGGGCACAAAATTGGTCCGAAGATGGAAGCCGCAGAGCAAAGGAAATCATGGCCTTGGGAGCTAGGTGGATTTTGGCTTTGGTGAAGTCGCGATGCACAAGGGAGAAGTTATAAGCGCCGTGATGCAAAAGTTAAAAGTGTGAGATGCGACTAATGTTTAGAAGTCGCAAAGCACTAAGTCAATGTTCCGGGGCTTCTCAAGGGACAATGTTCCGCGGACTCTCCAAGTCCATAGAACAAAGGGAACATGGTCGCGAGTTAGAATGTGTAGCGAAAGGAATTGATCATCACGACATGTGGAGTGGGGAAGTTTAGTTCGAGAGATGGGCACAAAATTGGTTGGGAGCTGGAAGCTGTGGAGCAAAGGAAATCAAAGGCCTTGGGAGTTAGGTGGATTTTGGCTTTGATGAAGCCGTGATGCACAAGGGAGAAGTTAGAAGTGTTACGAAGCAAATGTTACAAGTTTGAGATGCGGCTAAGGTTTAGAAGTCGTAGAACTCTAAGTCAATGTTCCGCGGGTTTCTCAAGGAACAATGTTCGTGGACTCTCCAAGTCCGTGGAACAAAGGGAACATGGTTGCATGGTCGAATCTTTGCGTTGCGAAGGAATTGACCATTGTGACATGTGGAGTGGGGAAGTTTAGTGCGGAGTTGGAGGTTACGCTAGTTCAAGAGCCGCGGTGAAAGCCGCAAATCACAAAGAGTTGTGGAGGTCTTAGAAACCAAAACCAAAGTTGAGGAGCAAGCAAACAAGAGATAAAGCGCAAAACAAAGACGAATCACGACCAAAGCCGTAGAATAAAAGATTTTTTTCGCGGGAGGCCAGGATTGGTTTTTGGATGATATCTTTCGTTCGAGCTCCATTTCACCTTAAATTTGATTCATTAGGAGCGTTTTGGAGAGGCCTTTCAAAAGAAGGAAGCTTTACAAGGAATGATCAAGTATTTCGGGAGATTGAAGTTGAGGATTTTGGGGATGTTTCACGTCGCTTTCAGAAGTCAGAAGATGCCATTTTCAGTTGTAAGATGTTTGTTTGATCCTCCCTCGCCTTGAGATCCTTCTAAATACTTCCAAAAGAGCATATTCTTCCCATGCCCAACTGAAATGATGAGGAATGGTGATTTGTGTAATAAAATTGGACATTTGGCAACGTCACATTCCTCCATCTTCCAGATTTCGTGGGCATCCATTGATTTGCAAGTTGATGCTCGTCCATAGAAAATATGTTACGTCCCTTTTTGGAGGCTGATTTTCAAAGACCTTAACCTTGATCTCTCTCGTGGGTATATAGAGGAAAGCAAGGGGAAGATCTGAATTACATTTTTATTGTGGTTTAGATAGTTGTTTTCATTTATTATCATATATCATATTGAGAAGCCTAGTGCTCCAATAGAGAAACTTAAGTAGTTGGGTAATAAAAATATTATGAGCATGTAGGCTCCAAATACTATTTGAATAATTAAAGCACTTACTTTAAGGGGTCGGCCATCACTTTTATGTTATTTAAGCCCTCCTTGTGGCTATTTAAGGAGGTCACTTGGGCATTATGTTATTATGTTTTGGTGATTATTCATATTTTGGTGAAAGTTGGCTAGTGTAGCCCTTTTACTCTCTATCTCTCTCAAGGACGGAACCCTTTGAGTTGAGAACCTCATCCAAGGACAAAAACCCTTGGTTACTTGTGAAGGACAAAAACCCTTCATGAGCTTTTGTGTGCAAGTTGATTAAAAAAGCAATAAAGTATCTTCTTCTTACATGTTTGGTCTCTTTGGTGCAATAATATAATTGTTTGGATTGGAGCGTCCCACTTGGAGATGAATATTTGGTATGTGTGATGTTTATTTGGCAAATCTGAAATTACTATCTTGTTCTTCATAATTTAAAAGGCCAATATCTCAAGTTTCATGAATTTTGGAGCTGAGTAAGTTAAGTTATGAATTTTTAAGGTAACTCTGCAGATAAGGGTTTATAGAAATTCATATCTCCAAATCTAGGGCATTAAAAATCAGTTTTATTGCATGATATGATTGTTGGTGATATATCATAATTTTAGAGGTTAAAGTGGAGCTGATTTGTAGGGTGTGAAGGCCCAAAGGTTGGTTTGAAACCCCAAAACAGATCACTGCCCTAAGAAGGATTTAAATTGTAGGTTTGCAGGGTTATAACAACAGTTCTATAATCTGATTTGTGAGCCACGGTCGAGCTTTTGGTCATTTCTGAGTCCCCCTAAAAGGGACATACAAAATATCTGGAGGTTACTTGCAAGAAAAGGCAACACCAAAGGCATGAACCATCATGAGGCGTGGAGGTTACCTGCTGGAGGCAGGTTTAGAAGGTTTTAACAAGGTTTAGTAGGTCGAGCATCTCTCCAACATCTTTTGATCCCCTCTCCTCTCCCCCTTCTATAAAATGTAACATGTTTCTTCATAGAAACGATCCTCTCTTGCTTGGTAATGTTATTATGCCAAAATTTTGATAGAGCCAAGGAGTTGCAGACCCATGGCATGCGTTTTGTAATGCATCTTACCCTCCGAATGATTGTAGCAATTTGTGCATACTTACAACAATAATATAATGTCAATTGTGGCTTGAATCCACCCCTTGTGTTGCATTATTGTCTTCTTGCCTTCTATTCTTTCATTTGTGATGTGTATCAACTATGTTTTGCAAAGTTTCATGTCATTTGTGTCAACTATACAGGGTTGTGAGTTGATTTAGTTGCAGAGTTGGAAAGTGGCAAGCATTTGCCCCTTCAGCCTTGCATTTAGCCTTCTTGCTTCTCTAGACTTCAAGAGAGAGTGATCACCTTCTTTTGGCACATCGCCATTCCTTTTTCTTTTTAGCTTAGTTTCCTTTCATGCATTTCCTCCTCCCTTTTCATCTACAGTTTGGTTCTTAGCATTAGTTTAGGAGTGCAAGGAGTATTGGTCAGAGGAACTAGAGGAAGCCATGATCCAGATAAGGGTGCAATTTTGAGCCACAACACATAGGTAAGACTAAATTAAAATTTTAGGTATAACAGAAAAAAGATATATTAGGCTGCCCACCTATAAACGATTCGTTGACTTGCTGAACAATTGGTCTTTAGACCAGCCTCCATAGGGATTGTCACTGGCTTACAATTTGCCATTTTAAATTTTAAGTAGTCCTCTTGCATACTTTTGCTGAAGCAAAAACACACCTCTATCTGCCTGCAAGAATTCAACCTCTTAAGTAATAGTTTATGAGACCAAAGTCTGCCATGCCAAAATTAGAGCAAAGATTTGATTTTACTTTTGCCAATACCCACGAATTGGATTCTATAGACCCCCTTTGTAACCGAACTGAAATGGTTCTGATATTGATCTTGGTTTTGGTTCCCCAAGAAACATTCCGAGTTCTTTAGAATTGCGGGCCCTCCTAGGAAATGCTGATAAATTAACAACACAAAAAAATAAAATAAAAAGACAACATTAACTTAACCTAGGTCATAAAGAATAAATTTACAAAAACTATATAATTCAAGCATAAATTCACAAATCTATGGTATTTTGAATTATATAGTTTTTTAATTTTTGTTTATTTTAATGTTAACTATGCACATAACATTGGTACTGTGGTTATTTTTCATTGTATATTGTATATTTAATATTTTATGTATGGATGTTTCCACAAAAATATGTACTTAATATAAAAATATAGGCATTTCCTGTGCTCACACCCGCACCATTTTGTTTCCTGCTAAATTAACCTAAATTAGCATCATTATCAACCCGTCCAAAAGGAAAATCAGCTAAAAGTAGTCTCTCCAGTAGGCATTTTAGCCCCTATATAAACCGTAACACCAGTTTGAACCTCAATTTCATTTTGAGTACTATCTGAAACCATGTCATTAGAATGAAAAAATACATGAAGAATCAGACAGTGTTAAGGCTTTTGACCCAATCAAAACTGCAAAGACTCACCCATATCAAAATTTACATCCCTGTTACCTTTCTAATAGACATGTTCACGAGACTACACTTTTGACTGTTCAGTATAGCCAACAAAGACAAATTTCTTGGACGTCTGATCCAATTTACTGTGAACTTGATTCAGAACATGAACATATGCAGTAGAGTTAAAGTTTTTAAGAAATGTACCTTTGGTTTCTTGCCTGACTGAGTGTCATATGCTGTGATCCCTTGTGATGCTTGGACAGGATTCTGTTAAGGATATAGACAACTGTGTTTACTGCTTCTGCCCAAACTCCATTGAGCCATTTCAATCATCACTTGATTCTTTCTGCAACTCCATTTTGCTGTGTGGCATAAAATTGTCTTTGCATTCATTTTGCAAGAAAATCAGCAAATGTCTTACTACAAAACTCACTATCATTGTTGGTACGTAGAAACGTGATTTTCAAGCTGGATGCAACCTCTACAACAACTTCAAACTGTTTAAATTTCTCGAATCGCCTACTCTTACAATTGAGAAAATACCTCACTCTCCCTTACCAAAATCATCAACAAAAAGTAGAAAGTCTAGAGCACTGGATATAGATTTTATTTGCATTGACATGCCAAATATTGTTTTCTTACCTTATTGAGCTGCAATCATCTGCATACATCAATTGAAACAAAAATGGCTCTCCATGCTAATACCTTTGGGAATGCTTTCCTGTTTATTCCTCTCCATACAGGCTGAACACACCAATTATATATTTGAAATGAAGGGAAACTAACAACCATGTTATTGTTTTTGTAGCAAAGGGAGATGGATTCTGTTGAGGTGTCCATACCTTTGGTGCCTAACTAAACTTGATGCAGCCGCTAAAGCATAAATGTGTAATCTATCAGCACTCATTCGAATTTGTTCAAGACTGTATTCTTTCTTTTAACCCCCATATTCTGGCATAGAGAAGTAATTTTAATCATCCAAAAGGCAGTACAACCTCCGTGTGTGCTCCAGGGCACAAATATTTTAATTTGTGGCCTGACTTATAGACAACTTATGAATAAAAATTTGTGGGGCATTGTAAACGGGAAAAATACTTAGCATCGAAAAACCAACAACATAAGACAAATCATCGAAGGACAGACATTTTAGAATGCAAATTTCTTAACTTTTTCAATCTGATTTTGACATCTTCGAAGATGGCTATCCTATTTACAATGTGTAGATCTGCCATCACCAAGTATCATTGATCATATCGTATTGAGTCTTCTATTCTAGAACCATAATTCACAAACAAATCACGTTGATTAGTCAAATTATTTCTAACATCTGAATCAAATTGACAAACGTCCCCTTTTGAATGATTATATGGGGAAACCATTAAGGCACACTCTGCTTCATCAACCAAATTAACTTGTTTGGATTTTCCCCTGTCTTTAAGCATATCAACTTCTCTTACAATTTTTCTTGACATATGACCCTTATTTCCACAAAAATAACATCAAATATTTGACTTTGAAGTGTTATTATCTGAAGTGATTGAAGAGCTTGAAGAAAATTACATTATCCTAGTTTCCTCTTTTTATCTAACCATGTCAACCCCTTCTTACAATATTTATTTGTATGACTTGAGAATTTTTTCCACAAAAATAACACCAAATATCTGCTTATAGATTGTTTGTTTTTGAGTTATTACTTGTAGTGGGAATAAATGAATAAGAACTTAAAGAAAATTGCTGATTGTGCTTCTTTCTTACCCGGACACAACTATTTTTCTTTGCATGACAATTCTTTCCATACTAAAAATAACACCAGCAAAATTTGCTTAGAAATTTTATTGCTTGTACCTCCATGTGGGTAAACTTTAGAAAAAATACTTACTGATTGTGCTTCTTTCCTGAGGAATTCCCTTTTAACAAAGCACTCTTCAAGGTTGAGTCCTTTCCTGAACCATATTGCCTATTTTAATTGGCCTTATGCAACAAATTGCCATATCAATTTATTAAAATTCATATAATCTTCTATAGAGTCCGATTGAAAGTTTCATTGAATATTCTAATTGTCCTTTTTCCACAAAAATAACATAAATTGCTATACAATCTATCAAAATTCATATCATCCTCTATAGGAGCATTCCAAATGGAGGAGGTGGGCTGTGAAGAATCCCGACAAAGTATTAGGTTGAGCTCTTTGAACCATCAACCACTTTGCAGTTTGATGACTGCTATTTATTGATCCTCTATGTCTTTAAACTTCAACAAATATTGTTGAAGAGATGCTCTTCTTGCATCTTGACTTTGGGAATGTTGACCGTCATGTTTGGATTGTCATTGTAATCGGTGTAGTGTAATATTAATTACATGTTTTGGTAGCTGACATTGTTATGTTGTAAAGGATTGTATTGTCGGCTTTAGGTAGTCTTATAATGTCTCTCTTTAGTTATGTTTGTGGATGGTTGTGTTTAACCAATAAGCTGTTAAGTGTTATCATATAAATAGAAAGATGTACATCGGGAAAGGCATTGTGTAACAGGTCTCCGCACCAAACAACTCGGACTAAACACCACCTATATAATACAAAGCTGCTACTAATCTCTTGTTCTTGTAGACTACATCATGGTATGTATTTACTATTATGTAATTTGTTGATGCGGGAGCATCAAGCTCACTTGCGATCCTACATCAACCAAAAAGATTTTAGTTTGGAACTAAAGCTTGCACATTTACATGTGGCCTCACACCAACTTGCGCATTGTGTTGTTTGACTAAGAGGACGTTATGGCACAAAGACTTGGAGTCTTGCGCATTTGGGTTCTTGTGCAAAACCGTGCGTGCGCAACCACACACACTCAATACAAGAAGAGTTTACGCGTGCCAATCTTAATACATTACACCCTTACACACTCACTACTGGGAAGACTTTCACTTGTGCCAATCTTAATACATTACACCCTTACAGAGCCTATAGATCGCATTTGCATGATGTTGTACACCTTTACGCCTTTACGAAGCACATCCTTTTGCACACACTGTCAACATTGATATAGTTAACGGAGCACATATGGGCCTTGCTCCCTTCCTCATCCGAGGACAAACCGGGCAACACTGGTACTCTTTGATCCAACAAAGATGCCTTAATGGGATACTACCTACAAGTTGGTTGAAAAGATTGATGGTGATTTGAGCATGTTATGAAATCTTTGCAAATGTATCTTTACTTGCAAAGACATCTTTATTCACCCACTAGATTCTATTGTAATATCCCCTTCTCGTCGTAGACCCTTAGCCCAATTTTGTTTCCTGACGGCTAAGGGAGGAATAAAGGGAAACTTGTCATAATAAATTAATCATAAAGTGCATCTTAAAATATTATTATAAGCACTTTATTAATTTATTAATGACAAAGTGAAAAAAGAAAAAAGAAAGAAAAGATAAAGTGATAAAATAAAATTAGAAAAAAAAGTCACTTTATTTATTTTCCCTAAGGAAAATGCGACCCATATGGAGGAGGAAAAAAGGTAAAAGAAAATATTAAATGCAACCAAAAAAATTGATTGGTGGTTGTGGGTGGCAAAAAGGCCAAAAATTGTTATAAAAGCAAGTCGACTTGCAAGGGAAGGACATCTTTTGCATTTTGACAAATTTTGAATTTTGGTGTGAGCTTGTAAGCTTTGCATAACAACTCCAAAGGACGAAACCATTTGAAGTTAGCTTTAGAGGACAAAAACCCTCTTTAAGCTTAGAGAGAAGAACGAAAACTCTTCTTTCTTTTGAGAGGGATCTCCATTCAGGGGTTTCCATTGAATTTCAGAGTTCTATTGTGTTTTCCAGCAGTGTATGAAGGCTGTATTTTGCAGATTTGGGCAAGGGTTTGAAGGAGAATAATTGTTGCTTTGAGACTTCCCTTTATTTTCAGTTCTTTCATAGTGGAGCGACCCATATTGTGAGCAGTTTGGAGTGATCTAGAGTTGATTATGATCAGATCTGATTTGCAGTTTATTAATCAAATTTTTGGAGATAAAATCAGCCACTTTGCATAATTTTTGGGCCATGGAATTTCTATTTTTCAGCTGTGTCTGAGGACTATCATCTGCAGATTTTTATTAAATAAATTTCAGCCTTCAATTGACCGAATCTGGTATTTTTCTCATTGATCTTGCATATTAAAATTTGCTGATTTGTTTGGTTGAAGAATTCAGTGGTTTTACTTCAGTTTTGAAGGTTTTTCATTTCTAAACCAAGTCGCATTTTTCTATATAAATTCAGATCTGCATTTAAAATTTTTGTATATCTTCTATAATCTGCCATCTTGGTGGGATTTTTCGCTATTCCATTTGGGTTAGAAATTATCCATTGGGGACATTACAGTGGTATAAGAGCAGTGTATTCTCCCAGCCTGTGAAGGAAAGAAGGAAAAAATCAGATCTGAATGCAACTAGGGAAAATTCCTATAGTCTATCAGAGAAGGAATACTCCAAAGAAGGTGACAATGGAAGAGCATGATCAGAGAGCTCCTCCTAATGATGAGCTTAGCTACATGCATGAAGTGATCACAAGAAGTCAAAGAGAGCTGCAACAGTCTATAGAATCTCAAAGGGAAATGCGTGAAGCATTGACCGGTTCCATCAGAGATTTGACAAAGATTCTACAAGGGCACAACATATCTACAAATCAAGGAGCAACCAACAATGGTGAAGGAAGCTCTATTGGACCAGTTAGAACATCTGCCAAGCCTCCACATCAGATTTTCAGAGCCAAGTTTCTCCAAAGAGAGGAACAACCAGTTGAGGAAGAAATTCCAAGTGATGTTGATGACATGGAAGCATGGGGTAAAGAGTATGCAACACTTAGTTTCAAGGTAAGAGCTATGTTGTCCTTGAAGATTTTTGCGAGTTGAAAGATAGTAAGGGCACCAGAAAGAATAGAAGATCTCAACAGAGAAAACCACCATGCAAAAATTTGAGAGGAAGCAACCCATAGAGTATTCCACCATGCAATTTGAAGGAGAAGAATCTTCAATGGAAAAAGGTATGACTTCTAATGAGCAAAATGTTTGTATTAATGGGGAAGGCAAAGAGGAACAAACATTACTTGTTGGATGCAAAATTGAAAAAGATGTTTCAGTCCAAAAGGTACCTATCAATCTTCCAAAGAATGAGTCATTGTCATATGGGATGGATTTACCAAGCAGTAATGTTGATGAGCATGAATTTGTGAAAGGTGTTGATTCTTGTTCCACTTGTTTCCATGTCTGAAATCATGAGTCACAATAGGGGTAATGTTGTTTTAAATCTTTTGGAGGTTTCTAAATCAGCAACAGAAGGTAAACATTTTGATGATCTTCTTTATAAGGAGGTTAGTAGTAGCAAGGATTTATTGCATCATCTTCATACTATGTTATTACAACAATTCCATCATGAGGATATTCAACCTATTGTGGACAAGAATGCTAGGGAACTGGTACAACAAAGTCAAGTTATCATGAAGACAAAGAATGATGAAGATCTTGATGATACTCCAAGGTATGAAAAGAATGATAATAGGTCATATTTATTGCTGCATATTCGGACTTGCTTTCCTCATGAGAAGTATGGTTATACAAATTGTAATATGGAGCATGTGGATCCCTTGTTCTTAATTCATGATTGTGAGCATCATGAGAGCTACATACTTTGGCAAGAGCTCTCTCACTTGACAGGTACAAGATCTCGAATCTTGGAGCACTATAGCATGTTTTGTCTCGTGCACATGGCACTTGGACAGATGAGTTACAATTGCTTGAGGGCAAGCAATTTGGGAAGGGAGGATTGTAATATCCCCTTCTCGGTCAAAGACCCTTAGCCCAATTTTGTTTCCCGACGGCTAAGGGAGGAATAAAAGGGAAACTTGTCATAATAAATTAATCATAAAGTGCATCTTAAAATATTATTATAAGCACTTTATTAATTTATTAATGACAAAGTGAAAAAGAAAAAGAAAGAAAATATAAAGTGATAAAATAAAATTAGAAAAAAGAAGTCACTTTATTTATTTTATTTTCCCTAAGGAAAATGCGACCCATATGGAGGAGGGAAAAAGGTAAAAGAAAATATTAAATGCAGCCAAAGAAATTTGATTGGTGGTTGTGGGTGGCAAAAAGGTCAAAAATTGTTATAAAAGCAAGTCAACTTGCAAGGGAAGGACATCTTTTGCATTTTGACAAATTCTGAATTTTGGTGTGAGCTTGTAAGCTTTGCATAACAACTCCAAAGGACGAAAACCCTTTGAAGTTAGCTTTAGAGGACGAAAACCCTCTTTAAGCTTAGAGAGAATGAGAAAAACTCTTCTTTCTTTTGAGAGGGATCTCCATTCAGGGGTTTCCATTGAATTTTAGAGTTCTATTGTGTTTTCTAGCAGTGTATGAAGGCTGTTTTTGCAGATTTGGGCAAGGGTTTAAAGGAGAATAATTGTTGCTTTGAGACATCCCTTTATTTCCAGCTCTTTCATAGTGAAGTGACACATTGTGAGCAATTTGGAGTGATCTAGAGTTGGTTCTGATTTGCATTTTTGAATAAGATTTTTGGAGATACCCTTGGATCACTGAAATTAATTTATTTCCCTCATTAATTTTCCCCTTAGCCTACGGGAAATTAAAAAAGAATAGGTTTCGGGTATCCATAATTAATTAATTGTAAAAATGGGACATTTCATAATATTTAAAATAAAAATTACAGTACAATTATTATTAACGAGTAATTAATAACTAGTCTCATGCTAATTAAATAATTAATAAACACACACATACTAATATTATACCAATTAACTAAGCACATACAAATAATTAAAATATACAAATACACCGATACCATCACAATTAACTATTCTCATACCAATATTAAAAATCATTAATAATCACACAAATACACTAATACCATAACAACTAACCAATCCCATACCAATAGTAAAAAAATGAATACACTAACACCTTAACAATTAACTAATCTTGTACCAATAATAAAAACACATACACTAATACCTTAACAATTAACTAATATTATACCAATTATAAAAACACAAATAAACTAATACCGTAGTAATTTGATTAGTTCCATACCATTAAAATATTTACTAAACACAAAACACTCATATCATAGCAATTACCTAGTCCCAAACTCATATCAAGTATTTACTACTTTCTACCATATCTATCAATTGCATTTGCTTCGGTAGGATCCACCATATCATGGCTTTATTTGATATTAAGGCACCACCTACTGGAAAAGAAAATTGTTTTAGAGTCCCTAAAGGTGTGAGAGGCCGAGTTATCGATGTGAGATGTATAGAGGAAGAAGATTATTCTGGCGATATTGTGGAAAAAGTCCATGTATATATTTCACAAAAACGTAAAATACAAGTGGGTGATAAAGTAGCTGGAAGGCATGGTAATAAAGGTATTAGTTCAAGAGTTTTGCCCATACAAGATATGCCTTATTTATAGAATGGAACAATAGTGGATACAATATAAAATCCCTTAGGGGTACCTTCATGAATGAATGTAGGACACATCTTTGAATGTTTTTCTTTCTGTTTTAACATGAGAACTAATGAACAAACATCATAGAATAACACCTTTTGACGAAAGATACGAGCGAGAAGCTTCTAGAAAACTAGTGTTTTCTGAGCTTTATAAAGCTAGCGAGCAAACAGCTAATCCATGGGTATTTGAACCTGATCATCCTGGAAAACATAGATTAATTGATGGAAGAACAGGAGAAATTTTTGAACAACCTGTTACAATAGGAATAGCTTATATATCGAAATTGTGTCATCAAGTTGCTGACAAAATTCATGCACGTTCCAGTGGACCTTATACAATGGTTACCACAGCAACCTTTGAAAGGAAGTTTGAGCGAGGACAACTAGTAGGAGAATTGGAATTTTTGGTTCTCAAATGTTTTCGTGCTGCTTGTATTTTATGATATGCATGTACAATGGTTACACAGCAACCTCTGAAAGGAAAATCCAAACGAGGAGGGCAACGACTAGGAGAAATGGAAGTTTGGGCTCTAGAAGGTTTTGGTGTTGCTTATATTTTACACGAGATGCTTACTTTGAAATCTGACCATATTGATGCTCGTGAAAAAGTATTTGGTGCCATTCTCACTGGAGAGCCAATGCCTAAATCTAGCACTCCTACAGAATCTTTCCGATTGCTCAGTCGAGAACTACGATCTTTAGCTCTAGAATTGAATCATACTATTCTATCTGAGAAAGACTTTCAGATAGATAGGAAGGAAGTTTGATCAAAATCAATCAAAATTTTTTTTTATGAGTGAACAGGATAAACATCAACAACTTCGAATTGGATTAGTTTCTCCCGAGCAGATTCTTGCTTGGTCTGAAAGAATTTTACCTAATGGAGAAAGAGTTGGAGAAGTGACTACAGACTATACTTTAGATTATAAAACTTATGAACCCGAAAGAGATGGGTTATTTTGTGAAAAAATCTTTGGGCCTAAGAAAAGGGGAGTTTGTGCTTGTGGAAAATCTCGAGTCATCGATAATGAAAAGGAAGACCACAAATCCAATTTTTGTGCCCAATGTGGAGTTGAACTTGTTGATTCTTGAATTCTAAGATATTTCAAACAATGCCGTAGTTAGATCACAAATCTATTAGATACAACTCGAAAGGAATTAGAAGACCTAGTATACTGCGATGTGTGACTTGATCACAAGCTTTGGTTAATAAATGTGCATTAATTGTCATCCTATTCAATCTTATTAGAATGCCTTAGCTCTGACACGTCCCTCGGGAAGAGTAGCATGAAGCTCAGAGATGTTGATAAAGAGGCATGAATCTAGGGTTAATATCTTGTATATTAAATTGTTAATTGGATGTAATGTCCCTTTTTGGGGACTTCCGGAAAATAGCTAGGGCTGAATGAGAGATGACTGAAATTAATTTTTAGATGGCTGTAATCAGACTTCTGAGGGCTGGATATGACTGAAAATGCACACGGAAACTTGCAATTTTTCCTTCCTAGGGCAGCGACCTGTTTTGGGAACTCCCACTCACTTTTGGATGCCCTAAACTCATTGAAAATATGCCCAATCAAGCTCAAAATTTCTGATTAATTACCAACAATCAAAATATGAAGGAAAACTGATTTTTAGTGCCCTAGAATTGAAGATATGAATTTCTATAAACCCTTGTCTACAAAGTTACTTTAAAAATTCATAACTTTACCTAGGAAGCTCCAAAATTCATGAAACTTGGGATCTTGGGGTTTAAAAATATGAAGAATGCAAATATCAACTCAACTTGCCCAAACATCCACTCAAACATGCCAAATCTGACCTACAAGCAATTCACCCCTCTTGGAAATAATGAATTAGTGGCTCAAACATGCAAGGAAATGATTGCTTTCACCTTTAATAATTAGTATAAGTCCATCCATGCAAGAAATCATACCATACATCCATCAAAACATATCCAACATGCTCATGATACAAGTCACCTAGGGCTAGATAGAAAGATATCAGCTTTGAATTCCTGGAGATATTTAATAATTCTAAATATCCTTGCTTAAGGGTTTCGTCTCCAAGACAAGTTCCACTACAAGGGTTTGTTCTTGAAGTGGTCTCAAAAAGGGTTTTCGTCCTTGATGAGAGAGAGGAAAGGTACAACCTTTACCCAAAAGAAATAATAAGATTCAACATATCCATCAAATGGCCAAGCAACCTCCTTTTATAACAATAAGGGGTGCTACATTTCAAATGATGGCCGACCTTATAATAAGTACCTTTTAATTATCTAATTTGTATTTAGAGCCTACATGCTCAAAATACCTTATATTCTAATTAAATAAGTTCTTCTATTAGAGTGCTTGGCTTCCCAATATGAATACATGATAATAATGAAAATATCTACTTAGAAAATGTTGTCCAAGTCTTCCTCTTGCTTCTTTCCTTAAACCCACAGGCAGGAAGAATGGGTTGAGGTCTTCAATTCCGTTAATCTCCAAAAAGGGACATGACATTGGACTTTGTAAAAACAATTGTTATCTTATAAGATATAAGAATGCAATGAAAATTTCATTCTATTTCAGATTATCCTTTATTTATTCCGGACAAAAAGGATATATGGTTATAGGAGTCTATTCATTACACATGCTTCAAAAAGTATTGTAACCATCAAAGTAAACTAGAAAACCTATAAGATCAAATAGAATGAGATATAGACAAGTAAATCCCTTATGAGCTTCAAATGAGTTGAAGGTTTTCCACAAAAACATATCTTTCAAAAGGGAGGAGTCTACTCAATAATTTCGTATTTATCATACAAATTGTAAACGAATATGTGAATCAACTTGGAACTTGAACAAAGAGTAACTATTTAGTCTTTCTATAGAGCAAAAAAACATTATTATGCATAATAATACATAATCACTTTCCAGTTTATTATAGTTACTTGAGCCGGATGAGAGAAAACTTTCATGTCCGATTCTGAGGGGGGGAAATCCTAGAATAACCTATCCAAATGTTTGTATTACTAGGCCCATAGCTAATAAGCCAACTTTATTGCGATTTCAGGCTTCACTTAAATCTAAGTATCAATCCTGGCCAGAGATTACTGCTTATTATCTCTCTTGGGATTTTGATTTTGGGCTATTTCAAGAGAGAGAAATAGCCACTGGGGGAAAAGCTATCAGAGACCAACTAGCTGGTCTGGATTTACAAATTATTCTAGATCGTTCATATGTGGAATGGAAGAGATTGGACGAGATAATATCTATATTTTTTACGGGGACTGAGGATGTAGAACAGTATGTAGAAGAGGAGGAGGGATTGATGTATGATAAATTTAAAGAGCAAGAACTTCAAAGATTTTTTTGGGTTAGATGCGAGATTAGCTCAATATTTTGGTCAAACAATCGTTTTATGCCTATTACCAGTTCTTCCTCCCGATCTGAGGCCAATGTTTCAATTAGATGAAGTTGGACTGATTAGTTCAGATCTCAATGAACTTTATCAAACAGTTATCCGTCGAAATAATCTTCTTAACCACTTCATAGATAATAGTGTATCTGTAATGGCGGATTTCTTGATTGATCAAAAGAAATTAATCCAAGAAGCCGTAGATGCACTTCTTGATAACGGCATCAGCGGACAACCAGTGAGAGATAGTCATGATAGGCCTTATAAATCGTTCTCAGATTTCATCCAAGGCAAAGAAGGAAGATTTCGTGAAAATTTACTTGGTAAACGAGTTGATTATTCAGGTCGTTCTGTTATTGTGGTAGGTCCCCTTCTCTCATTGTATCAATGTGGATTACCCCGAGAAATCGCAATAGAACTTTTTCAAGCATTTTTAATTCGTGATCTAATTGAACGACAGATTGCTCCCAATCTAAGAGCTGCTAAAATTATAATTCGAGATAGGGGACCCATTATATGGAACGTACTTAAACAAATTATGCAAAGACATCCCATATTGTTAAATCGAGCGCCTGCCTTACATCTATGTTTTCCAGGATGATCAGGTTCAAATACCCATGGATTAGCTGTTTGCTCGCTAGCTTTATAAAGCTCAGAAAACACTAGTTTTCTAGAAGCTTCTCGCTCGTATCTTTCGTCAAAAGGTGCTATTCTATAATGTTTGTTCATTAGTTCTCCTGCTAAACCGAGCAAACATTCAAAGATCTGTCCTACATTCATTCGTGAAGGTACCCCTAATGGATTCAGTACCATATGCACTAGTGTTCCATTCTGTAAATAAGACATATCTTGTCTGGGAAAAAACTCTTGAAATAATACCTTTATTACCATGCCTTCCAGCTACTTTATCACTCACTTGCATTTTATGTTTTTGTGAAATATACACATACTTCTCCACAATATCGCTGAAATTATCTTCTTCCTGGATACATCTCCCATTGCTAACTAAAACGTTGTTTTGAAATTAAATGGTCTGTCAGTTGCCGAGACATTTTAAATCTGGGACACGAATTCATATTCTTAGCCATTATAGAGACAGATGTACACTCCATCAGTGGCCTTTGCACTGGATTCCTTGAACTTTGAAATAATCTGCTCTGGTATAGCTAGATATTATCTGAATTTGTAGACATATTTGCATATGAATATGTTTCCTTTGTTTCAAAGAGTGAACTCCTGCAGTTGTTATTTTTGTCAGGTGGTGATTTTAAATTCTGATGTTCAAGTTCCTCAGAATGGCCTGCAAGCTCTTGCGAAAGCCTTGCTGCAAAAGTCTATTGCAACTAAAATTCAGGTAGGAAGCACTTAGTGTTTAGAATGTATTTGATATTAACGACCATACAGCTTTGGAAGAATTTCTTCCTGTAAAAACAATTTTCATATTGTGCTTATTGGTTCTAACTAGGTAATTGGGAAAGCTAGGTACCGATCGTCAAATTTAGTGAGAAGGAAAGCAATGTGGAATTTGATGTAAGGTTTGTGATTTTCATAACATGCTTAACTATTTGAGATGCTTTCTTAGTTTTTGGTTCCAAATTTAATTTCAAGATTCACCTTTAAGTTAGATTTATTACCGTTATTGGTTTGGGAACTTACTTCAAAATGTCTTTGTTAAGCTGCCCGCATGAAACTTGTTTGATTTTTTTCCCCACAAGAGAGATACGCTCTAAACATGTATTAATTTTCTTTGTTCGTTTTGCATCACAATTGTTCTAAAAGTAAAAACTTATAATGGTATGTTGTGCGTAGATCTATTAATGAAAAATCATAGACCACTTTCTACCAATATTCTAGAAACCAGTACAATTTTGTTAACTGAAAATATTGTTTACAAAAAGGACAAACCATTGAAAATTGGAAGACAATATACAGTTTTTGATCAAGTGGATGGTTAAAGTTGCAGATTTTGCATTCAATCCTCTTTACTTATTGGAGAGAGATTATTTGCTTATTTAGTCATTCTTTAGTAAAGGAAGCCATTTGTAGTGCAGATTTGATGTTTGCTGAATCTCATTTAGGTGACTACTCTGTTTTTATAGATACATATTCAGATATCTTCTGCTTTGTACATATTGTGTCATGCCACAGGCTCATTTGTAGAATTAACCTCCCAGGAGTCATGTTTTTGCATTTCCAAATGGAAATGATCCCAAAACATTTCTGAAATGTCCAAAAATGGACATTCTGTTTCTGAGGTGTTTCCAGAAGTGACTTAGTGTTTCTGCTTCATTTTGAAGCGGTTTCTGATGCCACGGCTCTGCAAAAAGTGAAAAGTATTAAAGAAAAAAATTAATCAACTCTAGACCTAACTTCAACTGTGTTCATCCAAGGGTGAAACCATGAAAGACAAACCTGCTGCTCCAGGGGAAGACCATTTTCTGCTCCAAGGGAATTGGGAAAGCATTTGGAAATAACTCTATTTTCAAATTTTCATGAATCCAATTTTATAGGCACCCTGTACCAGAGACGGGGATAGGGACAGGTAGAGGAAACAGGTAAGGGAGAGGGTAAAATACAAAAATTAAGTGTGCACACATACCCACATGTGGGCACGTACACACATGCAGCACGCGCACACGCACACGTGCGCACACACACACATCAGAAATACAAACATTACAAGATTTTAAAACGAGAATTCACATTTAGAATAATTGGTAATCATTTACAATATGTGAACAGTACATATTGATATTGAAAAATGCTGTGAAAAGCTAGGAGATGTCAGAAACCCTTGGCCTCCTCAAGGTTCATGGAGAAATAGCTCTCTTTCATGGTGTTAGATGTCAGTCTCCAAAGTAATTATTGGTCCTACCCTTCATTGCATGCGGCAATCCTACTTTATTTTGATTGTTAGCAATGGCTGAATAATCTTGAAGGTCTGTATGTAGAAGCTGATGATCATAGAGAATTCCTTCCTCATGTATTTTCTGTTAGTTTATGGAAAATTGTATGCAAATCAGGCAATCATGTAATTTACCAGCACAGGCTACATTGTATATTTGTTTGTTAGAATAAAATTGCTTATGCAAATCAGGCAATGCTATAGTTTACTAGCACGTGCTACTAATATGGAGGACCCCTCTTTCCAATTTCAGTTGACTGATAATGCTTTTGTACACAGCTATGTTAACCCTTGTTTTCTCTTCTTTTGAGTACCACTTTGGGCTTTTGTAAGAAAATTCTCTAATACAAAAATGCCATAAAATTTCATGCCAAAATCAGCAAAATAAATGCCTACTAGAATTTTCTTTAGCTCTTTTAACTCTCTTCAATCACTTATTAGCACGAGGAAAAAAAAACTCCCATGTACTTCACAATTTATATGACACATTTAAAGAATTTTTATAGGAAGTTTCTGGGATATGTAGATGCTAGAGATGTTAGCTGAAGTATCCTGACATTTGGGGATGTCCCCGCAGGAGTTTCCAAGACGGAGACAACTCTATGAGTATTAGGGACCAGCCTCTAGGGTGCAAGTTTTTGGGCAGCTACAGCTTAATCTCTTTATGCAAGAAAAACGGAAATTATGGATACTTTTTGTTTTTATGTTTTTAATATTTAGATTTTTGCATGAACCGTTCCACACTGTTTCACATCCAGGAAATCCTGCCAATCTGTGTTTGCCATTTTCGTTTCCATTTCCATTTCATGGTAAATTAGGCAACAGTTCATTGGTACCAAACAAAATTTTCATTAGATATATGGGAGGCTTTTTCTCGCCTCGTTTTAAAGAATTGAATCCATTTTGTTTGACTTAAAAGACATGAATTTTGGTTTCCCATAACTATAACTGCCTCCCTGGTCTGCATCTATGCATTGAAATGTGATTTTTGTTATTACTTAGTATGTATTTCATTCCTATTCAAGAGCTGATAGAATATGATGGATGAGGAATTCTTGATGCCCAAATTATTATATAGACTATAATTGTTGAAATTGTATTGTGGTTGGGTCCACGTCCACTCAATAAGTGGTTAACCGATGGATGGTAACTTTCAAATGGAGCATACTAAAGGTCTGAATAAACGATATCAGGCATAATTGATGAGTGTCAGTACTAATACTGTTAGATATTTTGAAGCAGCATATTTATTAGCACATAAACCCACCTCCTTATCTTGAAATTTGCCTCGCACTTGAAGAACTAATCCTTCAACAATTGATCATGTTCATGTTGTGAACCTAATAAATAATAATAATAGGTTCTGGCCTGAATCAGAGTATTTTTGGATAAATGGCTAGAAGTGGCAGAGATGGCATGTATGACAGGTGTAGAGGGTGGTATATGCATGAGGGAAGGGTAAACCACACGAAAGTGACTAAAAAGGAAAAATGCGAAGTTAGCCGGGATGGGATGAAATGGAATTTGAAATCACCTCTTTCGTTAATGATAAAATTTGAAAATCAAATGCATGATAAACCCAAAAATACTTTGGGTGCAGAAATTGTTTGATCATAAAAATAGTGTTATTTTCTTATTAATATGAAAATGATCATTACGTTACAATTCGTATGGTTGCAAGATTTATAGATATTGCACAATCAAACATAGCTATGGTTGTAAACTATTTATCAACCTAACTAAAGTAAAAATTACGGAATATTATTGTCCCAACAATATAATAAAATGGATTCTACCTACGTGAGAATAAGTTACTCTTTTATTTGACAATGGAGAATTCATCACCCCTAGGCCTAACCTAACATATGGTCTCAAGTAAACAAGAGAGATTCTATGTGTAAGTGAGTTTGTGAAGGCATCTGCACGTTGTTCTTTTGTTGGACAAAGCTAGAGTTGGATGTTGTGTTCTTTGAACATGTTCGCGTATGAAATGAACTGTTCTTGGATGTGCTTCATGTGCTCATGAAACAATGGATTGCAAAAATGTTTGAGAACACCATCCTTGTCAACATATAGGATGGTTGGTTGTTTCTATGGTACTCCTAATCCTTCTAGTATGCAACATAGCCATATCGCTTTGCAGAGACAACTCCTCTTGCAACACTATATTTTGCTTCATTGGAAGATCAAAAAATGAATATTTGTTTCTTGCTCTCCTGTGATATTGCACCAAATCCCAAAGAAAACACATATCCATAAGTGTATTCTCTGTTGTCAATATTTCCTGCATGACTTGAATTTGAATATCATGTCAAGAACATATCATTCTTCTTGTATTCTGGGCCAAAATCCATTGTACCTTGTTTATATCTGAAAATCCGCTTTGTTGCATTCTAGTGACATATTTTTGTTCTTACATGAACCGTGAGAGATAGCTAACAACATAGTTGATGTCTGGCCTAGTATATGTCAAGTAAATGAGACTCCAATTAACTATTGATAGAGTTGCATTTATTTGTGGTGATGGATCGAGCGAGACAACTAAATCTTTACCTCCATGCGTGTTGGAATAGGTTTACAATCCATCATCCAAAACTTCTCGAGCATTATCTTGGCATATTCATTTGAGACACGAAGATGTGGTGTTCCTTTTTCATACTTTTAGTCCAAAACAATGAGTGTAATAGCCTCGAGATTTGTCACGTCGAACAATCGTTTGAGACATTTCTTCGTTGCATCGATAAACTTCATCAAACTACTAGTGATGACTAGATCGTTGACATATACAACCACAATCACAATCTCCCCCTGTTGTTTGAGGTAGAGATTTGGATTATAAGGACTCCTTTGAAATCCATGTTGAACGAGATGCTCATCAATCTTTATATACTAGGCTCGGGAGCTTGTTTGAGACTATACAATGATTTTATGAGCCTACACACATTTTCTTCTTTTCAGGTGTGACAAAACCTTTTGATTGAGTCATGTAGACTTCTTCCTATAGATCCATTAAGAAAGACACTTTTTACATCCATTTGGTGGATCTTTCCAGTCCAAAGCGAAAGCCGAGAGACAATATCATTATGATAGTCTTAATTTTGGTTGTGGAGCAAACATCTCTTCATAGTCAATGCCTTCTTTTTGAGCATACCCTTTTGCTATGAGCCTTGCCTTGTACTTGTCAATACTACCATTTGCTTTGTATTTTATCTTGAATACCCATTTACTGACCTTTAGATTTCCTCCTTGGTGAAAGATCTACAAGTTGTCTTGTTTTTTTCATCAATGATTGATATTTTGCATTCATGGCATCTTTCCAAGGTTTTGACTCTAGGGCTTCCTAAATTGTAGAGGGCTCAATAAATTCTACCATTGTGCTCATTAGGGCCAAATTGACCTCTTCTTGAGCCATATTGTGAGTCCTTGGTCTAGTAGTGGATGTGTCGAGACTCCATCCAATTTTGCATCTCATATCACATTTGTATACCATTTAGGCATATGTTCAACAATTCTTGTGGGTTGTGGAGTTGGAGGCCCCGATTGATCATCGTATCATCCTCATCATCACTATCACCATTAGAGCTTTGATCACCTTTGAATTATCAACATGAGTATGCATCGGTGAGTGTGTGGAGGGTGGATTGGTCTCACCCTTCTCATCAAACTCAACATCCCTACTTATATATATTTTTCTAGTTTTTGGATCCATCAGTTTGTAACCCAATGTATCTTCACTATACCCTAAAAGATGTATGGTGTGGACTTGTTATCCAATTTTGTTCTCTTCTTCTTAGGGATGTGCATGTGAGCCTTACATCCAAAAACATGAAGATGAGCTATTGATGGTTTGTGCCTTGACCATGCTTCTTTTAGATATACTCCATCAAAAGTTGTAGTAGGAACCCTATTTAACAAGCTAATTGTTGTTCTTACTTCTTTTGCCTAGTATGTTTTTTGCCAAACCTCAATCTTCAATCATAGAACACACCATTTCCATGATAGTGTGGTTCCGTCTTTGTGCAACACCATTTTGTTGTGGAGTATGGGGTGGAGTCAATTGATGACAAATACCATGTTTGGTTAAAAGCGTCGAGAATTCATTACCGGTGTATTCCACCCTCGATTTGAGTGGAGAGTTTTGATTTTACAATCAATTTAGTTTCCACAGATGCTTTGAATTCTAAAGTGTGGAAGGTTTGGTCCTTTGGCTTGAGTATACCCATATTTTTCGTGAATAATCAACAAAGATCTAGAAATATCTGAAACCCAATGTGAATAGGTCTCAAAGGTCCACAAAGACCGGTATGCACCATATCTATCTTTTCAGAAGCTTTAAAAATACTTTTTCCAAATGGTGCTCGATGTTGTTTTCTTCTCTAGACAAATGGGGTAGATATCTATATTCTTCTTTGATGGAGGAAGTCCTCACACCATGTTATGATGACTTAATGCGACCACGTATCAAAAAATCATGTGCCCATATTTTAGGTGACATAAAGCTGCGAGTCTAAATCTTTTGCAATTGGTGCCTGATTATTCTTGAACAAAATCAAGTTGGAACATTTTCCCAACTCTAGATGCTTGTGTGACTATCTTTGAGCATTTTGACTTGTCTCTTAATGAGGCACATCTTTTTACCACCTTTACTGATCAAAATCAACTTTTAGGTTGAGCTCCAGTAGTTGATTGTGACAGAGTAGTTTTGGGTAAGTCCTAGGACATATAGGACTTGAGTGATTTTGCAGTTATGGATGCCAAGTGGTGAGGAAATGTCACCAATATCTTGGACATGAGAGGACGTATCATCAGCCAAAGAGACATGGTTTTGGTAGGTGTATCTTTTCTTTCGTTCATGTGCAAAGTTGCACATGAGTCAACATATCTTGAATAGAACTTCGTGAAGTTGATGCCTCTGAAATTGTGAAGCATAGAGGAAGTCCTTGTCGAGGGTTTGTCTTCTGTTCTTGCCAATGTTACCATGTTGTTGCTGTTTTGTTTTCAGTTTCCCTTCTCTATTCTTGTGACTTATTCTATTGTCCCTATGGTATTTGTTAATTATTGGGCTTCTTGTTGCTTGAAGAGCCCTGTTGGAATGCATTATACCAACAATCTTTCAAATCATGCCCTTTTTACCACAAATTAGGCATTGTTTATGCTGTTTGTTCCCTTGCTGATTCTGTTGATTACCTTGCTTCGGGATTCTTTTGAAGGCTTCATGGGCCTCTTCCCTTCTGTTGTGAAGCAAAGACATGTTATTTTGCCTCTTCTATTGTGTGCATGGATTCTTCTTGTTGCAAGATGTTAACCTCTTTAAAGGTTAGTTTCTATTTAGTGACATTCAATGTAGTCATAAAAATTCTATAAGAGGGGTGTAGTGCTCTCAAGACAATTGATACGAGAGAGTCATCTGTCATCTACTCACCCAATGCTTCAGTGCAAGGCCTTCAAAGTTGCAACATGCCTAAGAAAGGCTTCAACCTTTTCACATCCATTTACAAGGCGTTGTTGTGCACAACTTTACTTAGTTGCTTACTCTTCCCCCATTCATATTCTTTTGAACTTTATTGCTACACACAAGTCCATTGAGATGCTTTTGATACACTCCACTTTTGTTCCATTGCATGTGTTCCTTGGTGTTGTGGTGCAAGCTTTTCTCCTATGTGACCAACTCATTCTTGCTTTTGCACAAGACAAGATAATTCTTGTGCATGGTCACTCATCCTTTCCAACATGGCTACCCCTATTTGCGTGTTCGCTTCCCTCCCTTTATTTTGCGGGATCTCCTCACCTTTTTGCAAAACCTAATGACCTTGGTGTGCAATATCATCCTCCTCCTTCTCCTTTGGACTTAGAATAAATTCTTGTCCATTCTTCCGCACAAGCACTATATTAGCCCCTGCCATCATACTGACATCTCCTATCAAACTATTACGACCTCCCTAAAGAATACATTTCACGCATCCATTGGAAAGATGTTGCACAAAACCTTGTCCACGAATTTACCAATCTTCATCTTTACTTCACATTGTTCCGCAGACAATGCCATTCTAGCCTTCCACCAAATAGGTCACCCGATGCTTTGGATGCGATCTGCGCATCGAACCTAGCTTATCCACCATCTTATTGGACACTAAGTTGTCCATTGCTCTTCTTATCAACTATTACTATGCAACATTTGCCCTTTGTTTTGCACTTAGTCGGGGATATGTTTTGGCTTGGGCTAAACTACTATTTCTGAAATCCTTAAGAATATCCTCATTGTGAGTAGATCTTCCCAACCTTAGGTTCTTCTACATTTATGGGTGCAACAATGGACTCCACGACCGCTTGCAAAACTTGCACACCACCTCCACAACTACTCCCCTCACCACCACTTTGCACATAAGGGCATTCATACGCTTGGTGACCTAAATCTTCACATCGAAAGTAGGTTCCTCCAAAGGATCTACGTGGTCCTCTCTCAATGTTACTACGCCTCTCCTCAAAGTAGATTCTCTTCTCTCTTGCAATGCTTGCCCTGTCTTCCCTCTCGGCAAAGTGCGTCGGTTGCTCCATCCCACCTCCAAGCTTCCCCTTTCCTCTTGTAGAAATTTGATGTTTGTGCATGAGCTTCTCCTCATCCCGAAAAGCATATTGGTATGCCTCCTCGAATCTCTGCGGTTGCACCATATTGATCTCATCTTGGATATTCAAGTGCAAGTCGTTGATATACCTTACTGAACTTTCTCCTTGTCCAACTCACTACGACCAGCTCGATGGTGATCCATAGAACTCCTTGGTGTACTCTTTCATGATCATCTCCTTACGCCGCAAGTTACGTAACATTTTCAACAAGTGTACTTGGTAATTACTAGGCAAAAACTTCCTCTTCAACTTTCTGACCATCCTCTCCCAATGGTTAATCTTATCTTTACCCTCCCTATTGTGCTCTAACTAATCCTCTTTCCACCACAAGGCCGCATGACTTTTCAACTTTATCGCACCACCTTCACCTTGTGTAGATCCACATTCCGTTGAATTATAAGTACTCTCTCTGTGAGCCAATCAATTAGCTCTTACGTGTTCAACATCCTTAAAAACACAAAACCTCCATCCTCATTCCTTTCTTGATCTTTGAGATGGCTTTGATGAGTCTCTCTTCTCCTCTATCCAATTATGCGGAGTCACGGACCCGGTTCTTCGACCTCTGCATGACTCACATCATCCCCTATGACGAATCTCTCCTTAGATTTTCTTCCACTGTAGTCAGCCTCGTTGAACCGACCTTAAGATCTCCACGATCTCCTTTAGTTTTCTGTAATGCCAACATTCTTTGTTCTAGCTCGTAGGTACTCTCCTTGGCGCATCTTTGCACAAAACTCACTATTGCACTCTCCAGATGCAAATTTACGTAGGTTTCATCACACCCAACAAGACTCCCTTCATACAAGATCTTGCACTTCTCACCATCACCACACCTACCCAATGCAACCCGCCTACATAACAAGACTCCCTTCACATAGAATCTTGCACTTCTCACCACCACCACACCTTCTGACCAACACTCTCTGATTGGAAGATGCGTCCACTGCTTTCTCCCACATGTCAATGTGGAAAACAAGAATTCCTCACCATTTGCAAGATGTTTCCGCTTTGATCTGGCTGATGTAGTCGTGGTTAGGGGTCTCAATAAAGAGATGCCTTAGACTATGCTGCCTACCAATCAGATCTCACACAATCACAATATTCAGAATGAACATCCATTTTATTGATCAACAAGAAAACAAAATATTTACAATTTAAATATGTCTACTCATCTTGATGTCTACTAATACAATTACAACTTAATGCAACATATTCGGTTCAAAGAACGGACGGATTTGCTCTTTCTCATTCTCTCCTCTCAAAATGCACATGTCAATGTGCGTCTTACTCAAACCTGTCATGGTTCGAGGCTCAACTCCTCTACCCTTGCAGTCATCTCTTGTGCAATTTACAAGCTCAAGCTTCCATAATTCAAACATTAGATTGGTATTTATAGGAACACCTGAAGCAAGGCAATGCCTTCCCAACTGGTAGATCAGCCCCACCTTCCCCAGATCCACAGCCAAGCTACCAATTGTCAAATTCTCTAGAAAACTTCAGCATTAAGCTATCGCATATGGATCCCCCAAATTCTGCCATGAAACATAGATCATCCATCACATAGATCGATCAAATCTGCAAGTGCAAAAGTTTGTAACATTGCGCAAAACTAGGCCGCACAAAACAATCCGCAACCATCAAGCGCCTTCATCTTTCCATCGTTTCCTAGAACTTCTGCACATGACCATAGAATTTTGCGGATCTAGAAATTCCCATCCAAGATCAAAATGGACTGCACACAAACCGAAACATTTGCATGAAACTGCTTATTCAAATCTATTTTCTTTTTGTGTGATGCAGGCTTGCGCATGAACTTGGATACTTCGCATCATTGGTTGTCTCCCAAGTCTATATTCGAATAATAGTGCAGAATAGGACTGTCACTATCATCAATCACTGTGAACAAGCCAATACAATACCTGATAATATTGATAGGCGAGTGGCTTGGGCTATGTATGCTTGACTGGGCAATATTTGGAGGGAGCTTGTCCTATTTCTTTGAAACACTTGTAGCCCCCAACATTGATGATCCCCATAAGCACATAGAAAACTGGCAATGTGTGTTTGTGAGGTGTGGCGGTTGGATTTATAGGCCGAAGAACAACAGATCCACCATGTCTATCACAAGAATGGGAAGGAGCTCCCTTGGTCATTTCTTTTCGAGGGAGATGTGGTCATATTGATCTATCAACATCTATGCAAGTAGCTATAGTCTCCAACAAATGCTTAGCGCTCCCAATTATTAGAATAGGAGGAAAGGAGGTGATGAATTGAGTAGCCTCGTGGGGGATCCGAATAGTGTTTGATGCCCGAGAGTGATTTCTTATCGGAGGTATAGAGGCAAACACCTTTGTTTTGGAAAACAAATAAAGTAGCAATTGATCCTCCAAAGTTTATTTATAGACAATAATATCCCCCTCAAATTCTGTAGTAGAGAGGACTCTAAAATAAAGCATTCCTTGGTTCCAATCTTTTAAGAGAACAAAGGTGATAAATCCTTATCCCCGCTAGGAATATGGTGTCCACTAGTGAAAGCATACATTAACCGATCAATTGGGATACGATGCCACTAGACCAGTGATGTTGGATATAATGGGGGCAACTGATGATACCATTATCAATCTGCAAGCACCTTAGCCTTTGTGGCTACTTAATCATAGAATCAACTATCACCAATATGAGTTAGGCGAGAGAACACAAAGACTAGCATTTCGGAAATTGAAGTAGCTGACTCACTCGGAAGAAATTAGACATCAAAGTCAGTGTCGAATTGAGAGTTGTTTATTCTGACTTTGGAGAGATTAAATCAATATAAAAGAGTGCAATAAATGGTGTTTAATTCCTATGTTGCGGGGTTAGCCCAGACCCCGATCCACGCGATATGTATCCGGTACGGATACGTGAGGGTATGGGTTCGGGTTCGCCTGGATATGTGGGGATACATCCAGGGTATGCCACGGGTACGTTTGGACGTACCCGGGACGTATCCCCACGTACCCGCCACGTACCCTGCGTCAAAAACGTCATTTAAAGCATTAAAACCTTTTTTTTTTATTTTTTGACTTAGTCAATGCATAAAACCGAACCCTAATATTAAAATGAATAAAATATTACACCCTAATCACCTCAAAAAGTTATAAAAAGCACTCACCCTCTCATTTGAAATCACACAAACAATTCATTTTGACAATTTGATTCTAGTATATTTTTCAAATTTCAAGTTTTGTTCATATTCATGTTGACATGATATTTGTATATCATATGTATGGCAGCCACATGATCAATGAAAATGCAAAGTCTTAAGTGTATTGAATGTTTTGAACATTGATTCAAGTTTTGTATTACTATTTCAGTTTTTTATGGACTAAAAATGAGTAAAATGAGTATATGTACATATATATATATATATATATATATATATATATATATATATATTATATGTATACATATATACATATATATACACACACACACACACACACATATACGGACGTATCGTACCCAAGTATATATACATACATACATACATATATATATATGTATGTATGTATGCGTATGTATGTGTTTATATATATATATATATAATTTTTTAATATATATGTACGGACGTATCCAAGACGTATCGTACCCAAGGGTTTTTTAAAATTGACGTATCCGCGTATCGAACCCGTACTGAACCGGTACTCATACCCGTATCCTGGCAACATAGTTTAATTCTGAAGCCATATAAATAAGTGTGTGACTTTGTGAAACAAAATTTTGGATTTCTTCAATCCAGAGTCAAAATGGAATGTTTCCTGTCAAGAAATGTAGGTACAGATTTTCTAGACAGTTCCTCTTTGGGTTGGTCTGACCTCCTACAGAGAAGATGCCGAAAAGAGAACATTTGGTGCATGTTTGTAGATAGCTTCTATTAATTTCAACAGGGTTCATGGAAGTTCTTTTGAAGTCTTGCATGCAATGTTTCTTTTTCTTATTTGGTAAAGTTTGAAATCCTTATAGCTTCAAAAGTACTTTCCCTTCTCTCTTATTCTGGTGCTTCATTTGTAGTTGACAAGATTCTCCAATTGTTTTGTGATGGAAAATCTATATGATACTGAAGTCCATATGTAGTACCAATTTCACATACTTTTAATAGAAATTTATTATTTTATATAATGTCCAAAAATTTGATCATTTTTTTGTAGTTTGTTCCTTTGAATATGAATCTTGGAATGTTCTAGAATTGTATGTCATTGCAAGCCATTAAGCCTGCAGGCCTTGTACAATTACATATGCTTAGTAGTTTTTCTTAGGGCTTCTGAAATTTGGCAACCTTGTCTAAGCAGTTGATCTACCGCTTGCACTAAAAAATTGATTGCTGGTTTTAAATTCTAAGAATATGTGATTTTAAGAGTTGTATGTTTATTTGTAATCATATAGCTATATCTATTGCAGTTCTAATTGCAGTTGCATAATACCTTTGATTTCTCTGTTTACACTTCAATGTTCATCTCCTTTATATAATTCCATTGTATTGTGTTGTATGGCAGTTTTGATGTGCAAAATGGACCAGAGGCTGCAAAATTTATTAAGGTATGTTGATTCTTTGTGCTATTTAGACAACAGTTCTTTCTCGTGCTTCTGAAAATGGAGTTTAAAGTCAGGTGTACATTCAAATTTTTGATAATGAATTTGAACATTTTGTGCCTATGCAGATAAATCCCTTTATTTGGGCCTAGTTTTCTCTTGAACGTATCCAGTCTATGTAGGAAAGGATGGAATTTCCAAAGCGTCTATGTAACAACACCCCAATTTACCAACATTTTGATCGCATAAGCGATCTTGAAGGGAGGGGGATGACATGGACCTTAAATGCCAAAATTTGCGATATTGCACATCAATGAGCCCCATCATAGGTGAGCCTTAGATTAGTTAGAGGGCTGGATATAGGTCAAGCAGGTCATAATCACCTTCAATAAGGCCTTAAGATGGATGCTCAAGTAATTGGTTGCTCTCAAGTTAGTGGTAAAATACCTTAGTCACCATTGAGTACCCCTGGTAAAGCCTCAACTATTGATGGTTAATTTAATCCTTAAATGGATTAGCTGGGAGAATTCAAGAATTAGAACTGTAGGGAGATGGTGTCCTTCCTTTATGTCTGTAAAGGCCAATTTATCCTTTGAAATTAACATCCAATTCAAGTGTAATTCATAAGTTTCTGTTCTAAAGAGTCTTTCTTAGTTAGCTTTGTTATGAAGGTTCCTTCAGAGTTATAATGGACTATGCAGGTGCTTTCCACAAGAAACATGCATGATAAATATTTGTCAAAAGCAAACATGATAAAAGAGAATTTTTACTTTTCTCAGAAATTCCTTTGTATAATGTGAAACTTGCTTTTCCCTAATATAAGAGGAGCTTGATTTACTATAGAGAATAGCTTTATGGAACAAGTAAATGGGCAGCGCACATGTATTTTCATTAGCTTCTCGTGGAAAACTTGTCACAATGTTTTTTTAAACAAATATCGAGGTTTGTGAGTATGTTCATGGACTTGTTTATAATGAAAGCGATTCCCAATCCTTAGAAAATTCTTAAAAGGTCTGGTTATTCTTAAGAAGGTACACAAATGAGAAGAAAGTGACTTATAATCAAATCAAAATTATTCTCTGAGTATTTTGTGGCTACTTAATACACATGAATAGGGAAGCAAACTTGCCTCTTAAGATTGTTAATATAATTATCTATGTAGTACTCTTTGGTTCTTTTGTAATGCTGCATTATTCATAATTTTCCTGTTCTATAGTGAAATGTGTTGGCCATGTACCTGATTTCAAAGAATCTTTTGAGATTCGGAAATATTGTTGTAGTTCAGACAAGGATTAGTGATGCAATTCTGAATTGTGTTATTTGAAACTAAGCTTTTGGTGTGTCAGGTATAGATGAAAACTTGTAATGTCATAAGTAATGATCTTGCAAAACTAATCAAAGAGGAACTTATTATATTGAAAGATAATCATACAAGGAGAATCTAGGGTTGCTCCGAGAAGACACTTTTTTTTAATATTTTGAATAGATGCTTCATATATTAAAAGAAAACAATATTTACAACAAAGGCTGTACAAAAGAATCAAGAACTGCACAACAATATTTACAATATCGATTACAACTTAGTCAGTAAAACAACCAGAACAGAAAAAAATCAGAATAACTCCTAGGTTCTAACTGCTTTGCCTCCGGTGCAGAAAAAACCCTTTTGCATGTGGCCGCGATCAAATTTCACCTTTCCAAAGAAAATTAAATTATCAAGAGTGCATACCTAATTTGGAAGACATAATTACTTCTTAAGCTTCCATATGATAAACAAGGCAAAAAGGTATACACAATTCCAAATACTCTTAAAAGGATGACGAATAAGAGTATTGGAATCTCCCAACAAGGCTCCCTCCAATGTATATGTCCCTGAAAAGAGCTGGTAGGCGTGAATGAACTAACTTCCAACAAGATTTGGCAAAAGAGCATTCCCACAAAAGATGTTTAATAGTTTCCAACTTTGAACAATGGATACAAAGACCATCAGTAAGACCACTTTTAGACAATCGAGTTTTAGAAGCAAGCCTTAATATATCACAAGCCATCTAAAAATTCGAAGTTTATAAGAGACCCTTACTGCCCACACACTATGAAGTTGACGGATCCACACTGATTCTGAATCGGAAGAGAGCCACCTGACATGTCTCCAATGGATTCAGGAGGGGCTGATGGCTCCAAAAGATATTGCTAATGAGAGATGTTATATGACTGTGCTCCATAATGTGTTGAGCACCTTAAGAGTTCTTCATGAATTTTATTATAATGTTAAGTGTTGTCTTATGTAGTTTTTTTATTAAAGTATATTAGTTAATGTGTAATGAGCTATTGGCTAGATTTTATCAACTAAATAATGTTCTATTATAAATTCCCTCAACCATATTATAGATTTTTAGCATAATAGTAATATGGGGAGCACACACACCTCTCAACTCATGAACCATGTGCTGATTTTCTCATTTTGATTCATTCTCTTTGTGTTCACATCTTCTAACATTAGTATCAAAATAGGGAAGATTGCTCCCAATCGAGGAGTTCAGAGTTTTAGAAGCCCTATGGATGTACGCAATTATAAGGACGATGAGGAAAATAAGGTTAAGAAGCTAAGAGGTCACAAATCACGTGACAAGCTTCTGGAAATCTGCTCCTTTATCGTTGCTAGTGGCTCTCGCAGAGACGGATTAATAGTCAAAACACGGATTTCAGTCATGTTTTGAAGAGCTCGAGTTAGAACCATTGGAAAAGACAGTTTCTACAATCATGAACCGGACGTGTGTTTTAGACTAAAAAAAAACGTCATTGTTTTTGAAGATTTCAAGGGTGATTTCAGACACAATCGCTTTTTTTGAAGCAGATCATGATTTTGAGGTAAAAATTGCCATTAATTGACTGTTTAAGGGCACATATTAGAGAGAATAACTGTACAATATGCTAAGGCTTCATGATTTCTGTACATGGTCTGCAAAGGGAACACATTAGTCATCATTTTGATTTCATAGACCAAAAAACAATCACAATTTTGACACTTGCAAGATTTGTAGACACATTAGGGCATAGGACAGTCAAAACATCATTTTCTGAATTTAGGGCATGGGACACTGTCGCATTTTTGCTGCACATGATACAAAAATCAGGGGAAAAACAGAAGCTCAGATTAGTTGCTGCCATTAACGTTCAATTTATAGCTGTAGAAGATTCACGATTTGTCTGAAAATCGACATCTAGGGCACCCAATGTCTTTCAATGGGGAAGACTTTTTGCAGTCTTCATACTATTTTTCTAAGTTCCAGTGAGAAGGTACATGAGATTTGTAAGATATTTTTCTTGAAATTAATGCTGTAATATCTCATTCTCACTTGCATTTATTTGTGGGTGGCAGGACCAGAAGTTAGAATATAGACTACTTTCAATTATTGCATTTATTTGTGGGTTAGAAGTTAGGATATAGACTACTTTCAATTATTGCATTGATATGTGGGTCAAACTTCAAGTATTCAGATTCTACTTTCTTTTGTTGCATTGATTTCCAAGACTTCCTGCGAAAAATTAAATAGTGTGATAAAATGGCCACTATTCAGAATCTTGTTCTTTCCTAGAGGCATTAAAATTGATTGGTCAAAATTACAATGTCTGGAGTCACAAGATTTTGACGATCACAACATATTGGGATAAAATCATTCTTGGCGATGAAGGCCTGTTGCTAACTTTGCTGATTAAGATATGAATTAATTCATAACGAAGAGGCCTTTATTTTTGTTGAAGTTGTCGTGTCAGATAGTTTGATATTTAACCAAATGCTACTAAGGCTAGTGTGCTATGGACAAGTCTGAAGAACATGTACATGAATTCATAGATTTATTTAAGTTGGGTTTATACAATTGAAAAAGTTGCTATTTTCAGCAAGGATGGAGGATGGGTCCTTGTTAGAAACATTTTCTTTGAATGAAAGATCTCTGCAAGGCGAGACTAGTTTGATTCTATCAATAAAAATGTGGATGATGATGAATTCATGGAAGATTGGGTTTTACAAAATTCCCAAAAAGTTGATTTTCAGCAAGGATGATGGAGGATGGGTCCTTGTTAGAACACCACCTTTGAATGAAAGATCTCCGAGACTAGTTTGATTCTATTAATCGGGCCAAAAAAATGTGGATGACAAATTTCGCGAGAAAACTGGGTGGCACTTGTTTTGTTGCCGAAGTTACAAATAAAATCAGTCTGTGCGATATATACCGCTTCCTATGAAACATTTGTGGAGGCTTTACACTTGATGGCGGAAAGCCAATCTTGACAAATTTGATTACGTGGGTTCCTATTTGGTTGAAAAGGAATGGGAAAAGTTTAGGAGAATCAAAGAATGCATTGACAACTCAATCAAAGGGAAAGTGGAAACGCCACTCTAGTGAATCTTTTAAATGTCCGGTGAAATATCACCAAGTTATCAACTAATTATAAGTTTGGGCATCTCAAAAGGATTATGAGGAAGCATGTGCTTTCTCATGATCATTCTCCCATCACTAACATTAAAAGCCATTACTTGAGGAGTTAGGATGAGAAGCAAATGTGGCAAGGCATATTGAAGAAGATGAACATGATTCACTGTTGAGGAAGAGTATGTCAAAACTCGGATTTCAGTCATGCTCTCCAAGACATCATCCTCAAGCGATAGTGCGGCGTGTTGTAGAAGAAACATCATTGTTTGTGAAGTTAGGGTGATTTCAGACCCATTAGGTTTTTTACTAATCTTAATGTTAATTAAATATTGTAATGGTTATTTTTTGAGGGATTTATAACATATTTATTTAAGTACTTTATAATATAGTAATAATTCATGTTAAAGTAATAAACAATTGATATATAATTACATTTAATTACACATTCAAAACATCATAAAATGCATGGAAGGTCCTTAGAGTTTCACATGATAGAAATACTTGTGCCAGGACTATGGTTTTCTAGGTGTCAGTTGAGAAGAACCAAAACTCTCTTGACCAGGTCTTTGATCTAACAAACCGATAGCCTTGGCCAAGACACTCGGTGAGAAGGTGTACTTTGTACCCCGATTTGGATATATCTCACTGCATTTATACCCCTTCCCAACAAGTCCACCACTAACTCCCAAGCCTTTCACAATATTCTATGTTGGGTATTCAAACAAATAAAATAATTCATGCTACTTCCTCATTCAAGATTCTACCCTCTTATTTATAATTTTCAAGAGGTGGTTACCAATAATCACACCTCTTCATTACATATTTAATATTAATTCATTATAATTAATAAACAATTCATATATTAATTCCTTGAGCACACATTTTTACATATCTCCCTATTAAATTCCCACATCACCGGTTTAAATAACTTTCATCGGGTAGGTTTTCCAACCAACATACCCTTTAGAAATAACAACCTTAAAATATTAATATTATATATTTTATTCAAATGGTACCAACTTTAACTATTTAATTACCCTTCAATAAAAAGTTACATTGAGAAGATTGAAATATTTTTAAATTATCCAAAAGTTGTTATATTAAAGGTGAAATTTAAGTACATATTGAAGACCCTGAATTTTGAGAAGGTATTTTAAATAAATGTGGATTAGAATTGAGCACACATTTTTAATTATCTTTTAAATTACATAACATTTAATCTTTGTAAAACTAAGTTTAGAATACATTAATAATTACTTTATTTTATTTTAATTAATCACCAACTTTTAGAATATTAATATTTCCCCACACAATTTAATTGAGGAAATATGTCACATAACATTTCAAGGAAGAGATGCTCTCTTTCTCTCCTCCTAAATTGGCTATGCTGACCAACATTCAAATATTGATCTTTATCAATTCTTTTTGTGTTTTTCTATTTTAATTACAAATTAATTAAAACCTAATCCTTATATTAATACATTTAAAATATTTATTTAAATTTATCAATATTTCTTAATTCATGTTAAAGTAATCTTATTATTTATTAATTTTAACAATCAAACAACATAATTGATTAGTTTAAGGTCTTTCCACAATAACAAATAAATGTTATAGGGTTCGGACTATGGTTTCTAGACTGTGAAAGCGAACCAAAACTCTCTTCAAGGTCCTTTGATTTAACAATTTCGATAATTGTTTGGGACTATTTGAATGTTATATTGTATATCCCTTATAATCATTTATAAATTCTCATTTATTATTCTATGTTGGGTATTATAGTCTTAATATTGCTATCCTCATTCTATTATACCCTCTTATTTATAATTTTAAGAGTGGTTTTTCTCATCATTTAATATGATAATATTACTTTATACATTAATAATATTCAAGTATATTTATACGCATTGATGGCAATATTTTTCTTATTTTCATAAAATTCCATTTTTGCACCTTTTTGGACCAAACAACTTCTTATTATTTAGAGACATTAATAATTTATTTAGCAATATGTAAATTTTTTTAATACTTAATAATATTTTAAAATAAACTAATGAATTTATATTCCGAATGTTTAAGTAACTTTAGTACTTTAGTTATAAATTTTATTATTTTATGGGCGTTAACTTTTAGTAGAATTATTTAAGTAAATTAATTTTATATCTTTTCACTTTTGTGTAATTATTGCATATTCTAATAGCTTTAATTATAAATTTAATTTAATTAATATTAGAAAGAATTAAAATAAATATAAGTTCATAAATATTTTACAAAACTTTTTAAAACTGAAAATTTTTCAATAAATTTCATCCGAACAACCTTGAATTTTTTACATGGTAACTATGATTTAATCCCTACCTTCCTATTTACTTTAATCATAGCTTAGCAAAAAAAAACATCTTGATTTTTTACTTATACTTTCACCTAAGATTAAATCCGACTTGGGAAGGGCATGAATATGTTTGCTAATCTTCCAAATGTAGTTTTTATATATATATATATATATATATATATATATGTTTTTTCTTACATTAAAATTGTAAATATAATATCAAACTTCTAAACGTGTATTATTTTCCTTATTTTACTACTTTAACTTTATTCATAGTATTTTTAGTATTTATTTATCCTCATTCTATAATTATTTAATTTATATTTTATCATTTTATAGTTAATAAAATTATAATCTATCTTATAACTATACCATTTAACAACTTATAATTATTAATAATTACTTACATTATATATTATATACCTCAATAGAAATATTTTGGTCACTATGTTTTCAGGGTGATTCTTTTTACTTTACTGCTCTTATTAATCGCACATTTATTACTCACACTTCTTATACACTATTATATATCGTTATATATTTTTAATTTTATGTTTCATATCATTGGTAATAACTTCTATTATGAATGTTATTTATGTATATTATTACTATTTATCACTTTCATTCATATAATCTATTTTATGTTGTTATTTATAATCTTAATATTGATTTATTACCATGCCTATTATATCACCTCTGCTACTTACATATTTATTAGTCATCATTATAATAATGATATATATATTTTATCCCCTTATAATATTCATCAGTCTATAATCTTACATACCGGCTAGGTAGATATAAATGTTATGTGACAAGTCCCCACATTAAGTATTAAAGGTCTAAAAGGGGATTAATTACGCTGATATGGCAATTTTTTGGGGCCCAGGTACGGCAGTACAATATACATATAAAATATTAAAAATATAGCCAAATAAGCAAAAATTCAGCCTTATACATGAATAGAGTAAACAAATTATTAATTAAGTGAAATAGCCAAATAATGTATTAATAATTCAATGCATTTGTCATGATATTCATTGATTGAACTTGAACAAGTACATTGTTCAAACTCCAAATGTTACAATGTCCAATTATTAACATAAATAATAACAAATCACATAACTGGACTGGAATTTTGGCTATTATCAGCTCCCTTCAAATCTGGCAGTTCAGATTCCTTTGGGGTTTCTCTTATTATTCCTGCATTAGTCTTACTTGCTAGTGGAGATGCTGCCACTGTGTTTTTGATCCTACAATACCTTAATACGCATCTCAACTTTTGCAGTTTCAGCCATTGTTTTAGGTACTTCTGTGAAGTTTTACCAGAGTTGAATCATTTACATAATCCCATCTATTGACCTTTATTGACCCTCAAAAAATAGTTTAGGGCTACAAAAAGTAAAAAAATCAAAAAAACAAACTTGTATTTCATATGATTGTTATGCTTGTATTATGAATGTTATCTATGTATATTCTTACTATTTATCACTCTCATTCATATTACTTCTATGCTTATAGTCTTAATATTGATTTATAATCATGTCTATTATATCCTGTTACTTGAGTTTATTAGTCATCATTATAATAATGATAAATATATTCTTTACATCCCCATAATATTCATTAGTCTTTACCGGCTACTTAGTATATTAGTTAAATTTTTTTGGTAAAATTAAATTATAGTTTATAGATTTTTTAACCCTTGTTAAAGGGGACATTATACATAGGTAAAATTTATTTGAATAATATAGATGAAAAACTAATAACACAATACTGGGGACAAGAATAAGACTTGAGCCAATAGGAAAAATCAATTTCCTATTTTCATGGAGTGTTGTCTCCTTCTAAGAGACCTTAGGTAAATTAATTTTACACATCTTTTCACTATGTGTTTCCAACACTAAAACAAAATAATTAAATATAAATATAAGTCTAATTCATTAGAAAGAATTAAAAATAAACATAAGTATTAAATATTGAATTTATAAACTTAATAAAAATTAAACTCTTCTCAATAAATTCTCCTCAACTATTTTATAACAATATTTTAATATACATATTTTTAAAAATATTAAATACTTGATAAAAATAAATAAAATAAATATTAATATTATTAATTTAAATACCTTAACAAAATATAATTATGAATTTAATTAATCACAATGGTAAATTAATATTTTAATTTAATAAATAATATTATATTGTATAACTCATAGGTTTTATTCATTTATTTATTTGAGGAATTTTAGCTCTGATACCAAAATGTGATATTACTTTTCACTTTTAATAATCCTAATGTTAATTAAATATTGTAATGGTTATTTTACTAGTTTATAACTTATTTATTTAAGTACTTTATAATATAGTAAATAATTCATGTTAAAGTAAAGAGTTGATATCTAATTAATGTATAGATTAACATTTAAAACACATACATATAAATAATAAAATATGCAAAGTAAGGTACTTAGAGTTTCCACAATAGAAAGACTTGTGTCCAGGACTATGGTTTTCTAGGGTGATTGTTGAGGAATCGGAGCTCTCTTCTAGAGGTCCTTTGATCTAACAAACCGATAGCCCTGGCCAGGACACTCCAAGGTGTACTTGGTTGGATATACTCTGTATACCCCCTTCCCAACAAGTCCACCACTAACTCCCAAGCCTTTCACAATCTTCTATGTTGGGTATTCAAACAAATAAAATAATTCAAGATTCTCTCCTCATTCAAGAGGTGGTTACCAATAATCACACCTCTTCATTACATATTTAATATTACTTCATTATAATTAATAAACAATTCATATATTAAATCCTTGAGCACACATTTTTATGTATATCCCTATTAAATTCCCACATCACTGGTTTAAATAACTTTCACCAGGTAGGTTTTCCAACCAACACACCCTTTAATAACAACCTTAAAATATTAATATTATATATTTTATTCAAATGGTACCCACTAACTATTTAATTACCCTTCTCAACAAATTATGAGAAGTTCTATTTATTTCATCCACCCTATATTAAAGGGGTCTTTAAGTACATATCCCCCACCCTATTTTAAAGGGGTTTTCAAATATTTCTTTAGAATTCACTCTTTTAATTCTCTTTTCAAATTAAATAACATTTAATCTTTGTAAACTAACTTTAGAATACATTAATAATTACTTTATTTTATTTTAATTAATCACTAACTTTTAGAACTTTAATATTTTCTTAATGTGGGGAAATTGTCACATAACACATTGACTTTAGTGCATCCAAACTTTTTTCATGTCAAAGTATTGTTAACTACAAATTCAAATTGTTTTAATTCAGTTGTATTAGTTGGAGAGTCACTTGCAGTAGAGAGGATAGGAACTTGTAGTAGAGGGGATAGCAGATATACATAGTGTTGAATAATATTTAAAAATTCTTAGCAAGGAATGTTAGGTATGTTCTAGCATGTATAAAAATCTACTATTTGTCAAGCAATAAAAATCCCAATATTTTGTAAATTTCTGTTAGCAAAAGTGCATTGTATTAGATGTAAAACAAGGGTGGGTAATTTCCCTAGGCATTGGGTAAAGTGGCCAATATAGGCTTGTTGAATCTAAGATAGTCAACTTAAAAGAACGCATGGAGGAGACTCCACCATTCAGGATGTGCTGGAGGATGAAATTCCTCATAGGCACTGTTGACCCCACTTGATCAACTTGGATTCGTTGTGGAGGGAATATTCACTATATATAATGTGTAGGAGGATACAATGCCTCGGTAAGATGGACTTCCTACTTAGATGCACAATTAATTGTGGAGGAAGACTCCACTATCCAAGATGCGCTGGAGGTGCATGGTGAGATGGCAGGACACGCCACTCAATCACAGGCATTGGCTCGAAGGTTAGCAAAGCATAGACACTTTGCTCATCTTGTTGTGAAAGGCTTTTCACAATAGGAGTCTTTGTGAGGACTTTAGGAGGCTCCACGAGCCTTGTACACCCTCTTTGATCAACATCTCCAAGATTTTGATTTCAAAATTATGGAGGTCAGGCTGAAATTATCAGCCATTGATGATTCATCATTGGTCAATGAATCATTCTACGAACAATTGGTGGACCACCTGTCATATCTTATGTCCACACGACCAAATCATGGTTTTGCTGTTAGTTGTCCTTTTCAGTTGTTGTCTACACCAAATCTCATACATTGGAGGAAAACAAAAGCGACAGATTACTGCTGCAAATTTCAGAGTAATCTCTAAGGATCAACCTACGGTTTTAATGACTAAACTCCTTGGTTTTATTGTATTTTTAAATTGTGGGACAAACATGTTGTCCCGGTTTAATCGTTAAAGGAAAATATACTAGGTAATGTTTAATGAACTATTGGTTACCAACTAACTAATGTTTGGTTATGAACTTCCTAACTATATTTAAGAAAAGAGCAATTTTATTCAATAGTAGAAGAAAAAGTTACATTCTCGGTGTTCCAGGACACACATTGCAGACCTAGTACTTAGCTTGGGAGGTGTAGTGCTAAACTCTAGCGTTCTGTTTACATCTAAACATCAAAGTCATCACTATCCACATACACATATACTTCAAGCTATTACGGATTCCAAACATTGACATTATCTAAAGAAAGAAGAGAGTATGGAATATCCCTGGTTTGTATTGACCCCCAATGGGGAAGACCATAAAAAACTATATCTGACTTTTCCAATGCCCAATTCGCCAAAGCATCAACCACCTTATTTTGATTCCTTGGGATATGCATGCCATCGATTTACTGAATATGTTTGATTTTATCCAACACTCTACACAATCTCCAATCCGTTTGATTGCTAGGGGCAGCATTTTGTAGATGATAAATTTTTGGGAATTAGACTCTAGTATGATATTCTGCCAACCTACCTTTAGTGCCTCTTGGTGTCCTCTCAAAATAGCATATCCTTCTGCCATATTATTGGAGAGGATCCCTAAATTTTCTGCAAACAGGAAAGTTGGAAAGCCGTCACGTGACCTCCCTACTTCTCCCATACTTGATTTTTGAGGATTGCCTCTAGAGGCCCCATCTGTGTTAGTTTTACCTAACTCAAAAGGAGGAGACCACTGCTCTTTATTATCTTGTGCAGCTCTTCTTTTGCTAATAGATTGTATTGACTGACTTTAAGGCTTGGAAACAATACTGATCCATCCCTGACTGGGTTCTTGAGGGTGTATTATCAAATAATGAATTGATTCTTTGATAATCACTTGTGTTCTTTGCCAAATAAAATAACTGTCCTTATAATCCTAGTTGAATATTCTTTGATTTTCTTCTTTCAGATTTTCCATAGGAGAAAAATGCTAGTCCACATAATTTGACGGACATATTTGTCTGGTTGATCCAGTCCCTCCAGATTTGGTCCATATTTCCAGACCCCTTGCCAATGAATATCCAACCAATTTGCCAATCTATGCCAAAGGTTGATTGTGATCGGACAATCTTTAAAAATATGATTAATAGATTCATCATTACCTCAACACTTTTCACATATAAAGGGCACATGAAATCCTCGCTTCAACAGTTAGTCACCAGTGAGGATTTTTGATGTAGCAAGAGCCAAATGAAGAAACAGGCTTTTGGCCAAAGGTTTTGAAACAATAGAGATTATTGATGTCTTTTAGAGGACTAGGATTGGAACTACAAAGAACACCATATCCACTTGCTACCGTATGGAACTACAAATAGCAAGATATCCACTAGCTACCATATAAGTCCCCCAAGTACCCTAACCAATATTATCTTCTTCTTCAGAGCAAGAGAGCGACCTCTGTATCACATGGAATATGTTTTTCTTTTGAGTGTCCACCAACTGAATGGGCCAATTGTCAAGAGGAATCTAGGTTCTGCCTACTTCTGCAATAGTAGTAAACAATTTGCAATAATGTGCTACTTTGATCCAGTTCTTGGAAGGGAGAATCTCCATAATAGGTCCCCACAGAGGGAACTGCTCAATAAAGTGGGATATGTCCATTGTTGGAGTGGTCATGTTTACATTGGCTAATGGTTTCGGTTATTTCTCAAACAAGTTTTGTGCTAGCCATGTTCATGGCCACTATAGGAGTTAAGCTTGATTAGGAGCGAGTGAGTTAATTATTGTGTGAGAAATATTTGCACTCACCATAATAAGTACGTGCAAATATTTCCTAACTAAATGTTGGTTTCATGCAACAAATTGTTGTTGCACAAAACAAACTCCTAAGGCCTATTTATTAGGCACTCCTTTAGTATCTCAATATTGTAGTAAGAGGATATAGCAGATTGTACATTTGAGAGCTGAATAATATGAGACTTTGATCTGCCTATGCTTAATTTCTATTTATATGTTTTGTAGAGCTTCAAGTTGTGGTAATGGTCTCTGCTGGAGTTGATCCTATTGGCTGAGAATATTCAATAGTCGATATGGTATCAAAGCTATTCCATCAGCTATTACTCAGCTGAAAAATCTTTGAATTTTTATTTTATTTTTTAGCCCAGTTCAAGTCATACGACATATGATTTTAAGTTTTTTTTCCTCAAGAAAGTAAGATTTCTTGCCCATTATGTTGGCTCGTGATTCATTCCTTGGCCCTCGTCACTCACGGTTAACCATCTATATCTTGTCGGTTCAGCTACGACTTGGCTTGGCTACGGCTCCACAAAGGCTTCACTTCTATTGACTTTGGCATTATATTATAATTTGAAGCTGATTAGGTTCAAGAAGCTTGCATTATTTGTAGTGTTTTCCTAGCAACCTACTTGATTCAAGGAAGATCGGTCCTTAAACCTGCAAAGAAATCAACTCGCCCATAGGCTGGTGAGTTGGCTATGATCTAGGTAACCTATTCATTCCAATAACCAGCTTGTGGGTTGTAATGTCCCTTTGGGAATAAATCTGAACACCAAAGGAAATTACACAAATCCAAATAGTAAACTGAAACAAAACTGAAATTAAATATTCAAACCCTAGCAGCAAGCTGTAAACATATTTTTTATAGCCACAAACTTGCTGGAAATAATATAGAAACCCTTTAAAATATTATTCTTCAAAGCTGGAAATGATTGCAAGAGAAAAGCACCGGAAAATATATCTTTTTGCAATTTTAATATTAGCTGGAATTAATAACAACAGTGAATACCCTTTACAAATATGGCTGGAACTAAGTATTTCCAAGCCCAAACACAAGTACAAATAGAAGATCCAGCTGCTAAAAATATGGAGAACACAATGGTGCAAGAATTTGATACCGCCATGCCCTAGAACACCACGAACTTCACCTTAGGGCAGGTCGCCACCCTTGGGAAGGGCTGGAAATGATTGCAAACTGATTTTAGCACAATGTAATCTCTGTGTGAGATCACCTTTTTGCAAGTTTAAGGGTTTCATCCTCAAACTAGCCACTATTGAGGGTTTCATCCTCAATAGGTCTTCCAAGAGGGTTTTCGTCCTCTATGGAGAGAAAGAAAGAGCAAGAGTGCTCCAACTCCAAGAAAGAAAATTATCAAATGATCAAGTGTCTTTCTCAACCATAGCGACCCCTTTTATAATGGAAGGTGGTGTTAAAATTCAAATACATTCCCCCAATGAGGACCGACCTCCTTTGGGAGTAATAACATTCTTTTTATTTTTAATTTGTATTTTCCTTTTGTCCTTTTAAGTTGGCGCTAGCATATTCCCACCAACTTGAGTTTATAATGTCACAATTAGAAAGTTGCCTAAAATTTAATACATGGATACAATTAGCAACTTATAATTATGACATTAATGACTTCCCTTGTTTCCTTGGGCCCATGGGAAGTGGAATGGGCCAAAGGTCTTCCATAGTTGACATTTTTGATCACGGTAACTCTTTTTTTCTCATTTGTAATGTCCCCTTCTCGGTGCTAGTCCTTTTAGAAGACTTTGAGCCCATTTCACTTCTTGTTGGCAAGGAGGAAATGAACAAGGGGAATAATTGTCACGTTTTAAAGTTATTTTCGTGAGCATTGCATTCTTCTTTAATAGTTTTCTACATGAGTTAGGTCGGTTGGATTAGGAAGGTGAAAAGCCGAGGAAAAATAAAAAAGTCTCTTATGAGGCCGGTCCTAGTTTGGAGGCATTCTAATTTGTTTTGGTGCTACAACAAGGTATAAAGAAGGTTCGTTTGGCTCATTTGTGCATCATCGAGCTTGTAAAAAAACTTAACTTTGCATGGTTTTGGGCTGATCGCTCAATTACATCCACGTAAGAGCAAAAAACCTCGGTGTGGCCAACAAGATAAGATAAGATAGATCTATTAAATGTCCAACAAGGAGGAGGAAAACCTTCCTTGATTGAGAAATGAAAATTCTTCAATTTATTAGGGATTCTCCATTCCGAGGTTTCCAAAGTGCTTCAAGAAGATTGATGTTGCAGATTTTCAGCTAGGCCTACAATGATTTTCAGCCCCTCTCCTAGGGGAGTAACCCACCTTAAGGAAGAGTTAGGTGGTTTCTAGGGCATGATGACACTCAACTCAACCATCATTGCATTCTTCATATTTCTAGCAGCCAAAATCTTCATTTATACTACATTTTTGGGCTTGGAACCATTCATTTCCAGCCACTTTGTAAGGGTATTCTCTGCTGTCATTTATTTAATTTCCAGATGGGTTTAAAGGTCGATTTCTCGGTTATTATTGGTTCTAAAATGTTTTTAAGTGTCACTTCATGTTTTGGATGTTGTGAATGATGCATTTTGAAGAGTGATTGATTTTTCCTTGTTGCTGTTATAAAAATCAGGCTGCTGTTCACTGTTGTCATAATTTTCAGTTGGCTATTGTAAAATTCAGTTTACTATCAATTAGGGTTTGTGTTATTTCCTTGTTTTTAGTTGCATCCCGGAAAGGGACATTACAGTGGTATCAGAGCATCGATCTTCCCAACCTGAGGGTATTCGTGCAAGATGGTGACAAAGAATACATCTACTAACTCAAGAGAGAAAACATGGATTGGCGACCTAGGTTCTTACCAAAGAAAGAAGTCATTTAGTGGGTCACAACATTGTGGCCAACTATGAGGAGTATAGGGCTCTTCCAAAGGAGATTTGTGATGCCATTTCACTTGCAGAGTTCATAGGAGTCAGCAAGGGTAGGTCAAGGCCCGAGCCTAGATCTCAAGCGCCACAAGTGGATCTTCATCATGCCTTGGGAAAAGTGACACTCTCCACAATTAAGGGTTCCAACAAAGAGACAACCGGTGTATGAATGAAGATGCTAGGGTTAAACCCTAAATCACAAGAAGATGCCAAGGAGTCAAACCCAAAGGAGCTTCTCTTGAAAGAAGGAAAAGAACTAGCTAAGGTAGCGGTCGAACAATACCTCAAGAGGGTCATGACATTGTGGCTGGCTAGAGGGGTATAGGGCTCTTTCGAAAGAAATTCGTGATGCCATTTCACTTGTGGAGTTCATAGGAGTCAACAAGGGTAGGTGAAGGCTCAAGCCTAGATCTCAAGTGCCACAGGTGGATCCTCATCATGCCTTGGGGAAAGTGACACTCTCCACAATTGAGGGTTCCATCAAAGGGACAACCAGTGTATGAATGAAGATGATAGGGTTACACGTTAAATCACAAGAAGATGCCATAGAGTCAAACCCAAAGGAAAGGAGCTTCTCTTGAAAGAAGAAAAAGAACCAACTAAGGTAGTGGTTACATCAACACCTCAAGAGGTCAAGGAAGAAATCATGGGACATGAACCGGAAGAAGAAAAATCAGAGGGTTTTGAGGTGGAGTTCCAAGAAGACCATGTTGAGGGCATGCACATGAGAAAAGGGCTTTACCGATTGCTAATGTTGATTTTTAGCTGGCTGGAATTTTTAGAACAACCTATAAGAAGCAAGTTAATGGTGTTCATGACTCTAGCAAGAGCTATGAAGGTGCTCCATACATGTGTCAACCAAGTATGGATGAAGTCAAGGTGGAAAGGGCTTCACTTGTTGAAGATGAAAAGCCTAAGAGGAAGGAGAATGTTGATCCTAACTTAGTAATTTTGAGTCACAAGGATGGGGGTGTGGAAGATGTCTCAACCAAGCTTCATACATGCGAGGGAAGGTGAACAAATTAAGGACAACCCAAGGTATGAGAGTATTTTAGAATCGTTGATTCATTCTTACGCCTTTCTAGATTTGTTGTCATCACGGGCAACATTATGAAAAGGACAGCCACATGCAAATATGTGGTCATCATGAGAAGCAATTAGAAGAGGGTAAGAAAGTGAAGGACACATGGAGTAACAAAGAGTACATAGGTCCTTTCATACAAGTTCTAAATTGTTTATGCATAAAAATTTGGGAGGCTGGCGATCTTTGCGGGTCAAAGTGTATAGAGACATTAATGTCACTATTGAGTTCTCTTTCTTTGGCACTTGGATTGGAAGGAAATTTATTAGCAATTATAGAGGGTTGTGCATTCTAACCGCATTGTGAAGGATCAATGTTCTTAGTCAATAGAACACTCATGGGGGCTAAGTAACACACATGAAGACAAGATCATAGGGAATGGCCAAAAGAAGATAATTCCAGCTGGATGCTTAAGGTGTAAAGATGGTAAACAAACTAGATGTTATTTTTATAGTCAAGATTGTATGAATCAACTTGCTATGGTTTTGTGGGACTCAAGTTACTTTCAAGATTGCCACTTTTGGATGTATGTGAAGGTATGCAATAATTCAATTTTCATGAACCAAGGTGAAGTAATGTATCATGCTATTGTTTGGGATTGGTTCTCTAAAACACACCTAGCAAGAATGCCTAATGAGACATGGATTCAATGGGAGTTTTGTGGTGTAAGTCATCCTTCTAACACGACTGAGATGAGCTTGGGAAATGTGAATCATGAACCCCGAATCATTGTGGGAGTTGTCTCGAATCTTGTGGCTGTTATGACCAACATGTCCAACTTGTTCCACATTCTATTTGCAGCCACCAAGTGGATTTTGATCACAAGGAAGAGGTGCTCTTCTCCTAGTGACATTGATAAGGTATGTGTAGCTATCACAAGATGTTTGCTGGCCACTACAATTTTGAATTTTAGTAAGAAATGACAATGCTTCAAACATGCTTTGGGCAGCCTGAAGGAGACTTTGAATCTGCTGCATGTAATGGAAGGTGTTGAAATTCAGCCAAAGGTTGTCAAGATAAGAACTCACTTGGCATCATATAGTCAATTTAGTCAACATGAAAAGATTGACTCAATTATGTCTTCAACAATTTCTAAGGGTATTCAACTGAATGTTAATACAACCATAACAAACTTCATAAAGATGGGAATGAATGGTAGAGCTGTTTGTATATACCAGGATGTGATGGGGAAAAATAATGTGGTTGGGGATGCTCTATCTAGGAAGCCAACTCCTTGTTCATTGGATGGTGCAAAGGTTGAAGAAGCTTCATTGGAAGAAGCAATGATGAGAGAAACTCTTGTTTTCTTTAATGAGTTTGTTCCATGTGCAGGTACAAGTATAAACAAGGAAGAGCAATTGAGTTTGTTATCAACCCAAGCAAGTAATGATGAATATGAGATTGCAGTGGAAGATGAAGAGATGTCTCCACAAGCCCAAGAAGCACACCGGAAAGAAGTTGATACGACAACCAAGGTAAAAGAGTTGCTTGACACATTTGGGGCAGCAATGAGAGTGATTTTTGGTATAGCTGTCATCACCTTCACCACCACTTGATTACTCCTTTTTCTCTCATACAAAGGAGTTTACAAGTTCCTTCAAACACGGGAGTTCTTTTCAATTGGTGATGGTTAGTATGGGGTTTTCAATGCTTGCATGGTTGTTACTAGCCTCCACATTGCCTAAGTTGATTTTTGCAAGAAAACTCCACTTTGGTATCTCTATTGTCATAGTTCGCATACTCGTACTCGGCGAATACTCAACAGACCCAAAAAAATTTGACTTGGTGAATACTCGGGAATACTCGGCAACTTAAAAATACGCAAATTTCTTTAAAAAACATAAATTTTAAACAAAATATAGCTGCAAAATGTATCAAATGAGTCCATAAAATGTTGCAGAAGTGTTTTCTATTAGATTTGAATACAAATACAATACAAAATCGCATCATCATGCGAATACAACAACCGATTGATAACTTTTACCCACATTGTTATAGATCGGGGATGTAGTTTGTAAATTACTTGTAAAATACTACCAATTGATATGAATTTACTCACCAAAACTCGGCAAAAACTCAAAGAGTCCTTTTTGGTGAGAGTTTTTTCGCCGATACTCATTTGTAGTTTTCTTTGCGAGTACACTGCCAACTCGGGTGTAGTACTGCTTCAAGTTTTCCAACTATGTCTGTTGTACCTTTTTCATGTTGATGGGCATGAAAATAATACGTATAGTACAATTGTTTCCAGCTAAGGACAGTTGTAAGTTGGTACAAGTTAAGGAAAAACTCTTGATGAAAAAGGTTTGAAAAAAGGGTTTGTAGTGAAGACAATTTTTATGACAACCACCAAGGTACTTAGTTGGGTGGAAACCCAAGTATGTTGTGGCCATTGTAACTCACTTCCAGCCCATCTACAATCTGATTTTTATCAGGTTATAGTAGTTTGGAAGGTTTTGAGTACGATAAGTATGCAAATAACAAATTTGCTAGAGTTGTTTTTGAAGAAGAAAATGAAGACAACAGGTGTATGAGCTTGCTTTTGCAAGAGCTCTTTCATTTGACAGGTACATGATCTAGATTATTGGAGCATTACAACATGTTTCTTCAGCTTGGCATGATGCTACTTGAGCATGAAAGCTTGCTATTGCTTGTAGAAAAGAAATTTTGGGAGGAGGACTATAATGTTTCCTTCTTAGTGCTAGTCGTTAAGAAGACTTTGAGCATTCCCTTCCGTGGGCAATTGTAACTTCAAGCCGATTTGATGGGCCCATTCCACTTCCCATGGGCAAGAAGGAAATGAGTGAGGGAGTAATTGTCATGTTTTTCGAGTTTTTTTCGTAAGCATTGCATTTTTCTCAAGCAGTTTTCTATATAAGGTCGCAGTCGATTTGGGTTATGAAGATATAAAGCCAAGTGAAAAATAGAAGGGAAGGATTCCTTATGAGGTGATCCTATTTTGGGGGCATTTTAATGGGTTTTGGTGCCACATCATGGTATAATTTGCTTGGCTCATTTGTGCATCATCATCTTGTCTAAAAATAACTTTGCATGGTTTTTGGGTTGATTGCTCAATTACTTCCACTTGAGGGCGAAAATCCTCGTGTGGCCAACAAGGAGGACAAAAACCTTCCTTGTTTGATTGAAGAATGAAAACTCTTCAATTCATTGAGGATTCTCCATCTCGGGGTTTCCAAAGAGCTTTAAGAAGATTGATTTTGTAGATTTTCAGCTAGGGTTTGGTTCTACAATGATTTTTCAGCCACTCTCCTGGGGAGTGACCCACCTTGTGGAGAGTGAGGGGTGTTAGAAGCACGGGAATACTGAGAGGGGGTGAATCAGTATTCGACAATAAATTTTTTTCTCCAACTTATTAATTTTCTACTTAACAAGATATTCAAATCTGAAAGTAAAATGAGAGCACACACAAAAATCAAATGCACATAACACCAGATATACTGTGGTTCACCCAGTGTGGGCTACATCCACCAAAAGAGACTGCTTGGATCTACTGTCCAAATCCAGCCAAAAAAATAGTGTTTACAAAGTGTGAGCACCCACTCACAGAAGACACCAATCTCCAAGCCGAACACCAATTCAACCCTTGAATGCAAACACCACTGACTATGCAATCTCTGATTCGAAGCACCAACTTCTAGAGACACCAATCCCCAATCCGAAGCACCCACTCCAGAAAATCTGCAATACAAATCAATGATAATTTCTCCTTCTATATTCTCTCTCTCACATACTCATACTCACTTAAGAGATTTATAATATCAGCTCACATACATATCACACTCATGCAAAATGCTCTCTTTCTCGCTCTACTAAAAATGTGCACACAACACTTGCTTATATAGAAAGAAGGAGAGGAAAAACCACTTGTGGTTTCCCTAAAACCATGTGCCCATACCATGGGCCAATTTGCTCCAAATATTAAATATTTGCTCCAAATAGAAATATTCTCTTACACATGTAAGAGTAACTCCTCTTACGCATCATAGAATCTCTTACACGTCATAAACTGTCATAAAATATTTTACGCGTCATAAGTTGTCATAGAATCTCTTACGCGTCATAAGTTGCCATAGAATCTCTTACGCGTCATAAAATCTCTTACACATCCCGCCATGTGTCGTAAGATTCCTTGGTGATGTTGAATATTAAAATATTCAAATTTTGACATCACACTAATTTTGACATGGATAAATATTTTACAAACACTAATGTTGTAATGTTGAATATTAAACAAATATTCAAACCTCAATATTTCCATCAACACTAATGTTGTACCTTTGACATCAATGACAAAATACTCAACATTCTAGGGCACAACAACATCCAACTCAGCCATCATTGTGTTTCTCATATTTTTAGCAGCTGGAATCTACATTTGGACTTCATTTTTGGGCTTGGAATCCTTCATTTCCAGCCACTTTTGTAAGGGTGTTCACTGTTGTTATTTTATTTAATTAAATAAATTCCAGTTGGGGTTTGAAGGCTTATTTCTTGGTTAATAATTGTTCTAAAATATTTCTAAGTTTCCCTACATGCTTTGGATGGTGTGAATGATGCATTTTTGAAGAGATATTGCATTTTTTTCTTGCTACTGTTATAAACATCAGATTGTTGTACCTGGCTGTCATAATTTTTAATAGGCTGCCTTTCACTTTACTATCTAGTGGGGTTTGTGCCATTTTCCTTTGTTTTCAGTTAGAGCTTGGAAAGGGACATTACAAGGAGGAAATGAACAAGGGAAGTAATTTTCATGTTTTTCAGTTATTTTTGTGAGCATTGCATTCTTCTTTAATAGTTTTCTACATAAGTCCGGGTCAGTTGGGTTAAGAAGGTGAAAAGCCAAAGGAAAAATAAAAGAAAAGTACCCTTATGAGGTTGGTCCTAGTTTGGAGGCATTCTAATTTGTTTTGGCGCTACAACAAGGTATAAAGAGGGTTCACTTGGCTCATTTGTGCATCATCTCTTGTCAAAAAAATATAACTTTGCATGGTTTTTGGGCTGATTGCTCAATTACTTCCACTTAAGGGTGAAAATCCTTTGGTGTGGCCAACAAGGAGGATGAAAACCTTCCTTGCTTGATTGAAGAACGAAAACTCTTCAATTTATTGGGGATTCTCCATTCGGGGTTTCCAAAGTGCTTCAAGAAGATTGATGTTGCAGATTTTCAGCTAGGGTTTGCCCCTCTCCTACGGGAGCGACCCACCTTGGGGAAGAGTTAGGTGGTTTCTAGGGCACGGTGACACTCAACTCAGCCATCATTGCATTCTTCATATTTTTAGCAGCCGAAATCTTCATTTATACTTCATTTTTGGGCTTGGAATCATTCATTTCCAGCCACTTTGTAAGGGTGTTCTCTGCTGTCATTTATTTAATTTCCAATTGGGGTTTAAAGGCTGATTTCTTGGTTATTATTGGTTCTAAAATGTTTCTAAGTGTCCCTACATGTTTTGGATGGTGTGAATGATGCAATTTTGAAGAGTTATTGCTTTTTCCTTGCTGTTGATAAAAATCAGACATCTGTTCACTGCTGTCATAAGTTTCAGTTGGCTGTTGTAAAATTCAGTTTAATATCAGTTGGGGTTTGCGCAGCCCGGAAAAGGACATTACACAGTTTGTAAATGGGTTCCTAATCAAACCCAATTGTCGGGACCCATTTGTCTCTTTGTTTCCTCTTTTCTCACTCTCTACTCTGCACTTTAGGGAGGGTGTTGGAGTGGCAATGTTTACATTGGCTAATGGTTTGGGTTATTTCTAAACCAGTTTTGTGTTAGCCATGTTCACACCCACTATAGGAGTTAAGCTTGATTAGGTGTGAGTGAGTTAATTATTGTGTGAGAAATATTTGCACTCCTAAGGCCTATATATTTTCTAACTAAATGTTGGTTTCACTCCTAAGGCCTATATATTAGGCACTCATTTAATATCTCAATATTGTAGTAAGAGGATATAGCGGATTGTACATTTGAGAACTGAAAAATATGAGGAGACTTTGATCTATGTCTATGCTTAATTTCTATGTATGTGTTGTGTAGAGCTTCAAGCTGTGGTAATGGTCTCTACTAGAGTTGATCCTATTGGCTAAGAGTATTCAATACTCCGATATCCATCCCAAGAATCTGTCCAAAAATTAGCCCTCTGACCATTTTTAACAATCCAATACAAATTCTTCTTGAGCATCTCCTCACCGACCTTTAAGGTAGAAAGGATAAGAGAACATCTATTAGGAAGATGACATATGGGGCCTGCCTTCCTCATATTTAGCTTCAAGATTATAAGATCATAATTCATTTAGCTGATGTAGAAGTTTCCAAGTAGAGTTTGGCCTGAAGAGCCTTACTGTTCAACAAGTTTGTCTTGACGAGCCTTACTGGTCTTTGTTGCAGATCTGAAACCAAGTACCCCGTCTTCTTTAGGATGACATGAAGTATCCCATTTACCAAAGCCCATTTCGTTTCAGCTGAGAACCACTCCATAGGAATCTATGACTAAGCTGACCAAGTGACTTCAAAACTGCTTTAGGAAGATTCATCACTAAAGAAACATAAATTGGAATAGCGTGTAAGATTGTTTTAATCAAAGTAATTTTACCTCTAGTAGATAATTTGGTGCTTATCTTTTGGGAGAATTCCCAAACTACATTGTAACCTCTTTCAACATAATTAATACAGGAGCACCACACACCTCTCAATGTGTGTCATGTACCTTTCTTGTTTCTCTTCATTCTTGTGGTTTTCACATTTTCTAACATTTCTGGTAGTATGTGTATCTTCTAGTATATTTCTAAGCTTGCAACTAGGTGACACTTGTAGTTTGCACAAGGTGTCATTCATCTATGATAGGCCTTCACGTGTAAAAGGCTCTTCATTTTCTCTTTTCTTTCAAGAAAATATTGATTATTCTCTGCATATACAGGCTCCAAGATGAGGAAATATCATGCTTGTTTTCTATGTAGGTTCTTGTGTCTTTGGTTTGGAACTTAGTATTTATGTTTAGTTGCTCTTATCATGTTCCATTCTAGCCATTTTAGACTGAAATCGATCCATTCTAGATGAAATTGAAAAACCAAGTAGGAGAGAAGATTTCAACAAACTTTTCCATAACCAACTTTCAATGTACAGTTGTATAATCCTACCACTAAAAGTGTTCAGTACATTAGTTATGTAGGTGGAGGTGGCCATGAAACATTTTCAACTATAGAGAAACTATTGTCAAGCTTATGCAGAGAATTTCAGATGCAATAATTGCTTTCAATCCAATAATTTTATAAGACAAGAAATGACTCAAAGCCTCAAACAACCAATAGCTTTTAAGAAATTGCGTTTCTAAGTGTAGAGAAAAGAACCACATATGCTGTTAGTCTTTCAAGATCTGTTCTTATATCAAGATTTTACGATCACATACAAGTACTTTTAACAATTGCTTATGGTAAATTATTTAGGTAAAGGGATGGACATATGGAAAATCGTAAATTCTTCTATTAGAAAGTATTGAATGTAATCCAGAAATTGCAACCTAGTTTTAACTCAAGGAAAAGTAGATACTAAAGGGTCTTAGATTAATCAGTGAAGAGATTAAATGAAAATGTTCAACAAGTGGAATGCTTTTTCTATTGGTGAGAAAGGCACCTAAACAATTTTCTTTCTAATTATTCTCGTCTGCCATGAGTTTTGTGATGGTGAAATTCCTTACTTTTTTATTTGTTATCATTTTTTCCACAAGCAACATTTCAAACATTTTATATATAATGATTGTTTCATATTTCAGGATGCAATGTGCAAAATTCCTCCTTTGAGGCCGTTATGCCTTGTGTTGAAAATATTCTTGCAGCAAAGGGAGCTTAATGAGGTATGGGAATTAATAGAATTCTGAATTATTATTTCATACTTAAAAGATATCCTAGCTATGACCCATTATATGGTTGTTTCCTGTTGCATTAGTTATCATGAAAATGTTCCTATATGAGATATTTGGTGATGAAGATGGTCACAAGGATATCTACTGATTGAGCAGTGAACTCACATAGTCATTTGATATGCTGACTTGTTCATAGGTGTATTCTGGGGAATTGGCTCATATGCTCTTCTTGTTTTGTTGATAACGCATCTGCAGGTGGGCAAGTTACTAATTTGTTCTTAGTGTGGTTAACTTAAACATGCTCTTGTCCTCATGGTTTTAGACCATAGAATTGTGCCAATTCTTATTCTCTTGGGACCTGTTAGGTGCATTGGAGCCGACAAAGTTCTACAGACAGATCTATGATTTTGGAGCGTAACCTAGGTATTTTATTGGTAATTATATTGAATGACTCTTTTAATTAGATCATAGTCTTCTTAAGCATAACTCTTGTCTGTAGATTTTCCTTATTGTATGGCTAGATTTGGTTATTGTCTCAAACTAAGTCACAAGGTTTGAGTTTGTGTTTATGTTCAGTGACGATAAACTTCAATTCAAATTTGCCAAGGGATAAAGTTCGAGAAAAAGGTCTTCAAATTCAAACAATTTTTTTCTATCATTTTTATTTTCTGAAAAAATGCATAAATATGTCAGAGGACAAAGCTGGTATATGTATATACACACACATTTGTAAAATAATGCAAAATTGTGTCAAAAACTTCCCATGCAAAAATAATGGATAAAGTTCGAGTTCATGTTCGACGAGAATAAAGTTTGGCAAAATTCAAACTTTTTCGATAAAATTCGGAGAATCTTGTGACATAATAGTTTATTGCTACCTTGCAATCAAACTAGACTTTTGTTCTTTTGAGTGGATGTAGAGAAATGGGCATATGATTGTGACTCATAGAATATGTTTTTAGTCCAAGGAAAGTATTTTGCACATGACTAAAATAAATAGTAGTCAGTAAGGACAGGTGAGATGCTCGTTAGGCCCATTGTTTTATAGCCACTATGATAAAATAGTATCTCAATCATTATTGAATAACGAAGAAATACTACACAATCCATCCACTATATGGATATTCATACAGACTGAAGTGTAGAGTGAAGTGCTATTCATAATAGACATGCCCTATTGAAAATATTACTGAATAACATATCATCTATCTTCAAAAACTTTTACCTTGAAACGTCACTGCTATATTCAAACTGGTGAAGAAAATTGTTTTTGCTTCTGATATTTTTTATATGAGATTCACATGCTGTCTTGTAAATATATTGAATAGGACGAGGACTGAACGTACATTTTTGAGAAATTTAAGTTAATCTCAAAAATTTAATCTTTCTGAACAATAAATTCTCAGAACCTTGGTTAATCACACATAACACAATCATTACCAAGATCTGTTCGACTCAGTTGTAGATTCAGATATCTAGAATTTACTCTGACACGAAATAGCTTATGTCTCCTTAATTCTGTCAAAGTTGTGACTAACTTATTTCTTGAAGTTTTTGCATATTAACTTAAGGCTTTGTTAATTCTATGAATCACTCCAGTATTTAGAGTGTGGCTTGATTTTTCAGAAGTTATTTCACATAGAATATCTTTGAAAATGGCTGCCTGGGAAGAGGAATTGCTACAAAATATAACTTGTCGTATTCCTTTGTGGATAAATGTTTCTTGGTAGAAAAGGTATTGTTGCTATCAGAGACTCGAGCTTTGAAATACATTGATTTCTTCAACATTTTTTTGTAATAACCACTCGAGCTTATGTACTCATGTCAACTTTGAATGACTCGCGAATTTCCATTTGACTGTGATTGCAGACACTTAGAAATCCCCTGAATATTTTGAATCTGGTTTCTAAACTGGGCATAAATCTGATATTTAATTCCTAATATGTGAATCACACACACACACGTGTGTGTGTGTGTGTGTGTGTAGGTTTAGATGGTATTTTCCATGGATGGTGTTTGGCTTCCCCTTTCAAATTTTATCTGACTTAAATACACTTGTATTGTCCATGTTGAGCACAAGAAGTTGACTAACAAAACCTTAAATAAATCAGTAGCTTCTGCTTTGGATATTTAAGTCCTCATGTTTTGAGCAATTCTTGGCACATATAACCTTTATGATTTGACTTTTGGTAAATGTAAAGCTTTACTTTCTAAATATGTCTGCAGGCCATATAATATGAGGTGGGCTGTTGGTCCTTCAGGTCCACCATCTATATCTTATTTTACTTATATTTGTTTGGAAAGATATTTGATCCCTCCTATTAAAGTGTTTTGAATCCTAACTAACTTAGATTGGCCACACAATACCATTGGTGCATTGGTTAGAAGCACATGCTTGAGGTAGATTGTCAATACTTAACTCCCTTGGAGGTATGAATTCAGAGCCTTTGGTATGATGCAAAATCCAGTATCACCCATGCGATTCAAGGCAACTGCTTGGACAATGCTACAAATTTGGAGTTTTTAAGCAACCTTTTCAATCATCTCAACTTTCGATTTTTGTACCCTAGATATTTAAATTGTTCATTGCATGATTGCATTCCTAGTGCAATGGCTTTTTCTCAGTTATACAGGGTTTGATACATTTCAACAATATTGTAAGCTCAAGTTAATTAACTCATCAAGCAGTAGAATGTGCAAACCGTTATATAACTTCTGAGAAACTAAGAGCAATTTATTGGCACATCAAAACATTTTTAACTGTCATGATTGTGGATTTCAGTTTATAGCTGCATAACTAGCACTATGCAGGAAAATGTGAAACTGAAAAATCATAAACTGTTTTTAAGCTCTTGGCATTTTTGTATGGTCCACTTTTAAGTTATTGAAACACTAACCGCACAAGTTAATCAACTGATTTTTATTTTGAGCCTACATTTTTAATAAATTAAGTGGATCAAGATGAAATTTTATGGGCACATATGCATGTAAAAGTGAACTGAAAAATAGTTAACTGGTTGAAAGTTCGTAGAACTTTGTATGCTCCACTTTTACGTTCTTAAAAGGAAAATTGCACAAAGTTAATTGTGTTTGGTTTTGATTTTGAATTATCCCTAAACTAAGTGGATTAAGATGAATTCTTTTGGGCACATTATCTAGCATAATGGGAACTGTAATGTAGTCCTATATGAATTTGTTCCACTGTATTGTGAATAGTGGAAACCATTGTTGTGCTAAAGAATCCTGTGTTGGATGTCCTGACAAACAACTAACTTCTCTCCGTCTTTGACAACACACAATTTCTTATCTCTGCACTCCACAAATTCACTTTCACAACATCACACTGTGGTTTCATCCTTGTAGATTTCGATTAAGACATTTGCAAACTCAACATGGTTGTAGTCCATGGCTTCTCCTTCATGTCTTGTTTTTGGAGGTTCAACCTCTGCCCCTCTTCCTGCTGGATCTCTTCATGCAATTCAATCTCAGTTGATCGCCCTGAATTCTACACATACTAAACTAGTTCTTCCATGTTTTTTTAGCTTCATCATTGATGTTTGCTTTAACATGCCCCTTTATTGGAGGTAGGCCGCACTCCTTGGAGATTTTGAATTGGTCATCATCAAAACATAAACATACTTTATTGTTGATCAAGATGAAATTTTGTTTGTGTTTTATCTCTTGAATAACCCATATTCATTCAAAATATCTATAATGATCTACATCAAATACAGACATTATATTTGGCGACTCCTATGGTCTTGAACTGCTTTTATAAAGAATTTGACATGATAAGTTCACATTCTTGATTGCAAAGAACAAATTTGGGTTGTTTAAAATTCTTGAGCTATGCATCTGTAAGAATTTTCTTTCTCTATACTCTTCTTTGATTGCTAAATTTAATCCCAGGATTTGTATTTATCATGAAAATTGTCAAAATTTGATCAAAGATGCATGGTAGTAAACATTTTTGAAGTAACATACATTGGTACAGAACTGCTCTTTGGAATTTTAAACTGATATCTTTATCAAAAACTGCAGATAATTTTTTAATCCACAAATACATGGACAATATGTAAGCAACTGATTGGAATATGAACCTGTATTTTATTCTTGAAATTCATGGGTGCTGTGAACTCTACCCTGCTTAGAAAATTCTTGAGCAATGAATGCTGAAGGCTTCCTCTTTGATCTTCTTGGTTGCTCGTCTTGTCTTCTGTCTTTGTCTTTTGGGTCTTCTTTGTCTCTTCTTTTACCTATGATTCAATTTGAATTCTTTTAAGGTTCGCTACCAATATGATGATTGGAAAAGCTATTATTAAATGGCGAAATATGCGCGTTAGTGGATGATTATTTGTTTATGATCATTGGGTCCTACATCCTTATTGGGATTGACATGCTATATTATGGTCAATGAGTTGAAGCATGGCATAATTTGACACTTGATGGTGTCCTTGGTCACACATATTGCATTGCAAGAAAAAGACTGATGTAGGACAACAAAAAAGTCTTTTGTGGAGCTGGAAGAAGCATCAATAAGTTGCAGCTTGTTAGAGGAGCTCAATGCTTCTCAGAGTGATCTGACAATTCAGATACCCGATTTTGAGAAGTCCAATGGTGGATCATAAATATCATTTTTGCATTTCAAAATTTAAATCTTCTCTTAGAATGTATTTGAAATATCCCCAACCAAGAGATATTGTTCCAAACTTGCAAAAATTCCTGACTTTTAACTTGTAGGCATTTTGTCAAACAGTTTGCATGCAATGTTTAGAACAGCTATGACAATGATCATACATCCATCACATAATCATGAAAATATTCAAAGATTGCATCACAAACAGTTGGCAATCATTCTATTGAACTGGAAATGTCATTGACACTCTCATAAGCAGTTAGAAAAACAAGGAATAAGGCAAAGACATTTTAACAAACATTTACCATACATCCAGCTGAAGCAAACATTCCAATATATAGTGTTCAGATTAATAATTTCAGACCTCTTAACTGATATAGTTGTTGCTGGTAATATATTTCGAGTGTAGTGATCCACAGGGCAAGGAAATGGATCAAACAGTTGGCATGCATTCAATATTAAACTCAGAAATTATTATTCCTTTGAACAACTGAGTATGGCCGAGTAGTACGATAAAAAATGATCTTATTTTTCTGTTTAAAACTACATTAATACCTTTGAAGCAACAACGCCAAGAGTAGATGAATATTGTTATCCAAATAACTCTCCTAGTTATTTGGGTAACTGGCATAAATATTCTGGCTCTCAAAGTCCTCATTGAAGGTTGCGCGCGCTCAGGTTCAATTGGCACAACTTCTTGGTTGCAGCTTCCCCTCGCGTGTTTTCTATTCTCTCCTTCCTTTTCTTTTCCTCTTTGTTCCACTCCTCCTCGCGCCCCCTTATACTGCGCCTTCCTCCGCTGCCCGTTCCCATGCCCTCCTTTGTGCTCCTCTGTGCCAAGGTCATCTTCCGACATGCCTGAATATGCGCGCGCTGACAGTCAAAATGCGCCAACAAGGCGCGAATCTCTCGCAACAAATCAACAAGTGACACATGGCAGAAACGACAAATATTTGCACAAGTTGGTCATCATTTCAGCCAATCTGCGTGCACCACGTGTTTTGCATGCGCCCAGCGACTCGACATCTTTTGACACACTGTATCTTTTCTTTCTGAGCTCAAATCGGCGCGTGCCTAGATTTGTTAGAAAGTCACGACATCAGCTACAGTGCTAGAAATTCAAATTCAAATTCTTGGCGGATTTGGTAGGTGAGAAATGGGAAAATGTCTCTTTGAGCATTAATGAGTAGATTTGATTGCTCCAACCACCCGATTTGATATGATCCGCCCTCCTTTCTTCTTCAACACGCCAAACAGGCTTGGGGAAGCGTATTTCATGATCTCCAGGCGGATTTGCAGGCATTGAATGCTTCTTGTTGGTGGTTGCATTTCAAATTCGAGTTTTCCCCTTTCTTCCCTTCTTCCTCCATGGATTCATCTATAAATGTAAGAGATAGACTCATTTGTTATGTTGGACACTTCTGGATCCTTACGCGTTTTGCTAAGGACTCCATACTTTCGTATTTTGAGTTGCAGACCTCTAGATCTGGCTCTTGCATGTGGATATCGGCCTCCTTCATCATTGTAACAGCTCTGTGCATTTCTGGAAGTAATAGAAGCATCGTTTTGTGACTATTCTCTGTCCTAACGTGTTTGCATTCCTTCTTCTTGCCTTTTCTTTTGCATTGTGTGTTGGTTGTGCTATTTCACGTCCCTTGTAGTTCCTTATTTAGTTGTGTTCCATGAGAACGATTTGGTGAATACGTGTTTAGTTGTGCTACTCGTGCCTAGCCTCCTTTCACGCATTTCCTTTCATTCTCGCTCAGAACAGATAGTGTTCATCCCTCTTTTTTAGTGCTTATCGCTTTTAGTGTAGTTTCCTTTTATGTCATCCTTCTATCCCTGGTCCCTTGGCATTATTAGCTTAGTTTCCCCTTCCAACACTAGGAGAGAAGCAGAGCAGTAGAAATAGATAGAGGAACCAACCTTCTCCAGGAGATCCGTCCGCAGATCTCACAACTTGGGGACGGTTCCTTGTGGTCTCAAACACCTCGGCCCTTCCAAGGCCGAGACGCTTGGGTGCACGTTTGAGCAACCAACGATGATATCAAACTTAATGTATTAACAATTGAAGTTGTATCAAACTTATATCAACAACGATGGTAGACTATTCTGCAACCCTTTATAACCCCTAAACTCCTTCCAAAGATCGTTGTGCACTCAATAATCAAGAACAACTTGTGATGTGGCAACCAGCTATAGCATCAACCTTCAGGGCCCACTCTATGACAAAATAAACTTGTGATATTTTCCCAATTTGTATGGCCAATACCAGAATAATCGCCAGTATGCTGAAAATAATCCTTGGTACTTGTAAATGCAACTACTAGGGATTGAGGATAAATCCTCTCACCGAAATAACCCTTCCAGCTAGGGTCCAAAGTCTCCTTTGCACCAAAACTAGGGATCCCAAGGGATTTCACTCCTTGAGCAAGAGAAATGAACACACAGGCTCACCAAACTTTTTCCAAAGAAAATAACAAATGAACATAACCTTTATTTTAATCCTCAAGTCATCCTTATAACTCCTTTGAAACCCTAATCCTCCACTTTTTCAATGCCACTTTATAAAATAATAATTAATATTTCACTTTAGTCATAAGCCATGACTTAAAACACCTCAAAGTGAAATTATAATATAAAGTGCATTAAAAAACATCTCAATGTAAAATTATAACGTTAATGCATATAAGGGTCCAAATATTCCCTTTACATCTCCCACGCCCCAGTTCCCAAGGGAATAAACAAGGAAAAAGGGCGGAATAGGCCAACTAGGCCTCCGAGCATTTGGAAAGGGACATTACAATATCACATAAAACCATAGGTCTATTTGTAATATGATAGTGAAGGAGTGCACTTCCATAAAAATGTGACATTACCTAGACATAGCATAATATATGCTATACACTATGTCATAGGGTTCGCGAACATCAAGCAGAAAGTTCGAATTCCTACGAACTTAATGAGAACCCAAAAAAATCGGTTAAATTCGCCTTAAAATTCGTACTGTTTGTGTGAAACCCTGTGAGTGACCATCGAATAGTTGCAGAGATAGAGTCGAGATTACATTTTACTGGTTCACGGGAGACTGTAATATTTTTTGAGCTTCCATTAACCTGCGCTTCATTCGCCAGACTCCATTCTCCATTTCAGTCGCCGCCATTGTCACTTAGGTTGGGTTGTGGGTTGGGTCACGGGTTGGGTCGAGCTCATTAGGTTACGTTTGTTTATCATTTATGTATTTAGTTTAATTTTTATTTTATTATTTAGTTTTAAGTTTATGTTTATGTTTATGTTTTAGGTTTTGTTTATGTTTATGTTTTAGTTTTAACTTTATGTTTAAACTTTATGTTCCACGTTTATGTTTTAGCGTAATTTTTTATTTTATTATTCATTTGTTAATTTTTTCTATATTTAAAAATAGAGATCGAACATTTATAATGTTTAAAATATATTAAAATAAATGATATTTATTATGAAATATAAAATATAAATTTATAATTTAATAATATTTAAAATTTATATAATATTAAAAATTAAAATTATTTTCATATATTAAAAAAAATCTTAATTTATATATGTTGAATTTTATCACGAATTTTTTATCCGAATTTTAACATCGCCGAACTCAAACACGAACATGAACACGAACCTTGTGACTTAGGCTATATGTATGCTAAAAATCATATTTCTGTATTGGTTCTTAACTTCTTAGTGTGGCGTGTCTTTGTTATTTGCAGCGATTTTTTGTCTAGAATAAAATTAGAAAATAACTGAGAATTTAGGTGTTATTTATTTTTGTGTTTGTATTTGATAGCGATGCCTTGAATAGGATGTTTATTCAATAATTTAAATAAATTAACTGATGACTTACCTGGAATACAGATTGACTTTTTTGATCTTTATGGGCGAAAGTTGAATGCGTGGGATGTTGGGGTATCTTGCAGATCTGGTGGCCAGTTTTTTCCAAAGAATCTAAGAGGGTAACTATCTGTAAGATTGTCCTTTTTGCAGGCGTAGCAGATAAGTAAATTTCAAATAAAAATTTGATATTCTTGTCAACATATATCAAAATTTGCAGATTTCATAACTCGAAGAGGCCTTACCTTCTCTCTGTTGAAGATCCACAAGTAAGTTGTTAATATTATCTTTAATTCTCTTATATTAGACGCTTTCTGTAATTTGCTATAGTATTCATGGATCTATTATATCTTTATTGTGCTTTCTAGTGGAATTCATTAGACTTTTCTGATATCTAGGCACCAGAAAATGACATTGGGAAGAGTTCGTACAATATTTTAAAGGTGCTTTTCTCTGATCCCTGCGGTCCCTTTTCTCTACTTTATTGATACCCTCAGGGTTAAGGACTTCTGTATCAACTAGGTACAAAAACCAGTATTCAAACCAGTATTCAATTTACATTGTGAGCAGTTCTCATCTATTTACTTGATTGTTTGCTTTTGAAAATAAGCTATCACATAGCTTTTTCGTTTTGGGTTGTATTCAATAAATATACTCTGGTCACTGAAAGCTTATCATGGCATATTTTTTTAACTTTTTATGCTTGATATCACTGGTTAGTGTTTTATTGTCTTTGAAATTAACAATGTGAGCAGCTCTTAGCTATTTATTTGATTGTTTAATTTTCATATAAAAAGCTACATGATAGCTATTTTTGGCATTGTATTCAATTAATATACTTTGGTCACTGAAAATACATTGTGACATATTTATAACATTTTATGGTCGATGTAATTTATTCTTGTGAAACATATACCAGAGGGTGCCTGTCTTACATTTCTAGATACGGAAACTTTAGAGTTATTGCAACTTGCTCTTTATGTAATGAGGTAATTCTGCTGTAAATAATGTTATCTCTATTGGAAGCTTTCAGATATAAATCGTGCTAAAAATGCAATTAAATTTCTACAACCCTACATAGTTTGATATGTCCACAGGCCCAAAAACAGAATCATTCAAACCAGCCTTCATATCAGAAGCTTATGCCATTGTATTTGCATATGTCAAGCTCAGTCTGTACAGACAATGTATATGAGAACTACCTAACACAAATATGCTAGAGAATTAATCTTCCAGATGTTTGTTAGACATCAATGTTAGCCCAATTATAGGCAATTTCAATCATAGATTAGTGGAATACACAAGCGGTTTCCTTGGTTTCAAATTGCTTTCATCTGACTAGTACATATAAATGGGTTGCTTGGTTTCATATTGCTTTCATTTGACTTACACATAAAGAGTTGCTTGGTTCGTTATAGCTTCTGTATATCTAAAATTGATGGATTTTAGCTATTTCATCGTGTATTTTTACCACATGACCTTGAACTAGGGTTAGAACTTAGAAGCTAAGGATTGGGAAGGAAATGATTAAACTATATTAATGCCCAGAGATGTCCAAAAAAGGTTATAAAGTAGTACTAATTAAGAGAGGTATATTGAAGCAATGCATTCAATTGTCAAAATGGGGATTTAGTAGTCTAAGTATGCTGTGGGATTGCAAAGATATAGAAATCAATGTGATTTAATAATAGATAATACTTACTAGATGCTTGGTTACTGTATAAGCGTAGTCTGTTGGTTTTATTAATGATGCTCTTGTTTATGACAGGCTATAACGATTTCAAGCATAGTAGTATGAGAACAAGAGTGCTAACATTTTCCACTAGCTACCTGGGTGTCAGTAATTCCTGTACATTTTCTTGAGAAGTGTGCTTGCTGAGGCATTTGCGCTAGTTTTGCTGACAGCATATGAGAAACTAATAGACTGTATATATTCAATTTTATGACCATGATGGAAAACAATGAGGGTACTATGAAATGCTTTTCCCATGAAGGTCATAGGACGATTACTTATACCACTAGGAGTATGGGATATAAGTTGTATCTTGCACGTATGTCACATGATTGACCATTGACACGACTCTTGCAGTAAAAAAGCGGTGCATTTATTTGATATTGGGAACGATGAGTAAATAACAAAAACTTGCAGTAAAAAAGCGGTGCATTTATTTGATATTGGGAATGATGAGTAAATAACAAAAAACTTACAAGAACTTGTAGACTGAAACTCAACTGCAGGTCAGACTCGCATTACAAGTTTTGGAACCCTTTATCTAATTCTTTTTATATTTTTATACATTTGAATGCTTATCGAGAATGTAACTTGATGCACTCGTGATACCATTTCTTTTGTTGAAACTTAAACAAAAATATGGTGTTATTTAGTTTATTATTTGTGCTTATGTGAATGTAAGTATATGATCATAAAGGAAAAAGACATAGTTACCTAAGTCTTGGGGACGGGGAGATGGGGAGATGGAGGGACGGGGTTTCGGGACGGGAAAAATTCCCAAATTTTGGGGACGGCAAGGGGACGGCTATTAAAATAATATATAAAATATTAATATTTGAATATTTTAACTTTATTCAATGAAATTTAGGGATTTAAACTCTATTCAGGTACTTTCAAGATTATAATTTAATGTTCTTTGTAAAAATAACAGCTTTTTAAAAGTAAAAACATCAATTTTTTTTGAAAGATTTTAAAAAATAGGGACGTCCCCTCCAAGTCCCCGAAACGTTTGGGACGTCACCAAAATCTAGGGACACGTCCCGCGTAACACTGGAAAAAGATGAGTTCCATGAAATGCAAAGTCCAAAGAGTCCTACTCCTAAGGCAATTAATTATGGCATTGGGATTCTGCAATTCACATAGTAAGTGCTCTTGTGGGTATTTTATCTGGCATATATTTTATTCAGATGAACATTGTGCTAGGTACCAACAACATGCATTTATTGTCAAGCTACCAAGCAATGAACTAAGAACCTCACGGGAGGCTACAGACTGAAACTCACATATGGGGCACATTTGCGTATATGTTTTTGGGTCCCTGTACTTATCTAATCCATTGTTTTTTATATGTATGGCCTATTGAGAATGCAAGTTCATCTTAATGGTGATCAGAAAGTGTGCAGCTTGTGACAAGTGATAGATCTTTCATTCTTGATGGCATGCCCTTTCTAGTAGTCATATAACCCTTTGTTGTATGATATGTGAGGTCCGAGCACTTAATTAATTTATCAAACAAATTAAATATTACATGTATTAATTAAATAAAGAGATTTAAACTATAATGCATGAAAAGTAAATAACACAGGACACAGGTATTTAACGTGGAAAACCCAAAGGGTAAAAAACCACAGTGAAAAGGTAAGATTCCATTAAAGTGAGAAACATTTACAGTCCAGTAAATACCCTCCATTCACCTCACTCCTCTCCACATAAAAATCAATTCAACCATAAACCTAAAGTTTATATTAAATAAATTAAAATATAATATATTCTAATTTATTTAATTATAAACTATAGTTTATATATAACTAGAACACTTAATATTAATGTTCTAACATGATATTTGATTGTACTTTTGTTTATTACACCTAGAGTATTTTCTCTTTTAGTTGGTGAGACTTAGATTTGAAATGCTACCCCATACTTATCAGGTGAACGCATGCAAACCATGGTTTTGGGGAAACAGATTGACTGCTTGGAAGATGGTTTCAGTGATCAGAGAATTAAATAGTATGATTGGGGGAACCGCCCTATCCAGATTTTAGTTAAAATTCAACAAAATTGTCTCTGCTCACCTTGGGAAAGGGTAGGCCCTACCCATATTGGCGTTGGTCCTAACTAGCATGTAAATACATTATAGGCGCTTCCCTACGATACTTAAGTTTATATGCATTGTTTTTGAATGCTTTAGGTCATTTTGTCAACATCAATATCATTAACTTTTAAGTTTGAACCCCTAGCTGGAGGATTATCCTACATCCTTGGGGAACTACCCAATCCAGATTTTAGTAAAAACCCAACAAAATCACCTCTGCTCATCTTGGAAAAGGCAGATCCTAACCATATCAACATTAACCCTGGCTAGCATGTAGATACATTAGTCCAGATTCAATTGGGATTATGGGAGATTTGATGCAGAACTTCAGTTTTGGCATTCTATCTGCAGTTGTAACAAAAGAGTCAAAATTGAGGAACTACGACTCTATTTAGATATAGGCCATAAGACCATTTCCGTAATCGAGAATCTTGTTATTCTCATGGTTGGGAGTTGCCACTTTTGTGCAATCATGGTATGAAACTTGTGTGTCCTAGATAGTGTGGTCATGAGTCTAGCATGTAATCAGCCTACGATAGGTCTCTATAATATAAGGATCTTCCAAATAAACGAAGAATATTGTTTTAGGTCTGACGCAAGCAAGATGCCAGTCCACAAAGCAGTCCAGGGCTGTAGACAAGGGCCGTGAGCGTAGGATGTAATGAATCTATTAGGGGAACCTAGACATACAATCTCCAAGGAGATAGAGGGGGAGGACCTTACTAGATGATGCAGGAACATCCTTCATGATGCTTGGAGAGCATAAATAAGTTTGAATAAGCCTTGAAAAGCATACATTTGTATTCTTGAAGTTTGATTGTGTTTCCCTCCAAATTAGCATAGTTGAATATTTCAAATTATGATGTAAAAGCTCTTTACCATAAGAGTAAAAGAGTGAAAGTAGGTTCTTAGGTGTAAATGTCAAGTTTTCTTGTGAATTTGCTATGTAAGAGGAAAGTAGGATTGCTTAGGATATTGTGTTATCAATATTTAGCTGTCAAAGGTCATAGTTGACAAACAAACTCCTTAAGTTGTGCATGTATGGTTGAGAATCTCACCCAAAATAGGAGTTCTAGATCTTGATAAGGAGCTTAACAGCTAAGTCAAACAAGTTGGCAAGAGGAGAAGGTCGAACTCTCATCAGGAGAGACAAAAAAAGTGAATATTTTGCATGAAGGAATTGGTATGTGGAGTTCAAGAGCAAGAGTTGTATGAGAACAAGGTTGTAAGACTGTTTTTAGCCATGAAAGAGATTGGTTTGTATTCTTTGAGCTCTATAGATCTAAATTCCTCCTTCGTATAAATGTGTTTCAGTGGCTTATAATATAATTATGCCTGATCTACAAGCTAGGAGCTTTGTTTCTTGTGTTTGCATGTTTTATATTGGACTGTTCATGAGGGTTTCAATGGGGGCAGTGGCTTGTAAACCCCACAGTGATCTAAAACCATCCCTAAGTCTTCACTGTCAATTCGAATAGATGGAGCAACTCACCACAAACCCAACAATATTTAATTTAGCTCTTGAAACTCAGTTTAGAGGATTTTATAAGCAAATTTGCAGTCTCGGCCTGGAACTAGGGCTTGCTCTAACTTTTGTTTGGACCAATGAAATTGACCCAAATTTGGATGAAATGTCTGCCCCAGATGGATGAAGGAGTGTACAAATTTTCAGCTCAAACAAGCAGGTGCACGATGAGATCTACGTGACATAATTTTTGCAAGACTGTAGGGTGACACAGTGAGCAGGGTAAGGACAGTTTTGATGCTAGTTTGATCAAATATGAATGTTTCGATAGTAATGAATGAATGGAATGAGATCTCAAAGTATTATTAAGGTGTTGATGAGGTTTCTTAGGTATGTAAACACCATATGGGAGGACTGTCACCAAGTAGTCCTTGTTTAGACCTCCATGAACTGTCATACTTCGTGTTTGCTTGTCTAATTCCTATCAAGAAGCCCTAGATACCATTGTTACATGTTTAAATACTTCTAAGGGGATTATAGACTCATGTTAACCTTTCCCTACTCTGAGTTTGAATGCTTCTACAAAGGATAAACAGATTGATAAGAGATAACCTGCAAGAACCTGCTATAACACAGTCTTGCAGGTTGCAGAATCTATACAAGTTCTTGCTTTGAGTAAATAATGGATGCATGAATGTAGAATGATGTTTGGTGCAGGTGACAGAGCTACAATGAAGAACTTGAGGTCAAGGTAGGCCTAAACATAGGTCTTCATTAATGCAATGGCCACATCTCCTTAAGAGGAAGGTTAGCAATAGTTCTTGAATTGATCCAAATGATATAAATTGCCATAATCAGATAGGGAACTATCAGAGAAGAGAGGTATAATAGTCCTTATTGTCAAGTTATGGGTCTTGAAGAGTAATTGGACAGTATCACCTGATGGAACTGTGATTAGTAAATCAGACAAGCAAGCTGTCCTAGAACACTAGATGGAGAAAACATGGATTCATTCAATTTGACTCAAACGGAGAAACATAGTTTAGAGAATATATGACCCTTATTACACAACATATAGTACTGTACTGCCCAAACCCATGAAGAAAGATTTTCACTCTCAAACTTGAGTTTGTGGATCTAGTCCTAATAGGGGATCTTGTCTTAAGTGTCTATAAACAAAAGGTTCATTATAGAGATCAGGTGTAAACCAGCCCTTGAAACGTCTTAAACTTCTTAATACTTTGAATCAAGCATGCAAGTACTTGAAGATAAATATGACCTTTGCTACTTAACTCAAGAATGCACAAAGGACTAGGACTGTGGGTATCCAAGTGAAACATATCATAATTTGCATGGGCTGAGGTAAGAATGGCACCACTAGACCTGGGGTCATGCTAGATGTTAAAGTAATAGCTATAGGTGTGAAAGTGCCACTAAAGCAAGAACTATCAATAACAATAGTGTAAAACATAAGAATAAAGTAACACGCATGTAATTTATTATCTAATACATGAAGCATAGAACATCAACAATATTGACCAAAGTACAAAAGAAAGAGAGACTAGGGTTAGGGATACTTACCCGACACATTAATTTCCCTCAGTAGCACTTTGTGGCGAATGGTTTTAGGTGAAGTCAATATGGATAAGTTAAACCATAAGTATATCAAAGTTGGGCACGCTAAAGACTTGTTATACCTCACAAGTGCAACGCCTATTTTTGAAATATTCAAGGCCATTTATGCTGACTTGTCGTTCTTAGTGTAAGCTCCTCATAGCCCTAAATCCTCTTCTTCCTAAGATTTGCATGTGCAATCAGAGTGAATTGTTTGTCTTGTTTTAAGAAACAACAAAAGAAAACCTTGTAAATATAGAATAAATCCCTAAAAGTCAAAACTTAGTTTTAGCCGATGTCATCTATCCGGACGATGACATACAAATATTTCCACAAAAAACAGTTTGTCATCGACCTGATTATGATGTCAATCAAAGCAATGGGGCTATAGGATGTTATTAGAACTTCAGTAATTTATTTTTGCTTTGTGTTGTATAAAACCAATTTTTAGATTGGTGGAAAGAACCAACACGTTGCTTGCTTGTCTTATGTGGGGTATGCATGGATGACAATATCTTATGGGCTGGTTGGTGAATAAATTTGGGGTAATCATTTACTTTGGTACTATTTATGGGAAAATTTGTTACTTAACCACAAAAAACTGCAGGTGGGTCATGTTATGCATCAAACATGACTTTACCTTGGTCAAGAGTTGTAGGATGGTTTTGAACTTATGCTAAGGCAACTTGTTGTGTGACATTTTTCTTTTGAATGTTTGGAGGGCTTGTGAAATTCACACTACTTACGTGGTTTGCCTTGAGATTTCTTGCTATTTGTTGCATTGAAATGGATTGCTGATTTTGTTAATATTGTGAATTGTTTCAATGCTGCTTTCAGTACAAAGTTGGCATTAATTTTTTTCTCAAGGTAAGGCCCGTGTTTCTATTGGAGATTTGATGTAGAACTTCTCAATTTTGACAATGTATCTTCAGTTGTATCTAAGGGAGTTAAAAATGAGGAACTTGAACTCTATTTAGATATTGGGCCTAAGATCGTTGCGATAATTGAGAATCTTGTTTTACTCAATGTCGGGAGTTGCCAATTTTGCAATCATGGTACGAAACTTGTTTTTGTAGTCTTAGTTTGGTCATGTGCATAGCATGTATTGGGCCTATAATAAGTCTCTTTGATATAAAGATATTTTGAACAGGGAAAAAGATAAAAGACCGTTCTAGATCCAACACAAGTAAGATGTTGGTCCATATAGCAATCCGGGGTTGTAGATAAGGGACATGAGCATAGGAGATTTAAATGAATCTATAAGGGGAACCTATGCATACAATCTCCAAGGAGATAGAGAGTGGAGGAAGCTGACTAGATCCGAGTTGTCATTAGGCGTAAAAGCAAGAGATATAGGTGTGAAAGTGCCTGAGGTGGTAAAACAAGAGCTATCATTAACAATAATGTAAAACATAGCAATATAGTAACAAGATGTACTAAAATACACTTTCTAATACATGAAGCATACAACATCCATAATATTGACCAAAGTAAAAAAGAAAGAGAAATCAGGGTTAGGGATACTTACCTTTGGTTGACTTGTCAGCGCATTAATTTCCCACATGGCTTGTAGCACTTTGTGAGAGATGGTTGTAGGTGAAGTCAAGATGGATAGGTGAAATCCTAATTAAACCAAAGTTGGGGACTCCAAAGACTTGGTATACCTTGCTAGTGCAACACAAATTCTTGAAATCTGCAAGGCCTTCTATTCTAGCTTCTTTGCCTTGGTGTAAGCTTCTCTTAGCCCAAAATCCTCTTCTTCTTCTTAAGGTGGATTTGTGCATGCAAGAACAAATTGTTTGTGTCTTGGCGGATGACATGCAAAGAATTCCACACATAACAATATGTAATCGACTCGACTAATGATGTTGGCCAAAATAGGGGTTTACAAAATTTCATCGACAACGCCAATGACATTGACTATGTGCGGGAAATGGCGAAACAAATGTTAGAGGAAGGTAACAAAGATCAAGACTGACAAATAAACTGATATGGTGGTGGTATGAAGGTGGAAAAGGAAGGATAGTGCATAACATGTCTCTCACAACATCCTACAAAGCATCCCACTCTAATCCTAGAGTATGCATAAACATGCACTCAAGGAGATTAATATGTTGTGATTAAGAAAATTTTCAGTAAATTAAGAATAACTTTT